>CM067217.1:188456733-188847931 GCA_034190945.1 Octodonta nipae
TTGCCAGTATTCTTGTTATTCTCCATTATATCAGAACCTTCAGTACAATAAACAAAGATAATTATTTCAGATCAGCTTTTTTCAAGCAAGACTCGTATATAAGCAATGATAAATGACTCTTTTTGTTTAGTCTAAATATTGTTTTACTGTGATTCACTACGTGCGCGATAACAAAATGAAGACCGTAGTTTTGTGCATAACTCTGATGCTAGGTAAGATATTAAATATATACAGTAAAAGCTCTTTATTCTGGGGGTACTTGTTACTTAAATATGCCACAAATACAGAAATCGTGAATATGGAATGGTAATTTATATGATGTTATAGAGGATACATTCCTAGGTAACAAAATAAAAAACAATTATATGAAAAAATCAATTTAATTATAGTTTCTAACCATATTATTATTCATTTAATTACATATTATCTACAGGGTTGGTCAACAGTTTAAAGAATTTTGTATTTTTTTCTTGCTTGGCAGTTTTTTAAAGCTCCTTGAATTCAGACTGATATTTTGCAGTGTCAGTAGCAATTTGCAACTTAAAAAGATTTCCTTAAATAAATGGCTCAATATTCATAAAGAAATCATAAATCTCATTTGCCATTTTTATACCATCACTAAGATCTTTTAAATTAAATGTTGGAGCCTCTTCTTTGATGTGTTGCGAATTCATTAACATTTTCATCCAAGTGGGTTTCTGTCAAATCTTCATCGTGCGATTCAAGCAACTCCTGAACTTCACTTGATTCTATCTGTTCCAACCTATCTCGACTTGTTTCACTAGCAATATCGGCAATGTTTGCAGTTAAAGTTTGCATTCGCATAGATAAAGAATGCTTGTTATTTATATGTAGGTACTCATATGTATGAACAGATTATATATGCGAATAAAGAAATCGTTAACCCCGAATATTAAAAATGGGCTGAATTTTTTTAATCCGCGAATAGTGAAAACTCGAATGAAGGGATGCGTGAATAAGAAACTTTTACTGTATACATCATTGATTCCATTAGCCCGTCTCATGTAACAAAACAACTTATAATAAATTGTACAAAACGTGACAAAATCTTATAACAATATACAGGGTTTAAATTTCAAAATTACGCTCTGAAAATAATTTTCAAAATCTCTTTAAAAGAAAAAGACAAAAAACAAGTTAATTTATATTTACGGGGGGACACGTTTTACACGTATCGGTCACTCTGCAGTTTCAACCCCTAAGCGGGGCTGAATATAACATCTGTGGTGTAATCCGCTCACACTCCTCCAGAATTCTATGTCTAAGAGTTTTGTTCACCACAGTATTTAGATGCCCCCACAAAAAAAAATGAAAGGGCGTTAGGTCGGGTGATCTTGCTGGCCATTCTGTAGCGCCCCTTCTACCAGTCCGTTTATCAGGAAAAGAAAAATAGGTTTCATTCGTCTAGCAACAAAGTTCCATTTAGATCTATTTGATTTTCTAAAGACTCGGTTATAAGGGTATTTATCATATTTTCCAAATACAATTCTCCAAATAAGTTTTCTTCCACGAATAAAGGACCAATAATTTTATTTTGGAGAATTCCGGCCCATACGATGATTTTCTAAGTATGTTGGTTGTACTCTTCCCGAAAAACTTGTGGATTGGTATAGTTCCAGTGTCTGTAATTCAAAAAAATTCTGCTTCATCAGAAAAACAAATATTTTTAATAAAATTGTTGTCTGCATTTTAAGTCATGAATTCACAGAATTCTAAACTTCTTATAATCATCCTCAGCAAGCTGTTGTAAAAGCTGTATTTTGTAGGGAAATAATTTATTTAAGCGTAAGGTTTTATGCACAGATCTGACGGAAATATTTGTTAATCTGCAGACTTTTGGTATTGATGTTTGAAGATCCAGGGCTAAATAACCTAAATCCTCAACCTGTGCAGTTTCAGTTAAAACTCTACGAGTATGGGCAATTTTATACACACTCTTCCAGTTTCTTGAAAGAACCCCGCACAAATCTTATGGGTTTGTGTTTCCAGTAACATTGGAGCAATTTTGGTATGTTGTAGCTCAAGACGTCCTGATCAAATGTTACCATAGGCACAAAGTGTAAAAATGGACAGTTTTTGAGATATCAGTGTCATAAGGAACAAAAATAGACAATTTTTGGACTATTAAAGAATCATATTAACTTGAAAAGTATTAACTACTCTCTAAAAATTTGGGGGTAGTTAAGTCATAGGTTATGGTATGGAATCTTTTATCATGACCATGCAAGTAATATTCATGGTCGAACTGATTTACAAGAAAGGATTGCCTGCTTTTTCCAATGGGAAAGAGTAGGAAAAATTCTTAACGAAATAATAATTTTGGAATCAGACGATGTGAAACTTCTGATCCGGAAACTATCCGATTAACTACGATGCAGTCCGCTGTTGACCTAAATCCGTATTTGCGTCTTCTGACAGTTGTCCCTCACCAACTACAAGAGGTGCGAGCTTTCATTCTAATTGAAAGGCTCAATCCTCGTAAAAGATGAATAGTTTTCCGATAGCAGTTTTGCCTTTGAAGTGACTTTGAAGGTTACTTATAAAATCCTGATCAAATGTTGCATGTTAAAACCTATGACTTAATTACCCAGAATTTTTAGGATACCGACTGTGCCATCACATTAACAAAGATTCGTAGCGATATTTTGCTATGTTTTTTTTCTTTGTTATAAACAATTGAAGCAAGAAAAGTAAGTTTTTTTTCTTAGCATGTTTATAAAATCAAAAATAATAAACTAATCTCAATGGTGTCAACAGGTCAATTGTAAAGCATGAAAATACCAATGAAATGGGCCCAGGCTCGATCCGATTGGATCATTAGTAACAGGGAAAAACAAAAAATACTGAAAAGTCTCATTTTTTTTAAAATCGTATCTTCGTCACTTTAGAAACTGTAGAACTGGGCTTGTAGGAATTGATAGTAATTTACATCTATTTTATGTATGCCAAAACCAGATGCTACCGGTTTATTAGTTTTTGAACAATTTTGATATATTTTTGCATTGTGCCTCCATGCGTCATAGATAATCAAATTTCAATTTTGAAAAAAGTTGTTGAAAGTAGAGGTGTCATTCTACAAAGCCTCTATTCTCATTTTTCACTAAATGTCTGTGAAATATATGAAAGTTTTAGCAAACATGACAAAAAATGGACGAGCGTATGAATGTATCCAAGGAGTGGGGGAAACACGGTTGTTGAGGAGAAGCGTATAGTAATATATAGTAGAGGCACCACACATAGATCGTTTTAATATTTAAAACCCTCATAAGTAAGAATTTTTTTAATGACCGCTCTCTTTCAATGTTCCGTAAACCCAAAATCTACAAATTAAAGCAAAAACGTTTCCGAGAAATCATTTACATATAAATATATTAATAATAATAATAATACATATAAATAATTAATATCATTTGATATAATAAAATCGAATAAATCATTCTGTATAGAAGTTTTTTTAACGATTAAATTATTTCACCATCTGTCAGAGTGACAGTTACTATCGATAATAATTATTGTTTGCAGTTCCCCTCAACAACCGTGTTCCCCCCACTACTCGAACACATTCATACGCTCACCAAATTTTGGTCATTTTTGCTAACATTTTTCGTATATTTCACAGACATTTAATGAAAAATGAAAATAGAGGCGTTGTAGAATGATACCTCTAATTTCAACATCTCTATTCTGAATTGATATTTGACGATCCATGTCGCATGGAGTCACACTGCAGAATAGTGTACTAAAAACTTCAGATCGCAATTATTCAAAAACTAATTAACCGATAACCCCTGGTTTATTCACGCATAATAAGGTAGATATCAATTACTATCAGTTCCCACAAGCCCAGTTCTACAACTTCGATAGTGACGGAGTTATGATAATATAAAGAAACCCGCTAAATTTTCCAGTAGTTTTTGTTTTTCTCTGTTACTAAAGATCTTATCGGATCGATCCTGGGCTCATTTCATTGGTATTTCCATGCTTTACAATTCACCTGTTGACACCATTGAGATTAGTTTATTATTTTTCATTTTATAAACATGAGACGAAACAAAAAAACGCAATTTTCATGTTTCAATTGTTTATAAGAAAGTAAAAAACCATATTTGCGAGTGGAAAAGGTAGCAAAACATAACACTACAAATCATTCTTTATGTGATGGCACAGGCAGTATCCTGATAGTATTTTTTGCACGAAAAAATCTCTATTGATTAGTCTATTAGTTCATACTTTTGGATAATTTTTAGTTAGTCCAAAAATCGTCTATTTTGGTTCATTATGACTCTTATATCTCAAAAACTGTCCATTTTTAGACTTTGCGCCTATGGTAACTTTTGATCAGTACGTCATGAAGTACAACATACCAAAATTGCAGCCAATTTGACTGGGTATCCAAACCCATAATATTTGTGCGGGGTCCTTTATGACCTAAATCCACCCCCAGGGTAAAAGTGCGAGTTGGCATCATGTCACTTTTGATATTTAAGACATACACAAATTTTCACGCAAATCGATGAAAGCTGGAAGATTTCGGAAACATAATCATGATTGAGTGTACTAGTCCACAATTTAGCATCAGAGTTTTTAAATGACGTGTAAGTATCGATACTGCTATCTAAACGAAAATATACATGCAGTATCTCATTTCCTTGACTAAATTGAAATTAAATATAAAACATTTTTTAAAAAAATATAACCGACTTCAACCTATAACTAAAAAGCTAAAAATAATTATAACAAAATGCAACTCTAGCAAATAAATAACACATTCAATGTTGTAAGGTACTAAAAAATGTAAATATTAAAAAGTGCTCATTCTGTACAAATTAATTACCTACCAATCTTGTATATTTTTGAAGTCGGTGCCAAGCAAATCTAAAATTCTTCACTGCGTACTTATCTACTACTTCATAAAACTTGATTGTTGCTTGGCACCGACTTCAAAAATATACAAGATTGGTAGGTAATTAATTTGTACAGAATGAGCAGTTTTTAATGTTTGCATTTTTTACTTCCTGGGTAGGTACCTAACAAAATTGAATGTGTTATTTATTTGTTAGAGTTGTATTATGTTATAATTATTTTTAGCTTTTTAGTTATAGGTTGAAGTCGGTTATATTTTTTTTAAAAATGTTATATTTTCAACTTTTTAGTTTTTTTAACTCAGGTAGTTTTCATTCTTTATTTTTTATTTTGTATGTATAACCTTAATAGACAGGACCAGGTAACATCGAAAGCCTCAACATTACACAATGATACATTTTCATTTAAATTGACAGGTAAATGTTTACGAACAAAATGTACTAGTACGCGTTGACTTAATAAGCCCAAAATAAATTTATGCCTTATGGACCACGCCATGTAACCTTTTTTTCAACTTTTTTTGACAACTCCGTATAACTATAGATAGTTCCACTCCACCTTATGTACCAACCATCCTGTACATACGACTGCCCACGGACAAGCAAAAATTTGTTTGCTGCCTTCTGTAAACTATAGGACGGAGTATAATCAGTCCCATATTTACGGAGTCAAATCCGTCCTATATTTCAACCATAGTATATAACTCCTTGTGGGCTGCCCCATAAATTATTTCATTTTTAACATTATATATTATTGTCCTGTGTAACATTAATTCATCTCCACACTTATGCAACTTCTTATGGGCTATAAAATAAATATTTTTTAATAACACTGTATAAATATGTTTCAACTTCAACATATATTTCAACCATCCTGTATATGATTTGTTTACGTCCATATCATATAACAGTTTTTAATCACCCTATATAATTTTAATTTCACATACTTTCCAACATTTTTATACCACCAAACGTTCTCTCCACATCCTGTATATACGGCTAAAGGGCCTTACCTATATTTCAATCATTATATAAATGCAACTCCTTCTATCAGTTTACTTTGTGATTTTGTTTGCTATAACTAAACATCCTGTGTATAAACGCACCAAAGAGCAGTTTGACATGTGTTGTCACTGAATTTTCTATTAGGCCGGGAGAATGTGACAACCAAAACACTGTCTTCGCAAAATGGAAAAAATTCATTTAAATAGGTATTTGCCTGGTATACAAACAAAACGAGCTTTAATACTTATTGATTTAAGGAGCCGAAAATACTATGCTGTACTACCTATATGTTTGAGATGTACATAGAAAATTTTCAAATTTGCAATTATAACTTCCAGTGTTTAAAAATCCCGCACTATTACGTTGGAATTAAAATATTTATGAGGAAATATCTGGTATGTCATTTTGATGAAATTCTTGATAAGAATTTTGGAGTTTCGGCGTTTTTCGAAAAACTGCAAATTTCACGTCGCAGAAAAGATATAAGATCACCTAGGGATCTTCCTTAATTGATTAAACGTTAAAAAACTTTACACATCCAAAAGGAGTTTTCGAAAAATCGACCAATATGTTAGGAATATTGGTCGATTTCCATGCAGGCATGTGTTCGTTCACAAATTTCATCACTTTACCAATAGAATTCTATTTCAGAACCACAATCGTGTATTGAATTTCTGTAAATTCCGGATCAAGCAATGTTATACCCCTCTATTAATTACAAGTTTTCAAAACAACCATATTCGTACAAAACGGATTTTAGCAGTCTTTCAATATTGTAACAGTTTTAAAACCGCAGGAGAAGAAATCAGGTAACATACATACAAAAAAAAAACGCGACATTCTACGAATTGATAACCTCCTCCTTTTTGGAAGTCGGTTACAAAAATGAAACATGATTACTAGATTACCCTATGACTGGGAAAATCCTATATCGGTTATGTTCAAACAAGGACCCATTCCATTTTTTATTTAATTAAAATACTTAGAACATCTCATTATCGCTGTATTGTTGATAAATTTGAAACACAAATATTATTTCAGAACCACAATCGTGTATTGAATTTCTGTAAATTACTTCGAATTTGATATCAAGCAATTCTTGTTTATTACTTTGCTGACCCCTGCTCTAAACAAAACAAAAATATCAAGAGGTTATTAGTTATTATTTCTGATGATTAGTTAGTTTTCAAAACATGTAAATCTAAAATTCCGTACTTATCTACTAATCCATTTTTTTCTTGACACCCACTTCAAAAATATACTAAATGGTAGGGAATAGATTAAGTTGACCGTTACTGACTTTAAATGTTTTATTTCCAACTTTTTAGTTTTTATTTTAACTCAGGTACCTAAAATGTACTTGACAGTCCTTTGATTTTAGCAGTCTTGAACTCAATATTAGTAACAGTTTTAAAAATGATTAGATATGTTGCTATGTATAACTTTCAATTTTTAACATTTTATATTTGTTGATTTTTATGGGTCTTAGTTACTAATGACTGTAAAATTACGGACCACCATTCTTCGCAGATGGTACAAAAGTATATACAGTTTAAATGACTTTTAGAATGTTCTATTAGGCCGGGAGAGAAAATCGCACAGGTAGCCTACAAACAAAACGAGCTTGGATTGATTTAATGACACTATGCTTTACTACCTATATTTGACATAGAAAATTTTCAAATTCGCAATTAAAACTTCTAGTGCCTAAAATTATCGCATTATTACGTTGAAATTAAAATATTTATGAGGAAATGTCCTTTATATGATTTCGATTTTTGATAAGAATTTTGGAAATTTCTTCGATTTTCTGAAAAACTGTTGGACGTCGCAGAAAAGTATGAGATCACCTAAGGATCTTCCTTATTAGATTAAGCGTTAAAAAACTATACACATCCATATGGAGTTATCGAAAAATTGACTAAACTATTAGGGATATTGGTCGATTTTCATGCACGCATGTGTTCATTCACAAATTTCATCACTTTACCAATAGAATTCTTCTCCCAAATTTGAAGTTTCACCTATCCGGATATATACTCTATTAAACAAGACCATATTCATTCAAAACGGTGCACCACAGGAGAAGAAATCAGGTGACATACATAAAAAAAGCGAAAAAATACGCGACGATTTGATAACCTCCTCCTTTTTGGAAGTCGGTTAAAAATCTTGGCCTTATAGTGGGCGAAAATTTGAGATTTAAAAAACACATGGTACAAAGAATAGAAAATGTTTCTGTAAGATGTATATTTAGTTTGAAGAAGAATGACCATGTAACAAAATATTTACAGTTACTGAATTGGCGTAATTTATATACTAAGTGTAGAATACATCTTGCAAATTTCATCTACAAGACACTTTAGCATGGTTTTCTCAAATAAGTAATTAACAAAATGAAATATAAATCTACCATCCACAATGTGGAAAAAGTTTGTTTATGGCAAAAAATCCAAAAAACGACTACAATATTAATTAATAAAAAAAGTTTACTTGAAAAAACAAACACCAAACTTTACTACATTTTAATAATTATCCCCTAATTATAGCATCACTGTTTTCTAAAGTGGGAATTAAGTCCATGTTTAATATATTTGTTAATATCTTTTAAACAAATGATTAAAAAATATGATATATTTGTAATTCACATAATAAGCACTTTGAAAATTGAATTTTTATTTTCCACTTAATTGTATAATGTAATGTGTGCCTAAAATTACTATGGGGGTTTTCCAATAATTTTTCTTATAAATTTTAAGTGAGCACCAGTACCTCTAATTATTTTCAACATTTTAGGTTTTGAAATAAAGGGAGAAATGAGAATATTTATATCTTTATATTAATATCCTGTAAAAAAAATTGGTCTTATTGTTTGGGGAATAAAGGGGGAATGTGTAATTTTTTAAATATATTTTTTTTAAATATATTTTAAAATATTTAATAAAAAAAATTAAAAAATATACTAGTATTCGTCATAATGAGCCCTTTGACTTGATATATTACTTGATCCGTTAGAAACAATTATAATTTTTAATTTTCCATTTAATTCTATAATTTTCCCCCCAAAAATGAATATTAGGGGTTTCTCCTTATTTTTTCAGTAAAGTTCAGGTGAGGCGCTATACCTGTATTTTTTTTTCAAATTTTAACTTATGGTTTCTGTGATAAGGGGGGAGGATGGGTATTTTTTTAAATATTTTTGTTAATATCTTTTAATTAATTTTTTTTAAAAATATGGAAAAAATATATTTGTTTTCGTCATAATGTGCCCTTTCATTTGATATATAGCATGATGGGTTAGGAACAATTTTTATTTTATATTTTCCATTTAATTCTGTAATTTGCCTCCCAAAATTAAAAGTAGAGGTTTCTCTTTATTTTTCCAGTAAACTTCAGGTCAGACTCTATACCTCTAATTTTTTTGCGTTTTATGGTTTCGGAGATAAGGGGGGGAATGGGTAAATTTTGGTATATTTTCGTTAATATCTTTTTCATTATTTTTTTTTAAATATGAAAAAAATATAGTTGTATTCCTCAGAATGGGACCTTTCATTTGATACATTACATGATGCGTTTGAAAATTTTTTTATTTTTTAAATTTTATTTAATTCTATAATTTGCCCTCCAAAATTCATATCAATGGTTTCTTCTTATTTTTCCTGTAAATTTCGCACAACGGTCTATATTTCCTATTTTTTTCAAAATTTTAAGCTCAGTAGTTTCGGAGATCAGGGGGGGAACGGTCGATTTTTTTAGTTTTTCTCCCCAGAAGTACCCCAAAAATCAAAATTCCTTCATTTACGATATGTACTACTGATCGGGTCACCAAACTATACATTGATACCAAATTCAACCTCTTCCGTCCAGTAGTTTAGGAGAAAATTGCTGTGATGTGACAGAGGCAGAAATCCGGAGTGATATTATAAGGGTATCCGTATATTGTATATACGGAACCCTGAAAACGCCTTCTAATTATTAATAACAGAATATAAGATTAAAAATGTGTTTCACCAATGAATTTTTTTTCAGGAGTGCAGCTAGCATGCTGCACCTCCAGCGAGGAACTTATAAGAACTGTGAGAACCCAAATGTTGGAAAACTACATGCAAAGGCAGTCAATTCTGAGTAAAGCTGAGAGTGTATGTCCAGGATATAGAAGCGAATTTGAAGTAAGTCACAATAGTCCACTTAAATTAAATTAAATAAATTATATAGTTGTAATAGAAACATTCAATTGGTTTACAATATTACAATATTTGTACCAAGAGGCGAGTTCTTTATTCATTTAATCATTAACCTGCGGAAAACATAGTACAAGATTAATTCATAAGTCTTAACTCTAAAGAATTTCTTGTACACAAATCCTGATGGATTCTAAGCCTTTTTTGTGGTATCACATGTTAATTCAGGTATTGTTAGCTAAATTTGTTTGTTTATAAAAACTTATACAGGGTGTCCCACGGTCGATGGTACCTTAGACGTTTACGAAAAGCAGAACATGGGATGTTTGAGAAAATTTGCTTACCGAAGTAATTGTTACAGATCTATCGATGTAAAATATTTTCAACGATGCCATGTTGCCATATATACAAAAAATTGTAAAATTTTTGATATTTTAAATGGGACACCCTGTATATGATAGAATTTTTGGATTCTTAAGTACTTTCTGATTATTTTGTCTTAATACTTCCCTATACCCATCCCTACCGCTTTTCTAGTTAATAGCTGTCGCCCAGTGGTCGAAATTGTGTCAATATTTCTGGCAGGTTAAGTAACCTGAAAATTTTATCGTGACATTCTATCCTAGGACTTTAGGGAGAACAGCAATTACACGGAACGGATCCAGATTCGGAACCTCTGTGTGATAGTTCCTCGAAAATCCTAGATGTCGGTCTTACATCTCCCTGTATAGCTATAACTGCACTTAATTCTCTAGCATTTATTAAAATCCTCATTATTATAATTCCATCGCATTATATATTTCCACTACCCTGTATATGCAACTGCTCATGAACCACGCATAATATTCTTTAATATTTTTGAACCACTCGGTTAACCATTCTGTATATGACACTGCCTATGAGTCACCGTATTTACTCTTTTTGTTTATTAAATTTTTAACTATCTTCTGTAACTATAATTCAACTTCGACCTATATTACAATCATCATATATATGGAACTCTTCGGGGGCTACTCTATAAATCATTTCCTTTTCTAACATTTTTTGTCATCATCCTGTATATCTATAATTCCTCCACTGCATATGGGTTACGAAGTGTTGCATTTCCATTTCCGCCACCCTGGATAGGCATCTCTGTATAATATTTTTGCACCACCCTGTAACTGTAATTCTACTTCATCATCTATTCCAAGAACCCTGTAAATTCGACCGCTAATGGGCTTCCCTATATAATTATTTTGTTACTTATAATTGCATTTTACTCTGTATTTTAAACACCCTGTATATGCAACTGCTTATGTGCCACCCACGAAAAAAAAAAGATTTCTAACATATCTGGAATCGCCCTGTATAATTATAATATACAACGATTAATTTACCACTAAACAATAACAACGCTTAGATGCCACTTCCAGAAGTACATGCTCTAAGTATATAACAAAATTGGTCCCTCTATATATAAATACTCAATGTTTTGAATTTTTATTATATTTTATTTAATGAATGAACCAATATTATAAATTAATATTAGCATTCTGCACTGAAGGTCGTCAGTAGCTACTAAACAAAACAAAAGGTTGATAGAGGAAAAAATGGTACCTAATCGTTTTGTCTTTGCCTATTTATATATAGATTAATTGTTTTCTATATTTTTTGTTCAGAACATTGCTCCAATTAAATGTTTGTTACGGCGGTATTTGAATTTATAGAAACTTAAAATGTTGGAAGTAGAACTGAAATAGGAGAATAGAACTGGGCCATCTATTAGTCTGGAAGAGAGAACTTTGTTCTTTGTTATACAGTGTGTCTTAAAATTCGTAAACTTATTGCTAGATACAAAAATGTTAAAAATGATTTTTTTTTAAATTAGAACACCCTGTATATTATCAACTGTCCTGAAAGGCAAACAAAATTTATTTCAAATGGTATATAATATTCCTATACCTAAATAATAAGGAATCGGAAATAAAATCAAGTTTATGTAATAATTGGATTATTTTGGGATATTTATCTAGTTAGTGTTAAAATTTTGACAATTAATTCGATACATTAGCGCATTTCGGAAGAAAAGTTACTCGAAAAGGATTAAAAATGAAGGAAATAACTATTCAAATGAAATCTTGATGAATCTATTCGTTATTCTTGGACAATGTCGAAAAATTACAGCAAGAACATGCAGAAAGATCAATGATATGTACCCCGATCTATAACCAATGAACAAGAGAACGTTTGCAGGATTGCAAAATAATTTCATTAATTATGGGCCAGAATTGAAATCAGAACGACGTTTACCGAAGCCTGTAAATTTTGACGACGACAACATCATAAACGTTCTACCCTATTTTCAAACCTATACCCAAGAGGCTATAAGAAGTACTGAAAATGATGAGGTTTAGATCCTAACTCTGTTCAAAGGATTCTTGAAATTCATGATATGCACCCATACAAGTTTACAAAAGTTCAAACACTGAAACCTGAAGATTGTTAATTCCAGGTTCGATATTGTGAAACTATTCTAATCCGCACCCAAGAAGGTCCTAACTTTCGATAGATGAATCTAAGTTTTCCAGGGAAGGTAATTTTAATAGAAGAAACGAGCAATTCTGGGATGACCAAAATCTACAGGTCGTTAAGGAAAAGGGATTCCACGGAAAGTTTACTATTAACGTTTTGTGTCTCCCGAAATATGACAAAAAACCTTTTCTAATTTACTTGAACCGTTGACCGCTTAGCAACACCCGATCGTTGGTAAAGATATTTGGAGCCGTGAGATTGTCCTGCTAGATCACCTGATCTCTTGATTTTACTTGTGTGTGAATTGAAAAAAAAAGTATTTAGGACCCGGGACTAAGCAAACAAGACCTCCACCAATGAGTGACTAATTTCATTGAAGGTTATAAGGAGGGCTACAACTACGGTTATCCAGATTCTAAAATGTTTGGAAGTATGGCGTTTCCAAAAATACATAAAGATGCAATACCAATGAGACCAACTGTAAGTTCAATAAATTCACCATTACAAAACATATCGAAATTTTTACTAAATATAATTAAACCTTACGAAAACAATCCTAACAATTTAAAAAACATGAACGATTTTTTAACAAAATTAAAAAACATTGTTATCAACAGAAATGATATACTAGTAAGTTTAGACATAGTCAGTCTTTTTACAAATGTATCTGTTGATAAATCATTATAAAAAATAAATTACAAGATATTACCTTACACAACAAAACAAAATTAAGCATTGAAACAATAATCGAACTAGCCGAACTTTGCTTAAAAACAACATATTTTCAATTTGAAGGAGATTTCTATAAACAAGAATTTGGTATGGCCATGGGTTCTTCTTTGTCACCTATAATCAGTAATATATTTAGGACATATTTTGAAGAAAGATTCATTGGCAATTATAAGAAGAAACCAAAAGTGTGGTGGAGGTACATTGATGACATTTTTGTGGTTTGGGAGTATGATGCTGAAAAACTGCACTCCTTCCTAGTTTACATCAATAGTCAAGAACCCACAATAAAATTTACAATGGAAATCGAAAATTTACACAAACTTATCTTGATGTACTTATAGATAGAACAAACAACACAATAAGTACAAGCACTTATCGAAAACCTACGAATACTAATATATATTCGAATTTTAACTCCAACCATTCATTGAATGTAAAAAAGGTGTTCTAAAGTGCTTATATGATCGAAATATTTAACGACGAAGTCAACATTATCAAAGAACATCTACTCCAAAATGAATATCCCCAAGACTTTATAAATAAAACTATAAATCAACTAGACAGAAAATCGCAACAACAAACCAACACAAATAACCAACAGAGCACTAATACCAACCAAACACAAACAGAAAACAAAATTATGAATATAATTCCATACGTCCCAAGTGTATCCGAAAAAATAAAGCGGTTAGGAAATAAATACGATATTAAAACTGTTTTAAAAACAAATAATATATTGCGCTCTATCCTCACACATACCAAACCAGTTAACGCAACTCAACATTCCACAAATTGTGTGTACAGTGTTGTGTGTGACTGTGGCCATAGTTATACCGGTGAAACTTCAAAACCTTTAGAAGTAAGGAAAAAAGAACACCAATATAACATTTCGAGAAGACATGTGGACAAGTCAAATTTGGCCAACCATGTATTCACTAGCACTGGAAGCCATAGGAAAGATTGGGATAAAACAAAGATCCTGTTGAAAGAGAAAAATTTAAAAAACAGAAAACTTAAAGAAGCCAGCTGTATGATGATATTTGAGCTGGAGAGATCTATTGCTAGAAGAGCAAAAGAATGGTACCCTTAGTATCAAGTGATCCGCAAATGACATATTGTCGCTGTCAAAATTTTTTGACGAACAACATAATCCATTGTTTTCTGAATGTTATTTGTGGCATCTTCTAGTTTATTTTAGATTTTCTTGGGAATAATACCACATCAGAGTTCAAACTTGTGTATATTTTAAAACCAAACGTTTCAAAATCCTGTCGGATTTCGTTTTCAATGGATATAAATTTATGAGGTAAAATTGAAATATATGACAATTATTTTGACAAATATGTTTTTTTTTTTTTGTCAAAATAATTGTCATATATTTCAATTTTACCTCATAAATTTATATCCATTGAAAACGAAATCCGACAGGATTTTGAAACGTTTGGTTTTAAAATATACACAAGTTTGAACTCTGATGTGGTATTATTCCCAAGAAAATCTAAAATAAACATAATCCATATCAGTGCGAAAATTTTTTGAAAATACCAAGAAAGATTGACAATGACTCCAAAGTCGGAGTTGAAACGTCTCCAAACAGATAAGTATAACACTATACCATACCATGCACTATTTATATACAGGAATACTGGTTGATCATTTTAAGACATCTCTTTCTCTCAGAATAACTGTGAGAAAGAATTTCTGTACGGACAGCCAGTAATCCGGGCAATTTTACGAAATTGCCTTACTACACTTTGTTCTCCAAATACGATTTTAAATACTTATCTGTCTCAGGAAAAAAAAAATTTGAGGAGAGAAAACACCAATGAACAGACAAAATAATACAAGACCTCCTCAACAATCTTTTCAAATTTACTTAAGACATTTTAACTCTATCTTTGATAAATATCCCAAAATAATCCAATGCTTATACAAACTTGATTTTAATTCTATTTACCATTTGAAATGGGTTTTGATTGCCTTTCAGGTTAGTTGATAATATACAGGGTATTCTATTAAAAAAAAACAATTTTTAACATTTTTTTGTCTAGCAATAAATTCACGAATTTTAACACATCCTGTATAACGCTGAACAAACATCTCTCTCCGAGACTAATAAATAGAAGCGTGGTAAGCCACTTCAAAAGATTCTATGACTTCAAATAGCGCCGTAACAAACATTTAATTGGAGCAATGTTCTGAACAAAAAATATAGAAAACAATTAATAATTAGAAAACCGTTAGGGATAGATAGAGGGAAGTATTGAGACAAAATAATCAGAAAGTAATTACGAATCCAAAATTGCTATCATATACAGGGTGTCCCATTTAAAATATCAAAAATGTTACTACTTTTTGGTATAAGCGGCAACATCGCATCGTTGATAATATTTTACATCGATAGATCTAGAGCAATTACCAAATTTTCAGATTTCCGTAAACGTCTAAGTTACCATGGACCGTGAAACATCCTGTATATTAGTAATAAAAACGTTTTAACTCAACATTAGGATCTAAACTATTTTTTTGTTGCATTCAAAGAATATTACAGTGAGTTATCGATATTGTTTGTTTTGCAGGATGCTCTAACTGAAAGCGAGAAATGTTGGATGACAGCTGAGGAGGAAACTGAAACACAGTGTCAAATCTTCAGAACTCATTCTCAAGAATGTACAAAGCCAGTTGTTAAAGTTTTGGAAACATGCTTGCCAGAAAAATCACGCGAAATTCCACAATTTGTTGTGGATGTAATTGAAAAACTTGGTAACTATATTTGCAAAACTGACGGTGAACATCTGATTGGTAAGTAAAGAAATAATTTGATTCTTTGCGACTTTGATAATTGAATTTTTATTACTAGCAGTTAGTTTTTTGTCTCACAGTTCATGGTAGTGCTTCATTGGTTAACCGAAAACTTGTCACTAGGTATTATAAAACAAAGTACTCTCCCGCGTCTGTCTGTTCGCAATAAACTCAGAAACTAGTGAATGGTTTTTCATGCGGTTTTCACCAATAGATAGTGTTTCGAGAAGAAATTTTATACTTGTTTTGTGTTGATTTTTTAAAATATAAAGATAATAATTGTTCAATCAACGCTTTGCTGCTATACCCGCTCGGCGACTGTTACATTAGAGAGCACCTTAACTCGGTTGACCAGAGTTAATAATGCGAAGGTCTCGGGTTTGATTCCCATAATTGAGTGGGTTAGAATTACAATTTGACCCGGTGGGGGCGTTGCAATCGGGTATTAGAACATGTTTAATCTTACTCCATTAAACTGTTCTTTCCCTATTTATAACCCCAACTCAATCCTTTTGTACCGTTCAATTGTTTCTCGTAAGTTTTTTTGCGGCGTCTACTCTTTGATATCTTTGTCAACTATTTCAGTGGCCTTGAGTAGATTATTTTTTAATCACACTTTGGACTCTTTTTGAAGTGGCGGCGTTAAAAATGTAATTTTCTAACAGAAACAAAAATTTAAAGCAAATTATTCTTTCTCAAACTCGCACTTGTATACAATGACGTCGAGTTTGATGCACAGTCTTGAAAATATACTAACCTTAACACATTTTTAAATTTATAAACTCTCAGTTATTTTTGTAGGCGTTCTTTTATTTGGCTTTTTTATTGCCTTTAAGCTCTAGGTGGAAAATAATGCACTGAGATATTGTATGAAACATAATATTTCTTAGGGTATCTAACATACAGAGTTGTGCCAAGCGGGCTTGAATTTTATGTCTCGCTTTGATAGGCTTAGTTTTTTACATTTAGTTAAATATTTTAATGTCAAACGATTTAAGAGAAATATCTCATTGATTTCAGAACTCTTTAACCCATGTGCCAAAAACATCAACTACCGGACCCAGAGATGTATCCGTAGACTAACAACAAAATACCAACAAGCTCAGTCACAAGCTGCGACCAAGGAGGAAGTTTGCAGGTGAGAAAGCTTTTCGATAGTTACTATTCTTGTACTTGTACTACAGGTTGTCTTTCGTAATACAGGGTGGCTCAATAGTGTATGTTGGAATTATTATATCTATATGCAAGGCAAAAATTCATTCATTAGAATTCTGAGACATATACAGGAAGATTCATACATGAGATCTGAAATGAACGGTTTGGGCGTTATATGACATTTTGTCAAAATGTTGACGACTGGAAACCGTTGAATATCAGAGGTATCTGGCATTAAGGGAGATTATAATCGTGGTAAACTCACACTCTATAATACATGAAGCCCACAATACAAGTTAATTGCTTTTTATTCGACATCAAGTTATTTATATCCATTTGTAAAGAAACCAAGAAAACAAAATAATTTCTGTTTGTTTTTTGTTGTTCATAAAAAAATGTTGATAAAAGAATGCCGTATAATTTCATGCCGTATAGTGTGGAATTTTATTACCTTTCCAACAACATAAGATTATCTGAATCAGTCTCTAACACACTCCTGGTAATTCTTAATTTCTTATTACTGTAAGCTATATTGTCTGACACCTCTGATATTCAACTGTTTCTAGTACCTCAAAATTTTGACCAAATAACGAATGACACCGAATATGTAATAATGCATGGGCTGGTCCATTTAGAAAAATGCAGCCTCAATATGTATCACCCTGTATGTGGCTCGAAATTTCAGCTTCCAAGTTCCCTCGCCAACTGATTTTTAAAATATTATTCCTTGTAGACAAAATATTTCGTTCACACTCTATTAGGACACCCTGTATAGCCAATTTAGAGTTTTCAAATCATACCTTTCAAAAATTTCAGAAATTCTAATAATATTGTCAGTTAGAATTTCCTGCCTTGTTGTGGTCCTTTTCGTTTCCTGATAATTCCTCATAAACATAATTTTCTACCTATTTCCATTATTGATAACATCTCTGTCTGTGTGGTTTAAAATTTATTTTGCACTTGTTTGGTGGAGTCATCTAATGGTATACTGCAATTATCACAATATTTCTTACCAAAATATTTGAGATGTATTTCTAATTCTATTCTATATTTTCCACACTGCTCCGTCATGGCCAGAATATATGAAAGAAACCGTGTTTGCAAACCTACTCCAAATTGAAGTGCCTTATTTTGGTCAAGTGATTGTTGGATAACCTTTTCCTGTTTTATTTATGTCATTTTCTACTTTTATCTTGGGAATGGCTAGGTTTAGCATTTGGACAGGTTTTTACAGCTATAAGTTATTGACCCATCTGTGACCACAAACTTGGCAGAGCAAGTGATTGTGCTCTGTATGATGTTCCCCGTGCCTTTGATGTACCAACATTGGAAACTACAACTATACAGATGTTGTACTCCTTGAAATCCTGTTGTTTTCTTAGATCTCGAGTGGTGAGGCAACAGCCTTGTGACTGGTCCAAGGAAGATATTTATAGCTGGAATACAGAGATCATTTTGCTGGTTTTTTATTCTGTAATGAATGGCCTAGAAGGAGGAAAACTTTTATCTTGGGGATGGCTAGGTTTAGTATTTGGACAGGTTTTTACAGCTATAAGTTGTTGACCCATCTGTGAACGCCAACTTGGAAAAGCAGGTGATTTTGCTCTGTATGATGTTCTTCGTGCCTTTGATATACCAACAATGGAAACTACAACTATACAGATACCAATCCTGTTGTTCTCTTAGATCTCGAGTGGTGGCAACAGCCTTGTGACTGGTACAAGGAAGATATTTATACTGGAAACAGATATATTTTGCTGGTTTTTTACTGTAAGATAGAAGGAGGAAAACTTTTTTTATTGGCTAGGTTTAGCATTTGGACAGGTTTTTACAGCTATAACTTGTTGACCCATCTGTCCTTGAAATCCTGTTGTTTTCTTAGATCTCGAGTGGTGAGGCAACAGCCTTGTGACTGGTCCAAGAAGAGGAGATTTTTATCTTTGGCTATAGCATTTGGAATACACAGAGACTTCAGGTGATTGTGCTCTGTATGTTGTTCCTCGTGCCTTTGATGCTGGTTTTTTATTCTGTTGTAATCTGAGTGGTGAGGGCCTACAAGAAGGAGAATACAGAAACTTTTGCTAGTTTTTCATTTTTATGGTGAAGAAGGAGGAACACTTTTATCATGGGGATGGCTAGGTTTAGTATTTGGACAGGTGTTGTTTTTACAGCCCTATGTAATTGGTACAGTTGAAACCCATCTGTGAGGAACACCAACTTGGAAAAGCATAGGTGTAATGAATGTGCTGGCTGTATACAGATGTCTCTTCGTGATGCGTTTGATGTACCAACAATGGAAACTACAACTATATAGATTTTTTACTCATTGAAATCCTGTTGTTTTCTTAGATCTTGAGTGGTGAGGCCACAGCTTTGCGAATGGTATAAGGCAGATCTTTATAGCTGGAATACAGTCATAATTTTGATAGTTTTTTATTCTGTAATAAATGGCGAAGAAGGAGAAAATGATAACTGTAAATAATAAATAAATGATAATAAACTGGGTCACATTAGACAAAAACCATTTTTCATAAAAACAAATGCATATAACAAGACATATTAATTAAATTTCCTTAAATTTTCCAACTTTCAGTACACTTAAGTCAATGAGAGGTTGCCTGGAATCTCATCTGAACTCAGCTTGTGGAAGCAAGATAACGAAGGAATCCTTCTTGAGCGTTTACAACGTCATTGTGGACCAATGCGATTCTAATAGCTCAACTGAGAACGAAGTTGATGAGTGGTAAGTTAAAGACGGAAAATATTTCATAACTTTGTGTTACTCTAAGGCTAACGCGTTCTAAGGAAACTTAAACCAGGAGTTAATTTGTGCATAAGAATGAACAAATGTCAATTTATGCATTTATTTGTTATGAGTTCTATTAAAAATATATTTGGTTTACCTTTTTTTCCGAAATATTCCACTGGTGTTTCAGAGTAACCATAGCACATTTTATGATTACATTTTAAGCGAAAGTGTCCTTTGTTTGTGTTGATTGATTTTTCTGCAGTTATTTGGTTTAACAAAAGAGAAGACCTGCAAATTATTGATAGATGCTTAGTTTTTTCGGTTAGTCTCAAGTGTCAGGGTACGCAATAGTTTTAGAAGTTCAAGAGAAACATTTTAGTCCATCGGACAATATTTATCAGAATTACCTGGTCTTAAAAGTACATAATTTCAACATCTGGAAGTTTCATAAAAAAATTACTCACACTGACTTTAAAATAATTTCGCGATAAAATATATCTTAAATTCACTTATATAGAGGGTGTAAACAGATTGAGTGCCAAAATTTTTGAGTACTGACAGTTTAGGTAAAAACAAATTAAAAAGTCTTATAGCATTTTTACAAAAAGCAATAGTTTTATTAAAATAAAACGGAAATGCTACAAATTTCGCCACTATTTTTACAGTCAACTACACATAATCTTGCTTGCAAAATGATTGTAAAGATTCATATATAAATTCTAAACACTGTTTATACCTTCTTTAGTCCCAACTTTAATAGAAGATATGTCAACATTGCGCATGGCGTAAGCGGTTGTTTACAAAGTTATAGTCATTTGATTTTGATATTTTAATGTAATATTTAATATTATTTAAAACAAGTTTCCTGGCATAATTACAAAAATCCAAAATTGACAAAATGAAGTGGATTTTATGAAAAAATAACTTAATTCCTGATTGGGCTAGCCTCTATAATATAGTGGACTATTAAAAATATTTCTTTAAATTTTTTAAATTCTAATTCTTCAAAAACTACTTATTCAATAGTATAAACCGTGCGTCCATATCTATATATAAATAGGCAAAGACAAAACGATTAGGTACCATTTTCTCCTCTGTCTCTGAACCGATCTTCTTCATTTTTGTTTTGTTTAGTAGCTACTGCCGACCTTCAGTGCAGAATGGTAATATTAATTAATAAAATTGGTTCATATATAAAATAAAATACAATAAAAATTTCATTATTTACGTCCATAATGTCAACGCCAAACAACTGAATGTGCCGCCGCCGCCATACTCAAAACATTGAGTAATTATATTTAGAGGGACCAATGCTGTTATATACTTAGAGCATGTACTTCTGGAAGTGGCATGCAAGCGTTGTTATTGTTTCGTGGTAAAGTAATCGTTGTATATTATAATATACAGGGCGATTCCAGATATGTTAGAAATCATGTTTTTCGTACGTGGCACATAAGCAGTTCCATATATAGGGTGTTTAAAATATAGAGTGCAATTATAACTAATAAAATAATTATATAGGGAAGCCCATTAGCGGTTGAATTTACAGGGTTCTTGGAATAGAAGGTGCAGTAGAATTACAGTTAACCAGGGTGGTGCAAAAAACATTATACAGAGATGCATATACAGGGTGGCGGAAATGGAAATGCAACATTTCGTAACCCATAAGCAGTTGTATATATATAGGGAAGATGAAATATATGGTGAGAGGAATTATAAATATACAGGATGATGATAAAACATGTTACAAAGGGAAATGATTTATAGAGTAGCCCACGAAGAGTTCCATATATATGGTGATTGAAATATAGGGCGGAGTAGAATTATAGTTACAGAAGATAGTTAAAAATTTCATAAACAAAAAGAGTAAATACAGTGGCTCATAGGCAGTGGTATATACAGAATGGTTTACCGGGTGGTTCAAAGAGGTTAAAAAATATTATGTATTGCCCATGAGCAGTTGCATATACAGAGTGGTGGAAATATATAATGAGATGGAATTATTATATTGAGGATTTTACTAAATGTTAGAGAATTGAGTGCAATTATATCTATACAGGAAGGTTAGAAAAAATAAATTTGTAGGGTAGCCCAATAGCGGTTGAATTGTTGTCATATTAAATTCAGAATTACGAATTTAAACACAAATAAAGTCCTATGAATTATATCAGAATTTCGTTGTTTATTTGTAGAAGCGAGATGTAAGACCGACATCTAGGATTTTCGAGGAAACTATCACATGGAGGTTCCGAATCTGCTGTTCTCCCTAAAGTCCTAGGATAGAGTGTCACGATAAAATTTTCAGGTTACTTAACCTGCCAGAGATATTGACACAATTAGTCGAATTTCGACCACTGGGTGACAGCTAGTAAACTTAATATTGTAAACTATCGTTTGGACGATTATTAATAGTTTAGTGTTAGTTAAAAGAGAGTTATAAATTTTTGTAAAAAATCCACTTATTACCATTTTATACGATGAATAATGCTCTAATGTGTTTGAATAAGCGCTGATTATGAATGATTTCTAATTCTCTACAACTATTGATGGCATTACGCTTCATTCATTACTTTTCATTGTATAAGTATTTTTCGTTATTTAAATAGTTTACTTCAAAGAATTTACTGCTAAAATCTTATCAATTGTTGTGTATAAACTGTTACTAACGTGATGGTGTCAGCAAATTGCTGTTGAATTTTATGTTCGAAAATGAGTTTAAATTTCTTGACTTGTTAAATATAATTATATGTAACAGCCTTTTTGATTTACGTGCTTAACTTTAATGAATTAATAAACAATTTTTTGGAATATTGGACTTCCCAAAGATACACCTTCAGGTCCAATTTTATTTGCAGTTGGGTTGAATGTATTTAGACATATTTGATGCCATTATCTTTGCTGATGGCATAGTTGCTTTATTCAGTAGTAATTCTTGGTCTACGATAGTAGTTAGTCTACAGTAGAATAGTAGATGAAGATTTATCATGAATTTTAGAAATGGATACCTACTAAATACTCTAACCAATGTTTTTTTGTTGCAGGAAAGCTCCAAAGGCTAAAGAAGAATACGAGTACGTTGCAATTTTATAGAAAAATGTTCTCAGAATGTTTTAGCTATTGAAATGTATTTTATTATTACATTAATCAATTTGAGGTTTTGTTTTTGAAGTAAATAATAATATTGAATTAAAAAGTATATTCTGTTCTTGTTTTTTTATATTTGATCCCGCAGTTGATTAACATGAAATTGTTTTGTACTCGATTACAGAACTAACTGCGCAATCTATTATATTAAACGGTATGTATATCCGGGAAATTTGAAAGAAAAAAGTCTACTTAGGTGCATAGTAAGTTAATGCTAATATTATACTTCTCATTTTCAAATGCCTTTTATCAAAATACGAAATTTTAGTTGGGAAATCGTTATAAAAGGTGTTCACTTACTTTCCAAACGATAAAAGCTTCAAGAACTTTTTCTTCTTTTTCCACTTTTTTATCTTTTTAACCGAGTGCACTGTTTATGTGTGTAATTTGGATTGTTTAAACTAGATTCTATTAAGATGGATCCCGGAATGGTCCAAAATTTTTTTAAATCACACATACCGTTTATGTGTATGCTGCCGCATACAGACGTCTTCTAATGCATTTCTAGCCGCACGGCCGTACATAAAGTGCATATCTGTCGTTTCTGTGTTTAATTATTACTCCATTTTATGAATTGCAATAATGTTGTATACTTAAATTTTCCAATCACCACTTTTACTAATTGATCACTGTAAAGCTCAATTGACAATTTATCAATAATTTAAATTGTTAAGCGTTGTGGCAAAGACAGTCTTTTATTTGCTATGGTAAACAGATTTTTGTAATTTTTGGCCTTATAACTAACTAATTTTCAAACTCAATTTACTCGAAAACCATTGGAAATATCGATTTGAATAAACATAATATTTTTTACGTAAAATTGTTAAGATTTTATAAATCCGTAGAGAACATTGTAAAAAAATTAAACAAAAAAAAATACGGACGAAAATTTAAATTGAATAGATGGTAAAAGTAATAAAAAACATAATAACGTTACCTACATGTATGATGAAAACAAAGGTAAAATGAAAGATCCAGATAAAATAGCAACTACTATGAATTCATATTTTTGTAAAGTTGGATCTAGGCTTACCAAAGAAATGAAAATGCCACAAAATGCGGAAATTAAATTAACCACAACGATCACCAATACTATTTTTTTAGTACCAACAAGCTATTATGAAGTAACAAATATTATAGGAAATTTGAAATAAAAAAAAATGAGTTAACAATATAGAAGCAAAAACTCTAATAGTGCTCTTAAGCCATATAGCACTACCACTTGCTCACGTCATAAATTTAAGTATACAGAAAGCAGTTTTGGTTGGAGCACCCAATGTAACTGATGTTACACCAATCTATAAGGCTAATAATAGGGGTAATATCACAAATTATAGAAAAATATCCTTTATATTTTGAAAAAATTATCTACCACAGACTACTCGATTACATAAAAAAAGAATAAAATCCTATCAAAAATACCATATGGCTTCAAGAAAAATACTGGTACAAAATATGCTCATAACTTTATTACTAATACAATTTATGAAACCTTGATAAAAGTGAACATATTGCTGTTACATTTCTTGACCTAGCCAAAGCTTTTGATACAGTTAACCATTCATATTATTAGATAAATTATAAAAATATGGAATTAGGGCAAGTGCGTTCAAACGCATTTCAAGCTACTTGACAAGCAGATATCAGCGAGTAGAAATAAATGACGCTGTAAGTGGTTGCAGTGAAAATAAGACAGCTATTCCACTATGTACCATCATGGGTCTCCTACTATTTATTTTATACATAAATGATCTACTAGTTGATATTCAAGAGGGAATTATACTATCTTTTGCCTGTGATATCAACAGGAAAAACCTGGAATGCATTAAAAACAAATGAATGACCTTAATGTGATAAATAAATGGGTTGCCTTAAATGAATTACCTCTAAATGTTGAGAAAACGGTTTTCACGACATTTGAAAACTACTGCAATGGTGTTCCTCGCCGTATAGATATATATAGATATTAAGAAAAAACATAAGAAGGGTAGAAAATTGTAAATACTTAGGAATTTTGATTTGACTATAGAATGAGATGGGACATGAATGTTGAATACTTAATAATAAATATCAACATTCATATATTCAATTTCATATTTCGGAAAATGGCCAAAATTATGTTGAGAGACTCGCTGATAATGTTATATTATGGACTTTTATATAGTATTATCTGCTATGGTAACATAGCTTGGGGTGGAACTTATTCAACTAAACAAGTTTTATTACAACGTTTACAAAATAAACTACTGAAAATTAAATATAAAAACAAAGTTTTATTGAAAAAAAAACTCAAAAACTGAAACAAATCTTAGCTTTTGAGTCTCTTAAATACTATTATGACACGATGAAAAATAAAGCCCTCCCCCAAAATCATCTGAATGGTATGCTTTTTTAATGTTTATTGTGCTAAAATCAACTTTCAATGACGTCAAGCCCCTCCCCCCCCCGCCAAACGAGATCAAGCCCCAAAAAGGAGATTAAGCCCCAAACGAGATCAAGCCTCCCCTCTACGAGAGTAAGCCCCCCCCAGACAATCCCGGATCCGCCCCTGGACCTAGTACTACTCAAATACGGATCTGATGCGGGTAGTAAGAAATATGTCCGATTGAGCAATAAATCGTAAATAACTACTAAAGCAATGGACACAGGCCTATATAATATCTAATTTTAAGAAAATACAGAGAAGGAATTGTGTGAATTATAGAAGCACAAGGGCGGTGCAGCAATGGCTGTATCTGGTAAGATAAAGTGTTTTTACAGGTTAATCTTGGGAGTTAATGAACCATTTTTTATTTATTTTTCCCATTTTCTGAAAAACACCTTAGAAAAATGGTAGATATCACCTCTGAATCTACTTGAATGGACTAGAATTTAAATTATTCATAATTATTAAACTGTTTTCGAGAAATAAGTGAATATTCCGATTCTCTGACAAGCCATAAATCTCACATTACAAATAATAATACAGTACCCCTTCGTGATATTCCTCAACAAAATACAGTTTAATTTAAGTTGATTATCCTAAATAAGCTCTTTGGAGCACATTATTAATTAACGCCCTGTATTTTGAAAGTACATCATGGCTCTTCGTTTATATGATCTTTTTTACTTATTATTTGCTTTTTAACGAATATACTGTCGAGAGACAGTCGTGTTTTTTGAGACACCCTGTATAGAGAAGAAAGAAATTCTAACCACCCGATCAGCCAAACAGAGTGATGCGTTATCACCAATGTGATTTAATTTCCAAAATTTTGGTAAAACAGCAACAACAAATATTTGAACTTAACGTAGCACATCAATCAAATGTCAAAAAATAACTATTAATACAGATAAAGTTTATATCCTTTAAATCCCCTACAGATATGAATTCAATCACATATTTTAATGCCTATAATCATATCAATCACATTTACAAAATTTTAGATTAGAAAATTTGATGTTCAAATAAATTATATTGTGACGACAAGTTGTTTCTTTGTATTTTCCACCTTCAGCCTAGTAATGAAAGGGATCTTAGTTTATCTTCTGTTTTCTATCTCAATTTGTTATGGGGTTCGGAAAACAAACGTTGGTTGGTGGTTTGGAAAAGTCAAAAGTGAGTGTTTCATTCAATATTGTAGAACACGATTCGATAATTACAATTTTAAGGTACCGACACATATTGTCCCGAAATAGATGGAATTTATAGTGCAGCCCTTAGAGACCAGATGAACTCAAGTTATCAACTATACAAAAAGGACAGTGAAGATCTTTTGCATTATGTCACTACAAGCAGATGGAAGTTTTTTAGAGATGATATTTCAGGTAACATATAATTGTCAATTTTTTTAGGACAAAATCTGATACAATCCATTATAGGTTTGGTTAAAATTTCATTAAGTATGATAACTAATATATACGTAATTATAATTTTTCTTCCACAGATCCCGAAATGTTCTATTATGAGAATATAAAGCTTGTTTTCGAAGGTCTAGATACTCTTGGGATTATTCTATTTAACACCGATCCTATAGCTAATACAACTAGTATGTTTCATCCCTACATATTCTCTGTAAAAGATACATTTGACGTAAGTACCTATTGTTAGAATTACATAGTTTTACTATACACAGGAGGATTGTTAATTATAAATCTGAAATAGACCTTGCAATATTTGGTACTTTTGAAACACGCAGGATTTATTCACAAGCAGGTAGTTATTTACCAAAATACGTAAAAACTGTTTTTAGTAGTCGTATTGGTTTACAGTTAGAGAATGGTTTAAAGAGATAATTGGCATTAGATTATTTTTGAATTATTTTATTTAGATTAAAATATCTCGAGTACATTAGGGTCATTCACACGCTAGGTGATTAGGGCGTCTATATCCAGAAAAAAAAATTTGGTAAATATAATTTAAAAAAAGTAAATTTCACGAGTAATGTCACAATAAATTATAGGGACAAATTACAGTGGCAAACATGAAATAATAACATATTAATAGTCTGAGAATAGCCGAATTATTAATAGTTAAAGGCAAAATACAGCAGGGGCACTTCGAAATGGGAGATGACACCTCAATTAAATCTATGGGGGAAGGTCATACTTATAAATACCTTGGAATAAAGCAGGCTCAATGTATTGATCACATGAATATGAAAAAGGACCTAACAGCAAAGTTTTATAGAAGGGTAAGACGACTGTTGAATACCAAACTAAACAGTAAAAATATGTTTCAGACTATTAACACCTACGCGTGTTCAGTGCTCAGTTACTCTTTCGGTATAGTGAATTGGTGCAAGACTGACATTGAACAATTACAACGAAAAGTTCGAGTTTTACTAACAAAAGCTCAAAATCACCATCCAAAGAGCTCTGTCGAACCCAAAACTTTGCGACGGTATGAAGGAGGAAAAGGATTGAGATTATATCAACAAATTTCTATTTTCCGTAGTCATTTCCAGAAGCTCGCAGAATTTTCTGATCTACACATCGTCATGTGCCAGGTTGTTGACTCAACACCACTGCGACAGACACTACAACATGTCCAATTACACCACCAGACCACTGATCAGAAACTGCTGAAATGGAAAGAGAAGCCCCTTCATGGAAGACATATAAATGACGTCAACTAAGATTATGTAGACAGTGCAGCGTCGAACTACTGGTTGATCTCTGGTCATATGTGTCCTGAAATGGAAGGCTTTATATAGGCAATCCAAGATCAAGTAATCCCAACTAAGAACTATCTAAAGTACATCGTTAAAGACCCTATTAACAACGACAGATGCAGGTACGGTTGCCAAACATCTGAGTCTATCCAGCATATCACAGGAGGTTGTTAAGCGTTCGCTGCAACTGAATACAAAGAACGACACGATGCTGTGGCTAAAATACTGCACCAGGAACTAGCACTGAAACTTGAACTATCACAGTTGGTAAGATTACCACATTATAAATACAAACCAGAATCTGTTTTAGAAAATAACAACTACAAGCTGTATTGGGACCACAAGATACTGACTGATCGGACTATTGCTAACAATAGACCAGATATAGTTTTGGTAGATAAAGTCGCTAGGAAAACAACTTTAATTGACATAGCAATTCCTAACAACAATAATATAAATGTCAAGCAGGCTGAGAAAATAACCAAATATAGAGATATGGAATTTCAAATAAAGACTCAGTGGGACATGAACAACACAGGAACTGTACCAATTGTGATGTCAACGACAGGACTAGTCCCAAAACATCTATTAAACAATTTAAAATACCTAGGTCTGGACGAACATCTTTACAAAAAAATGTAAAAAGCCGTCCTGTTAGGGACAGCCCGGACGGTCAGAAAATTCATGGGAAACTGCCGCCACGACTCCAACCACGGGCCTGAAAACTGGCAAGGGCTCCCACAGAGCTAAACCCTTTTGATATCTAGGATAGTAGGGGTTTAGTGAAGTGTGATGCCATACATTGTACGGTCAAGTCGGGTCTGAGAAAATTAGATTTCAATAAATGTTATTAGTAAAGTAACACATGCGCTAAAAGTGAAGCCCCGAGCCCAAGACATGAGAATAGAAAATAGAAAGAGTTATCAAAAGATAAGGCAGTAACATTTTAAACATTATTTAATCAATTCTTAAATATAAACTTAAAAGTAAAATTTACACAAAATCTAATATATAAAAATCTCGAGATTTAGATAGTAAAGTATATTTTATCCCTATCAAAAAAAGTGACACAGACGCGAAAATTGGTACACATTTTCGCGACATTTTTTTTTTTGGTTGGGTGTTACTCAGTTTGGTGTTGGACCTGCTCCAGATTTCCTGCTATTTCTTTTATGACTCTTTTGATGTCTCTAAAAATACACCTGGTATTATTTGTAGTGCTCCCTGTTACAGCTTCCTATTATGCCTATATGTGATAAGATCCACATAATTACTATTTGAGTTTCCCTAGATTTTACTTGAAGGGCGGTTTTGTGAATTCATGATACCACAAAAGGTTGGGTTTAAAGAGTAACTAGCTTATAATGAGTTGGTGCATATTGCTAATTTCTGATTGTTTAGTTCAATTATCCTCAAGGCCTTTGGTATGCTATACGGATATGCTGTGCTGCAAATATAGTTTTACTTATTTTTCTAATAATATAATACATATAATGTTTGTTTATTTGTATACATCTTATTTATATATAATTATCGCAAATAGCACTACGATTTTGTCGATATTACATTTTGGGGTTTTGGCGTCTACAAATAAATCTTATTACCGGGAAAGAATGAGATTGTAACAGTTAGGATAGCTGTTTTAAGATTCCTGGGCGTTCAATACACTGTGATTTGGTGACCATATTGAGAATGAAACTGCTATTGAAAAATTCTTTCAATACAAATTGATGTGTACGATCTTATAAGAATTTTATCCCTATTTGATATTTTTCTAGCATTACATTTTTACAGTTGAACTTTTCAAGATTTTAAACTAAAAGTTGTTGGTTATGCGATTTTTGGACGGGTAAAAAGTTGCCTTCTCATATTAATTTGAGGCATAGAATTAAGTTACCTTGAGCAGTCACATATGCATATATAAATTGACTGAGATATAAGGCGCTGTAAATTATATTGGGTGTATTATATATATATATATATATATATATATATATATATATATATATATATAGTTTTTTTGTTTGGGTGTATGTAGATTCACAATTGAACCCGGTAGGTGGCGCACTAAGATCGCGTTCTAGGAATCCCTTTTATTTTTGAGGATTTTTTTATATTTTTTTACAAATATATTTACGGTTTATCGAATTCTAATATCAATAAAAACATTTGCTGATTCCTCCAGTAGTCACGTTTGGACAGAACAACGTCTGTCTGGACCGATTTTGATGACATTTTTTTGTGTGTTTCGAGAATAGTTTAGATTCACAATTGGGCCCAGTAGGGGGCGCTAAGGGGTTCTAGGAATTCCTTTAATTTACCTATATATATATATATATATATATATTTATATATTTAGACAGAGAGGTCTTTTCTCTATTTCGATGGCAAATAGACGCGATGACAGCACTCGTCTTCCCACAGCTTGGACCTCCGTAATTGCCAGATTAAACAAAGCAGACACGCCCACCAATACCCAACCAATCACAACACAGCCTCATCACGTGACATCTTCTTCTAACCCAGCGTTAACTATAAATAAAAGAAGCAGAGCAGACTCAAATTCAGTTCAGTTACCTAGTGACTCTTGGGGAGTAGACAGATTGAGGCCCCGAGTTCGATCTAGACTCTGAAACTCTTTTTCACTTTTGTCTCTTGATAATGGCTCCAAAGCGGGAGTCGAAACGTCGAGTATATAATAAATTCAGACGCGGTTCTCACCCGGAACCTAGCTTAGTTCATAATAATGACCGCGGAAGCCTCTCAGAACATATATATATATATATATATATATATATAGATATATATAACTATATATATATATATATATATATATATATATATATATATATATATATATATATATATATATATATATATATATATATATATATATATATGGTTACTTCGGATGTTTTTACGAGTATGAAATGAAGGTTCTCGGGATTTTCGAGTGTATGGTTTAGTTTTCTTATAAAAAACTGTTTGACGTTTCGATGAGATCTCATTCATCTTCCTCGGACTAATCGATGTTGTCACTCACTAAGCGTAGTACAATATGAGTCGATGCTGCTGTGCGCCTCAGTTTTATCTTATCGACCGGAGGGGGCGTGGTCTTGTTGATGTTGATGGTCATTGCGCGATTGTCTGGCCTGGGAGGTACATTGGCGTTTTTTGACTTTTTATCTGCTGATCAGATTTTAATAGGCCGTAGGCAGTTACATAAACACTGGTGGTGGAAATATATTATATAGTGGAGTCATTATAATGAGTGTTTTAATAAGTGTTAGAGACCTGAAATTAAACTGAATCATTTCATCTTGAGAGAAATTAGAGAAAATGTCTGATTATATGTATATATGTACCGCCATTTTAATTGAACCCTTGAATTTAAGAGTAAAGCTCGGTCACCCATGTACTATTAATTAAATGTACAAATGGAAATTGAATAAGTGTTAGTAGTAAAGTAAAACACATTATTCTGCAATTTCTGTTGTAATGGAATTGTCATTTACGTTTATTTGATATATTATTCTACCTCTTAATAATTGAATAATTTAATTTTAAGAAATTTTCTGTTAACTAGATTTTTGTCTTTAATTTCCACTTACTGCCTCTTTGTCATATCCCATATCATTAAGCTAAGCATTAAGAATGTGCCCAGAAAGTCCTATTATGAAAAATAATTTGGTCAAGTGCGAGTTGGACTTGCATGCTAAGAGTTCCGTACCACCTTCAAGATTCTAATATTTCAGTTTCAGACAAGCAGGGAATGAGTGCATTTTCTTATATTTACCCTAATATCTTTTAAAGGAAGCGTTTTACATTTATTATAAAAAATATACACTTTGATTTTCCACACATAGACTTTTTATTTTATCTGCTTCAGGATTCGCTTGATTTTTATCAGAAAACATCTGTATTTAATTTTCTAATTTAGCCCCCAAAAATTAACATTAGAGTTTTATTTTACTAATAAACTTTCAGAGAAGTCTTTTATAATCTACTGTCTGAGTTTTGAGGCTGTGTAGATTGGAAGATAAAGGGCAAAATAGGTCTAGTTTTAAATTATAAATTATTAAATCTGTTATTAAAATTATTTAAAAATACAAAGTTTCTAAAGTGGGAATTAAGTGGATTTTTAATATTTTTGTTAATATTTTTTAAACAAATGATTTAAAAATATGGTATATTTGTAATTCACATAATGAGCCTTTTATCTGATATATTATATGATGCTTTTGAAAATTGAATCTTTATTTTCCATTTAATCGTATAATTTGTCCCAAAAATTACTATGGGGGTTTTCTAATAATTTATTTTTCCTTTAATTCTATTATTTGGGGGCCAAATAATAGAATTAGGGATTTTTTCATATTTTTCCTATAAACAAAAAAAATTAGTTCTTATATTTTGGGGAATAACGGGGGGAATGGGTAATTTTTTTAAAATATTTTTTTAATATATTTTAAAATATTCATTTTAAAAAAATTAAAAATATATATTTGTATTCGTCTTAATGAGCCTTGTGGTTTGATATATTACATGACCCGTAAGAAATATATAATTTTTTATTTTCTATTTTATTCTATAATTTGCTCCCCAAAATCAATATTAGGGGTTTCTCCTTATTTTTCCAGTAAAGTTCAAGCGAGGGGCTATACTTCCATTTTTTTCAAAATTTTTCAGCTTATGGTTTCGGAGATAAAGGGGGGGCATTGGTAAATTTTTTAATATTTTTGTTAATATCTTTTAATTAATTCATTTTAAAAATATGAAAAAAATATATTTGCTTTCTTCATCATGAGCCCTTACATTTGATATATAACATGACTGGTTAGAAATAATTTTAATTTTATATTTTCCGCATAATTCTATAATTTGCCCCCCCAAAATGAATATTAGGGGTTTTTGCGTATTTTTCCGGTAAATTTCTGGTGGTGGTATCTTTTAATTAATTTATTTAAAAAATATGAAAAAGTATAATTGTTTTAGTCGTAATGAGCCCTTCCATTTGATATATAACATGATCGGTTAGAAACAATTTAATTTTATATTTTCCATTTAATTCTTTAATTTGCCTCCCAAAATTAAAAGTAGAGGTTTCTCCTTATTTTTCCAGTAATCTTCAAGTCAGAACCTAAACCTCTAATTTTGTTCAAAACTTAACGTTTTATAGTTTCGGAGATAAAGGGGGGGGAATGGGTAAATTTTGGCATATTTTCGTTAAACCTTTTTGAATATTTTTTTTAAATACGAAAAAAATATATTTGTGTTCCTCAGAATGAGACCTTTCATTTCATATATTACATGATGCGTTTGAATATTTTTTATATTTAAATTTTTATTTAATTCTATAATTTGCCCCCCAAAATTAATATTAATGGTTTCTCCTTATTTTTCCTGTAAAGTTCGGGCAACGTCCTATATTTCCTATTTTTTTTTCAAAACTTTAGGCTTAGTAGTTTCGGAGATCAGGGCGGGGGAACGGTCGATTTTTTTAGTTTTTTCCCCCCAGAAGTACCCCTAAAATTAAATTTTTTTCTTTTACGCTATGTACTCCTGGTAGGGTCACCAAACTACACATTTATAACAAATTCAACCTCTTCCGTCCAGTAGTTTAGAAGATAATTGCTGTGATGTGACAGAGGCAGAAATCCGGAGTAATATTATGAGTATCCGTATATTGTATATACGGAACCCTAAAAACAAGTTGAATTTTGTTAGGAATTGACACAATTGGTCGAATTTCGACCTCTGGCGATTCTAGTTTCCTTAAATACCTCATTAAAATACCCATCATATCCTTTACAAATTGGAAAGAAGTATTTATAATAACTGATATCTATCAAGATGTCTATTTTTAAGTGACATGGGTTTCGAGATATTTAAAATCTCAACTAAACAAGATTTCATCGAAACAATTTCAAATATATTATCATATCTTTCAAGGGTGTTATGTGATCATTACAATATGTAGATAAACAATTTAGTTTATGATTAGTTCGGTTTTGATATTTTTCAGACTAATGTTAAATATGAAAGGCCTTTTGGTTTTTCTTTTGTTTACGATATGCCATGGGGTTCGGCAATCTAATATTGGCTGGTGGTTTGGGAAAATGAAAAGTACGTTTGTTAAATGAGAATTCATTTATATAATTTTCTAAATTTCATTCTTTATTTACGTAAGGTAGTGACACATGGAGCCCTGAAATTGACGGAATCTACAGTAATGCACTTAGGTGCCAAATGGACTCAAGGTTTGAACTGTATAAAAGGAATAGTGAAAATCTCTTGCACTATATAACTATAACAAAATGGGAGTACTACCGTATCGACTTCAAAGGTAAAACATTTACAGTTTCAATCAAGTTTTCGATATATACCTCAGTTAAATTTGTGACAAATTACACAAATTTCTTAACTCAGGGTGAACATACAAGTTGTTTCAACATGTGCTAATGCTCAACTGATTCATTCTCAAAAGATAAGAAAGTTCATATAAATGTAAGTACGAAATTGCTTCGGGTTCAAGATACAGGTTTAAAGAATAATGTATAGATTCAGAGCTGATTCTGCTTTTTCCGCGTGATTTTTTTCGAATTATTTATTTATATATCTGAACCAGGGATGTTGCGGATGCATTATTTTTCACATCCGCGAATGCGGATGCGAATGCGGATTTTAGGACGCTCACATGGGGATGCGGATTTGTACAAAAAACTTAAGTGTTGGTTTGGTAGGGTAAAAAAACAGTAATATTTATCTTTTCTTTATTTAATAATAAAGTGGTGAATGAGTTACTATTACGAATGAATTATTTTAGGAATTAAATTTGAATATTGGAGCATTATATTTAATGAAAAGTAGAATGGCCGCCTTTACAGACTCCAATCTATTTCGTAAGGGTTCGTATATTAATCCTCCGTTACTAAATAACTGTTCACTTGGAACACTGGCTGGTGGAGCTGATAAGAATTTACGTGCTATTTTAGATAACAGTTTGAACTCGCTTTTATTAACACTCCACCATTTAAGAGGACTCTCATTTAAATTAATACGGATGCGGATGCAGATGCGGATGTCTAAATCGATGCGGATGTTCCGCATATGCGGATGCGGATTCGAATATTCGCAACATCCCTGATCTGAACCAACATATAAGCAAAGTCTTGCGACGTTTTGCCCACACTTCTAAGGAGCTTTTTCAAGGGTGAGAAAATGCAAATTCCGTCTTTTTCTCACAAACACACTTTGAAACTTCACTTTGTTGAAATTGTCACACTGAAGCACAAATTCTAAATGACTAACACTTTGAATCTATCAAATGATGAAATAATAATTGCCCCCCTGATTTTCCAAGTAAAAGTTTGTTTTATGGTTGTGATGACATTTTTGAATACATTCCTGGAATTTTATTAGTATGTGATGTAAGTGATTTATTTTGTTGGTGAGATTTGTGTTGAAATGTGAATGCAGGGTTGCCAGATTGGCGAAAGTTTAAAACCTTTGTCTCGGATGAAATTCTTGAGATTTTTGGCGAATTCTTGGTTTTTCGGAATTTTCTGGTGAAATAATACTGAGATTTTCAAACGACGTTTGTACTCACATAGACGGATGTTTATAGATAGACCTGTTTCGCCGATGTATACTGCCCCACACAAGCATGGGATGGAATAAGCACCCTTGGATGAAAGAGGACTCTGTTTATTCTTTGGAGAGGGTAACACTTGTGAGATTTTGGATAGTGGTTTGCAGACTGTTTTCACCTCAAGCTTATGGAGATGAATCCTATCCGTGACCCCAATATATTGCAAATATACTACTGATTTACTAGGTAACAAATCTTTCTTAGGAACGGGATTTTGGTGACGAGAAATGGAATTGTCAATTTCTCGTGTGCTGTAGCCATTGTTTAGTAGGCTACGTTCTACCCAAGCTAATTCTCTTCTCAGGAAGTTCACGACTGACAGCTTTTGAGATGGATGATGATGGGACCGGGCGTTAAGTATAACAATCAATCAATCAATCAATCATTTATTGGTTTTGTAAATACAAAGTATAAAACAGGTCACAGAAAAAAGACAAATTACAAACTAAGTACAACAATACAAAGTAGGTAGGGACAACACTAATATAAAGCAGATAAAAGTAAATCAGAAAATATAATTTTTTGAAAAATCTAATATAGTTGGCTTCCAAGGGATCACCTACTTGAGAACATCTGTAATATCATAAAAAATGTTTTCATGTAAGTATTTTTTAAGTATCTCCTGAAAATGTTGTAACCCTCTACTTGTGTGATATTTTCTGGAAGTTTATTAAAGATTCGAATTCCCATACTTAGTGAGCCATTAAATGTAAGTTTCATTGTATTAATAGGGGTTTTAATCAGATATCTAGTTCTGGTGTTATAATGATGTGTATCACTCTGAGTGATTAGTGTATTTTTATTCCTGTAAATATAACTAGCAGCCTCTAAAATATAGAGACTTGGTAAAGTTAAAATATGTAATGAAGAGAAGAGAGATCTGCAGGGATCATTCCATTTTTTCATCATAATAATTCTAATACATTTTTTCTGTGAAACAATAAGCATTTTCTCAAGTGAAGAACTTCCCCATAATAAAATACCATAAGTTAACCTTGATTGTACTTCTGCATAATAGAAATTTTTTAATGCTTCTAAGTTTAAAACTTTCACTAGACATCTCAACTGAAATACCTTAGTATTTACTATTTTTATTCCTTCATATATATGTTCTTTCCATGTTAGGTTCTCATTTAGTGTAATGCCAAGAAATTTTGTTGTATTGCTGCGTGATACTATTGAATTTTGGGTTTTAACTGTTATATCTTGGACTACCTTTTGTTTGGTATGAAAGAGTAGAAAATGTGTTTTTTGCACGTTTAGATACAATCCATTATTCGAAAACCAAGTTACCAACTTATTTAGTAAATCAGCGCATGATAACTGTATCTGGTGAAGAGACTTTCCAGATATTATAATTGAAAGATCGTCTGCAAACATAATAATTTTATAATCTCTAAGATGACTCACTATATCCGCTATAAACAAAGAAAACAATGTTGGCGATAGAACCCCCCCTTGAGGAACTCCCATATTTATCTGCGTAGTATCTGACGTGTAAGATTTCCTGATTCCATTGTTTGAATGTTGAATCTCAACGAACTGACTTCTACCAGTCAAGTAAGATCTTAACCAGTCAAAGACAGCACCTCGAATTCCGCAGTCCCATAATTTATCTAATAATCGTGCATGGGGAACACAATCAAAAGCTTTGCTGAGATCACAGAACAGTCCCACAGGACATTGTTTTTTATCTAGTTCATTCAAAATTTCAATATAAAAATCGATCGTAGCAGTACTGGTTGATTTGTTCCTTCTAAAACCATGTTGCTCTGCTGGTATTAGTTGGAATTTGTCTATAAATGCATTGAGTCTATTCAACATACAGTATTCAAATATTTTAGAAATGCTTGAGGTGAGCGAAATTGGCCTATAATTATTAACTTCTGATTTAGAATCTCTTTTATGAACAGGAACAACTTTTGCCACTTTTAATCCTTCTGGGAATTTTCCTTTTTCAAAAGAATAGTTAATTGGATGTACCATTGGACTTACAATTTCATATTTGCAGTCTTTTATAAGTTTACAGGGTAATTCATCTGGGCCACTTGAGCTTTTATTTTTTAATTTTGACAACATTAAAAGCATTTCCTCCTCAGAGAAAGGAATTAGTCCAATTGTATGTTTATTTGAAAAGCTAGGATTTTGAAGAACATTACACTTTATAGGTATTTTCTTTATTATATCATATGGAGCATTGACAAAGAAATAATTAAAAGCGTTTGCTATCTTTTCAGGAGATGATAAACAGTGTCCATTATGCAATAGCTCTATGTTGGCCCTTTTAGTGGCGTTTTTGTTGCAAGTGTCTTTTATTATATCCCAAGCAGATTTGTTTTTATTTTTAGACATCATAATTTTCTTATTATAATAACTTTTTTTTGTATTGTTTACTAATTCGATGTGTTGTCTTTTCTGCTCTATAAAAACAGGAGTCAGGAGTGGATATAATTTTTGCATTTTATGTAGATCTTTTAAATTTTGACTGGATACTCTTATTTCATCAGTTACCCCGTTTTTTTTACATGGACTTTACTTTTTAATGGAAAAATGTCGTTGAAATGTTTTACAATTATTGATGAGAAAATATTGAGTTTATTATCTAAGTTTGTTTCAATGTACATGTCTGTCCAAACCTCTTCATGGAGAATCTGTTTTAATTTGTTTATTTTGGTTTTACTAAACTTTCTACCCATTTGTGAATTTTCTATGACAGTTGTAAAATCATTTGGGACCAAGATGAACCTATGGTCAGACATATATGTATCAACAACCTCTGTAGATATGTCTAAATTTACAAAGATATTGTCAATTGTTGACTTACTTGAACTTGTTACTCTAGTATAATCATTTACAATACTATTTAACCCAAATTGAGACATAACATTTAAAAGCTTTTCCCTATATCTATTTCTGTGATCAGTAATATCCACATTGAAATCGCCTGTAACCCAAAGAACTGAGTCTGCAGTAAAAATACTATCTAAGATAATTTGTAATTTTTCTAGAAAAAGTTCAAAGTCAGCAGAAGGAGATCGATATATTGCTAATATTTTATGTATTTTATTATTATAGGATTTCCATTCACATCCACAGCATTCGATAATTTGTTCAATATTGTGCTGAGCTAAAGATAGTTCATTACTTATTATTTCTTTTTTTACCCAGATTGCAACTCCCCCTCGAATATGGTGAGTTCTACAAAAACTAGTTGCCAGAGAATAGCCATTCAAAGGAAAACTATTGATTTCCACTGGATGAAGCCAATGCTCGGCAATGGATATAAAAAGAGGACTACCTAGGTTACTTAATTCTGCCTCAAGTATATTTTGTTTATTATTAAGTCCTTGAATATTACCAAAAAATAAAAACACACCAACCTCAGTTGTTGCTTCCCTATTTTTTTTTGTTTATAGTTGATGTTCTCAAATAAGGCCTTCCTTGGAGCCCTTAGTACTTCTTCCATGGGGCACACTATTTCACAAATGTCTGTTGGATGACTAACATTGGCTATGTTCTCATCCGTAGGTGGTGAGTGGCTTAAAAATCCTGTGGATGGTTGTAGTGTTTATATCTCCGAAAGTCAAATCTCTTATAAGCAATAGATCTTGGCCAGGTTGAGGATTTATATATTTCATGCTTTAACTCAACAAGTTTAATAAAGTCAAGTTTCAAACTGTATTTGTGAGAAAATGACGGAATAAATATGTTTGCCGTAAGGTAAGTAACATTTGTATTTTCTCACCCTTGAAAAATCCCCTTAGAAGTGTAGTCGAAACTTTGTTTATGTGTTGGTTCATCTATATAAATAAATTAATTAAAAAAAGTGACGTGATCCAAATCCGGAAAAAGCAGGAGCAATGACTGTGGCGGCAAAAACCTACATTTTCAATGTACGGAATTTTTTTTTGTGTGTAATGTCAGTCACAATTTTCGATCTATTGATTAACAAAGGACTTTTGTTTCGGTATAACTTTGCACCTAGATTGTTATATACTTACGGACAAAGAAATCGCCCCAGAAGAAGGTTTTTAAATTTAATACTGTTTTGGTAAAACATAGATGCTATAGTTAGGAGTAAATGATTATAATTTGGTAAAGTTTGGTGAATGTTTTTTCAAGTAAACTATTGTTTATTAAATAATATTATAGTGGTTTTTGCACTTTTTGTTTACCAAAAAACAAACTGTATGTGTAAGCCGAATGTATCGACAGCTAGGTGCATTTGAAAGAAGTCGAATTATTGGCTATTCATTTAGAGAAATCACAAACCGCATAAACAGAAATCCAACTACTGTTATGAGATATTGTCAATGGTTGTTTAATAATTCCCAAAATCGGAGAAGAGCAGGCACTGGACGACGAAAGGGCACAAATGACGCCGAAAAGACACAAATGACGTCGATCTTGAACCTCATTTGTTATCGGTCTTTAAAGACCATAAGTCTTAGGATTTACGACATTCAGTGGTTAGGAGAACAAGGTCTTTTGGATTACAGAATTGTCGACCCCATCTTGTGCTACCTCTGACCGCTGAGCATCGAATGCAACTACTGCAGTGGTGCAGAGAACCAACATTGGAATGTGCAATGGCATCTCAGGTAGTCTTTGAAGAATCTTGTGCGGACATGACTGTCGAAGAAGGGTCTACTTCAATTTGATGTTGAGCGACCTGTACACTGAGCAGTAGGCGTTTTGGTTTGGAGTACCACTACTCATGAAAGTAGGTCATCTATAGTCTTTGTTAGAGACAACATGACAGCGTAACGTTATTTTCAGGAAGTAGTGGAGCCGTATGTACTCCCTTACCTTAATTGACTTATGGATCACATATTTTAAAAAGATAATACTCGAATTCATGTTGCTCAAGTTAGTTTAAACTTTTTTCAAGAGATCCATTTGAATCTGTTGCTACGGCCGCCTAGATCCCCCAATTTTTAGCCCACAGAACATGTTTGGGACATGATTGGTAAAAGGGTCAGAAATTTACCATAGCCACGGTCTTTAGAGGTTCTAAGGCACGAAATATACATAACTTGGGGTTAATCAAGAAGAAATAGACCACCTTATTGAATCATGCCAGGACATATAGCATCTATGTTTTACTAAAAAAATATTAAATTTAAACATATCCTTTTGGGTGTTACCATTTGTCAGTGAGGACACGTTGGTTGGAACAAATTCATTTAAAATTCAGGTGCTGGTTTTTTGGAAAAACGCTCGAACACATCAGGTTTTTTTGGTTTTTTTTAGTCGCATGAATGGAAACCCTTTTTTAATGCCTAAGTTTTATACATTTCCATAGAAACTGTACTATAATTTTAATTCAAATAAGTAGTTGTCAGTAAAGTTGCAAAGTTCCAAAATATGGAGAGGAGAGGACCACATCAAGTTTCTGCGCCAGGGACCTAAAAATCATACCAAATGGTTTCAAACTGAAGTCATCAATCCCAGGGAAACAAGCCTAGAAGATACTCGACAAGGCCAGTCACGCTTTAGTAAGGTTAGAAATTAACCATCATAGTTGGAAGAAATCCCAACTCCTGAAGGACGCTGAACAAAGGTTTCAAGAAATTAGACGAGGAGCACCACATGCCGATTATTGCTTCGATCCAAAAACACTGTGACAACATTAGACGAATCGACTAAATGGTGCACACAGAGAAACTCAATAAACTTACCAGGAAGCAGTTGCCGAAGGATACATCCAACAAGAAAACAGTGGTGAACTTGTCATCCAGAGTTCTCACAGCAGTAGAAGAAACATTGCTTTCTAAGGGTCGAAACTACGCTGTAGCTCCAAAAAAAGATGCCAGTACTAGATATCATCAGTTCAGTGGAGTCAGCAATAGGCAGCAAAGATACACCGCAACTGGAAGAATTTCAATGGAAAGTCAGGACCGCGATTGAGAAAACACAACACATCAAACAAAACATCAACGAATCCGAAAGGACTATCATAAAAACACTTAAGGACGACAAATCTATCATCATTCTACCAGCTGACAAAGGAAATGCCACCATCCGGATGGACAGAACGGAGTACAACAAGAAAATCGAGGACATACTGTCCAAGGGAAAATACAAGCCATTGCCTGCAGATCCAACTTCCAAGATAGAACGGAAAACTTACAACACTCTCAGAGATCATGCTGAATACATTCCACTCGAGACAAGGAGAAATTTGACGCCACATCACAGCAAACTACCACGTCTTTATGGACTACCCAAGATACACAAGGCTGGAGTACCTCTCAGACCGATTACTAGTTCACGCAACTCGCCAACAGCTGCACTATCAAAATTCCTTTTACCAATCATTCAACCTTTTGAAAATCTCTTCACGAACATACCACTAGACGAGTCTCTCAACATAGTGCGGAAGAAACTTACTGAAGACGAAACCTTGATGGAGAGGATGGAGCTATCAATAGACTCAATCATCGACTTACTTGAATGTTGCCTCAAGAACTGCTACTTTCAAGAGAATGACAGGTTCTTCATGCAAGAAGATGGATTGCCTATGGGCTCCCCGTTATCGCCAACCGTCGCCAACATCTACATGGAGTGGTTCGAAGAACATGCACTGAAGATATACGAGAAGTAGCCCAAGCTATGGTTGAGATATGTCGATGACACCTTCATCATTTGAGACAACTACAGGCAGAGATCACCAAACTCACCAGTGCAGTGTCCTGACAGGCAACCTAAATCTGATACCAAGCCATCTCATTAGATTCACCATGGAAGATGGACCACGAAAGGTGGGTGCCTACCATTCTCTAGCATGTAAAGCTGTCATAAGGACTAGGACCGGAATCCAAACAACAGTCTACAGGAAGGCTGCCCACACAGGACTAGAGACAGTATAATTCGAACATTAGCGTCCAATAAAAACATTTGGAAACCACCACTGTCGCTACCATCAACCGCCAGAACGACGAATTGGACTGAGACCCAAGACCATGAACGCTACCGATTAAAGGTATAAATACCACGGATAAACTGAATTTCCTTCATTCACCTGATGACGATAGCAGATACAAAGCTATTGAAAGGTTGTGAGATCAACCTTTTCAAGACGATGGAAGTCCAAGGAAACTTCGAGTATCTTGACAATATTTTCCCAAATAGATGGATCGGTAGGAGAGGTAATATCGAATAGTCAGCTAGGCCTCCAGATCTAAGCCCGTTAAATTTTTATCTTTGGGGTTACGTGAAATCGAAAGTCTACTTCAATAAGCCGGAAAATATCGAGGAATTAAACAATAGAATTAGGGCCGAAATACAACGAATCCTGCCACAAACGCTAAATGAAGAGTTACGAAAATTTGAAAACCGTCTTAGGTATTCTCAGGAAATTAATGGTCAGCAATTTGAACATTTAATTTGATATGTTGATGTTTTTTTTTCTTCAGTTTCACAAAAACCACAGTCCAAAAAAACCGACGTGCCCGAGCGTTTTTCCAAAAAACCAACACCTGAATTTTAAATGAATTTGTTCCAACCCACGCGTCCTCACTGTATGTGAATTCTAATAATTCTTATGAAACCTTTTCTGTAGTAACAGTGAGAATGAAGTTTGATAAGTCTGATACAAACTGTTGGTTGAGTTTTCATAAAAATTAAGATGAACTAGACATTTGTAATAATTACGACTCAGAAAATCATATGCTATACATGTTTATAACAAAAATAAAACTTATACTCCTCTCATAGATCCGGAGATGTTTTATTACGACAATATAAATGTGGTCCTCGAAGGAATCGACACTCTTGGTACTGTAAAAGTTAATTATCAAGAGGTAGGGACAACAGAGAATATGTTTCACCCTTACATATTTCATATAAAGGATTCATTCCGGGTAAGTAGTTATCGCCGAAACTTTTAATAAATGTGATGCTAGGAGAACTGTTGACCATAGAAAAAAAAGAAGGTTAATTTTATGAAAAAATTTGAAAGATTTTGTTGGAATGTTATTCAGTCTATCCAATAAACCCCAGTTCAATTTTCAATAGTTATAGTTTAAGAAATAGAGACCGATTTTGCTGGACATCCACAAAAAAGGACAGAATGTATCGTATTAAGTTCAATACCTGAAGTACATCGGATTTCTAGAAGCCACAACCAAGGATAGTTACAGGGGAGTGAAAGTCTTTTTTTTTGGTATTTAAGCAAATTCCCGAGAGGCGTCTGCCTAAGAGGGATGAAACTCGTCATAAAGTAAAAGGACGCCATTTGCAACAGTTTTTGTTTACACTTAAGAAATCATAATACAAAAGGGCGTACAGCTAAGTGTCATTGAAATGTGCTAAATTTGGCTTACTTGGTTAACGCTCTTTATCGAGAAAAAGGACAGGGGTTGTCAAAAACAGGGGTGAAACTCGTCATAAAGTAAAAGGACGCCATTTGCACCAGTTTTTGTTTATACATAAGGGCGTACAGCTATGTATTGAGGAAGGTCATTGAAATGTGGTAAACTTGTCTTACCTGGTTAACGCTCTGTATCGAGAAAACGGACAGGGGTTGTCAAAAACAGGGGTGAAACTCGTCATAAAGTAAAAGGACGCCATTTGCACCAGTTTTGGTTTATACATAAGAAATCATAATATAACAGGGCGTACAGCTAAGTGTTGAGGAAGGTCATTAAAACGTGCTAAATTTGGCTTATGTGGTTAACGCTCTTTATCGAGAAAAAGGACAGGGGTTGTCAAAAACGGGTGAAACTCGTCATAAAGTAAAAGGACGCCATTTGCACCAGTTTTTTTTATACATAAGAAATCATAATTACAAAACGGCGTACAGCTATGTGAGGAAGTTCATTGAAATGTGGTAACTTGGCTTACCTGGTTAACGCTCTGTATCGAGAAAACGGACAGGGGTTGTCAAAAACAGGGGTGAAACTCCTCATAAAGTAAAAGGACACCATTTGCACCAGTTTTTGTTTATACATAAGAAATCATAATACAACAGGGAGTACAGCTAAGTGTTGAGGAAGGTCATTGAAACGTGGTAAATTTGGTTTACCTGGTTAACGCTCTTTATCGAGAAAATGGACAGGGGTTGTCAAAAACAGGGGTGAAACTCGTCATAAAGTAAAAGGACGCCATTTGCACCAGTTTTTGTTTATACATAAGAAATCATAATACAAAACGGCGTACAGCTAAGTGTTGAGAAAGGTCATTGAAACATGGTAAATTTTTTTTACCTGATTAACGCCCTTTATCGAGAAAACCGACAGGGGTTGTCAAAAACAGGGGTGAAACTCGTCATAAAGTAAAAGGACGCCATTTGCACCAGTTTTTGTTTATACACAAGAAATCATAATACAACAGGGCGTACAGCTATGTGTTGAGGAAGGTCATTGAAATGTGGTAAATTTGAATTACCTGGTTAACGCTCTTTATCGAGAAAATGGACGCAATTTTTATTAGTTAGTTGTTTATATGTAAGAAATCATAATTCAAAAGGCGGACCTCTAAAGAGGGAAAATACAGCCACTTACCTGACAGATACATTATACAGTGTGCACGTAAAGTATGGAACATATGAAATAAAATGTATCCAGATAAAAGAACAAGAAAACCCTCGAACAAGTCAACTTTAGTCTAATAATGACCAAATTTGGACATAAATAGATTTTTGATGACGTCATTTTTGTGGTCTGTATGACGTAATACATAACTTTTTTTAAATGCGAAGGCACAGTTTTTATGCCCTAATATGACTTTGAACATGACCTTGGACTTGTCCTTCAAGGTCTATCTAAGATTAATATTTTTTGAAAAATCAGCCCAAATATAGCCATATCAACTGAGTTTGTAAGATGGGTCAGGACCTTCTTAGTGCAAAATTAGCTTACCTACGATTGATTTGCTGACCGCTCATTTTGAATAACGCATAATATGTTTTCGCAGCCAAGGATGGTTGTTTCAGGGGTATCCCAGGGATCCTTACTTGGGCCCCTTCAGTTTCTTATATAAACGTCACACCTGTCCAAAATATGTTTAAACTCCGATATTCAATTATTTGTAGATGATACGCATAGGTTCATTATTTCCTTTCGGGATCACCCGAAAATGTTACAGCAAATATTGACCGCGATTTAGATGCTATATTTCAGGGAAAGGAGGAAGTTTAGTAGATGGCAACGCAGAGAATCTGTTTGGTCATCGTTGTTGTTTTAAATAAATTTTGTGAATTATTTTTTTGTGTTTTTTGTTGTTCTGTGGTTTTTTAACCGACTTCCAAAAAGGAGGAGATTATCTATTCGTCGCGTCTGTTTTTTTGTATGTATGTTACCTGATTTCTTCTCCTGTGGTAAACCGTTTTGAATTAATATGGTCTTGTTTAATAGAGTGTATATCCGGATTGGTGAAACTTCAAATTTGGGAAAAGAATTCTTTTGGTAAAGTGATGAAATTTGTGAATAAACACATGCTTGCATGGAAATCGATCAATATCCCTAACATATTGGTTGATATTTCAAAAACTCCTTATGGATGTGTTTAGTTTTTTAACGTTTAATCTATTAAGGAAGATCGCTAGGTAAACTCATATACTTTTCTGCGACGTCCAACTTGCAGTTTTGCAGAAAATCGCCCAAAAATTCCAATATGCTTTCACCCAAGTGACATAACGGACATTTTCTCATAAATATTTTAATTCCAACGTAATAATGCGGGAATTGCAGGCACTAGAAGTTTTGATGGCAAATTTGATATTTTTCTATGTACATCTCAAGTATATAGGTAGTAAAGCATAGTATTTTCGGCTCCTTAAATTAATGAGTACCAAGCTCGCTGTGTTTGTATATCAGGCAAATATCTATTTAAAAGAAAATTTTGCCATTTTGCGAAGACGATGCTTTTGGTGTCACATTCTCCCGGTCTAATAGAAAATTCACTAACTACACATGTCAAACTCTAAACTGCTATTTGGTGCGATTATACAGAAGGTGTTTAGTTATAGCAAACAAAATCACAAAGTAAAGTGATAGAAGGGGTTGCATTTATATAATGATGAAATATAGGACGGAGTAGAATGATAGTGGTCCATAGGCAGCCGTATATACAGGATGGTTGGAATATAGGATGGAGTGGACGTTTGGTGGTATAAAAATGTTGGAAAAAACGTAGAACTAAAATTATATAGGGTGATTAAAAAACTGTTATATGTTGTGGAGGTAAACAAATCATATACAGGATGGTTGAAATATATGCTGGATTTGAATTATATTTATACAGTGTGATAAAAAATATTTATTTCATAGCCCATAAGAAGTTGCATAAAGTGTGTAGAGGAATTAATGTTACACAGGGCCATAATATAAAATGTTAAAACTGAAATAATTTATGCGGTAGCCAACAAGGAGTTATATACGATTGTTGAAATTTAGGACGGATTTGATTCCGTAAATATGGGATGGATTCTACTCCGTCCTATAATTTACAGAAGGCAGCTCTAACAAATTCATGCTTGTCTGTAGGCAGTCGTATGTACAGGATGGTTGGTACACAGGGTGGAGTGGAATTATCTATAGTTATACAAGGTTGTCAAAAAAAAGTTGAAAAAACGTTACATAGCGTGGTCCATAAGGCATACATATATTTTCGGCTAATTAAGTCAACGCGTACTAGTACACTTTGTTCGTAAACATTTATCTGTCAATTTAATTGAAAATGTATCATTGTTTAATGTTAGGGCTTTCGATGTTACCTGGTCCTGTCTATTAAGGTTATACATACAAAATAAAAAGTAAAGAATGAAAACTAGCTGAGTTCAAAAAACTAAAAAGTTGAAAACAAAACATTTAAAAAAAATATAACCGACATCCACCTATAACTAAACAACCGAAAATAATTATAACAAAATACAACTTTAACGAATAAATAACACATTAAATGTTGTTAAGTACCTACTCAGAAAGTAAAAAGTATAACATTAAAAGGTGTACATTCTGTACAAATTAATTACCTACCTATCTAGTATATTTTTGAAGTCGGTGCCAAGCAAATATAAAATCCTGCATTGCGTACTTATCTACTACTTCATCAAACTTGATTGTTGCTTGGCACCGACTTTAAAAATATACTAGATTGGTAGGTAATTAATTTGTACAGAATGAGCAGCTTTTAATGCTTACATTTTTTAGGTACCTAACAACATTGAATGTGTTATTTATTTGCTAGAATTGTATTTTGTTATAATTATCTTCAGCTTTTTAGTTATAGGTGGAAGTCGGTTATATATATTTTAAAATGTAAAAATAAGGGCTATTTATTATTCTTAAACTATGAAAGAACTGAATTACTATGTAGGTAAAATGCTCTAGAGCTTATTTACACAGTTTTTGAAGGGCGATGATACCGCGGAACATTCTTTTTTTGAGAGAGAGGGACAGAAATCGAGGAATGCGCGAATGGGGATGTTAGGAAAGCGAGAATGTAAGGCAAAATGGAAGGGAGAGTAGGGAAAGTTGGGAAAGGAAAAGTTAGTTTGCAATGGATATTATGTAAGAAAAATAAATATAGATAGGTTGTTTTTAGAGTGGCTACCCACTGTACGTATAGAGGGCAGTTAGAGATGTTTTACTGAGTAAGAGTAGTTCGCGATTTTAGAAGTAGCTATTTTTGAATGCAAAATTCATTGAGTATTGAGCGGTTATAGAGGCCCTAAAACGTAAAATTTTCTGAAATTTGAGTAGTAATTATTAAGAAAATTATTTCAAAAATAGACGCTTATAAAAACCCTGTTCATTAACACCGATCGCATGACACGAAAAGGCGTATTTTGTATTTAATTTAGTTTCTGCCTGTATGCAGTTTCTGAATAGAAAAATGAAATAGAATATAAGGAAACTTCATTCTGATGCAGAATTTTGCGGAAATCCTTTGCCACGGTGCAATTACTTTTTCCTGAAACGAAAGGAAAGGTCACGCGACCGTAACATAGATAGCTATGATGGGTATAATTAGATTAATTGCGTTCTGCTGACTGTGGAATATAAAGTGCAGTCATAATGCTGTTTGAATATTTTTTTGATGATAATTTCATGTGTTACACTAATCGACAAAACAATAATTTTTGTATGTTAGAGTAATAATGGCGTTTTGTGAAATATATTTACATTGATATCAAATTTGCAAGACGTTTTTTAGACCCAATTTCTGTAAAAATAGGTTTTGTTTAGAACCCATGTTTACTAATCAGTCAAAATTTACTATAATATCCATGTTTTACAAAAACAATATTAAATTATCTATATATACAGTGAGGGTGCCTGGGTTGGAACAAGTGTATTTAAAATTCAGGTGTTGGTTTTTTGGAAAACGCTCGGATACGTCTTTTTTTTTTGATTGCGGATTTTGTGATGACTCATTTATACAGGGTGGGCCAGACATAAATTGCGACCATCAACTTCATTTTTTCGAATGGAAACATTTGTTTTTCAATTTGTTTTTGAATTCTAAGTATTTTTCATGTGCAATGCCAAAAATTAACAGTTAATAAAAAAATTAAATTTATTTCAAAATTGAAGAAAAAAAAACATCAACGTATAAAATTAAATGTTCAAATTTTTGACCATTAACTTCCTGACAATACCTAAGACAGTTTTCAAATTCTCGTAATACTTCATTTAGCCTTTGTGGCAGGATTCGTTGTATTTCGGCCCTAATTCGATTGTTTAATTCCTCCATATTTGCCGGCTTATTGAAGTAGACTTTCGATTTCACGTAACCCCAAAGATAAAAATCTAACGGGGTTAGATCTGGAGACCTAGCTGGCTGGCTAGATATTACCTGTCTTTCCGATCCATCTATTTGGGAAAATATTGTCAAGATAATCTGGCACTGTTCGCGAATAGTGCGGGGGCGGTCCTTCCTGTTGAAATCATACCGAATCTGCCAGCATATTGGGGTTTTTACCATTCGGATGAAGTTCTGTTAAACAGGGTATTTTGTCATTTTGTAATAGGTCTGAATACCTTTCCGAGTTAAGTGTTGCCTCAATATAAAAAAGGACCGACAATTGAAGTACCCAGAATTTCGGCCCATACGTTAACTTTCTTGGAAAACTGTTTATGCCTTTTCATAACCCAATATGGGTTTTCTGATGCCCAATATCGAAAATTTTGCCTGTTTACTGAACCATTTAAACAAAATGTTGCCTCGTCGGAAAAAACTATCTGACTTGAAAGGTGCGGGTTGGCATTGCATCTATCCATCATTATTTCGCAAAATTCTACTTTCCGGTCCAAATCATCTTCAGTAAATTCCTGAACTAAATGTACTTTGTATGGGTGTTAATTATTTCTATGCAAGCAGTTTAGAACAGAAGATTTACTTATTGATTGTTCTGTGGCTATTTGTCTAGTGGATTTGTGAGGATTTCCTTGTAAATCGAGTAAAACATTTAATTGTGTATATTCTTTAAGATCTTTTGTTTTGTAGTTATCTCTTACGTTTCCAAATTCTAGAAAAATTTTTTCTATTTTACTAACTACCGGTCCGGGTACTTCATATTAAACAATTCGCAAACTTTCGCTTGTGTTCGAGTTCTGTCACCATATCCTATCATTGTCAAAATTTCTATCCGCTGTACAGTTTCTATGGAAATAAACAAGTGTTAAAAACTCCAGCATTAAAAAAAGGGTTTCTATTTATGCGACTAAAATACCGCCAACAATCATAAAGACCACACGTAAATAAATAGGTTCTAACCAACAAATACCAAAAAAAAAACCAACGTGTCCGAGCGTTTTTCCCAAAAACCAACACCTGAATTTTCAATGAATTTGTTCCAACCCGTGCGTCCTCACTCAATAATAATTAAATTTATGTGGGCCATATGAGGTAGTTGTGGACTTTCTTATAGCACAAATAAAAATCTAGAAAATTATATTTTTGTAGTTTTTTCTTCATATCTTCATTCCTATAGCTTCTAAAAAAAAGTCTCTTACTAGAAATTGTTTAGGGAGAAATTTTCTACAGTACAAATGACAATGTTGAGATTTTTTTTGAATACGGGATGGAAAATTAAGTTAAATAATTGTCGGGCCTTCCTACCGCATGGAGATCAACAATAGCCAGACTGGAACAGTCCGACACGCCCACCACCAGTAGACCTTTCACAACGCGTCCTGATCATCACGTGACATCTCCTGTCAACCGAGTGAGTATAAATACAGATTTCCAGATCTATACGACTTACAGATGACGGTAACAAAATACTTGGATTAAAAAAGATAACTACCGCCCTGCGACAAAACGGATACACAAACCACACCATCAAAATGGCAATAGAACAATAACACCTAGAGCCTAAACCGAAGTTGACATTACTGAAAAACCAAAAGCAGTCCTGCGGTACATTAAAGAACAGCGGAAAGATTTGGCTGAATTCTTCGAAGTCATGACATAGCGACGGCATAAAGAACAACAGACTATAGAAACATGTCTAAGAAATCCAAAACCGAAAGTTAAGGTAGAAAGCCAAGGGATATAAGTATATCTTGCGGAAGGTGCAACGAAGTATACGTCGGACAAACGAACAGGAGAATTTCAACCCGTGTAGATGAACATAAACTAGCTGTTCCATCAACAACAATCGGGCAACAAAATCAATTTTGATCGCAAAAAACTCATTACAAAACAAGATTAATACGAGAAGCTACTGAAATCATTAAAAGTGGACAACTAGACGTCACACTACCTCCCCAGTATATGGAATACAGTTATTCAACAACGAAGTAAAAGAATTAGCCACACAAAATACAAACCCGTCAACATGCGACCCACCCGACACGACAGCGACCTCCGACAGAGGCATATAAATATAAAGCGCCTAGGTAGATTATCTCTAAGTTCACCGTGACAACGCATTGAGAATGCCTAGTGAGACCTGTTTAGATAAACATTTAGTTTAGAGTATTCAGTTTATAAGTGAATTTTTAAAAACATCTCATTATTTCAGGTTGAATACAACTCTTTGTCTGTCTCTTTTGAAGCTATATATTCGGAAACAACCAGACTATATAGTTTATATAACAAAACAACTAAATTGCATCCAGAATGTCCTCCAAAATCTTACCATGGACGATGCTTCGTATTTATGGTACGAAAAATGCAGAGTGCCTTTGGATCTCTTATAGGCCCTAGCGTCCCTTCTATGGGGATATGGTAAGTTCTATGACTATATGCAAGTGTTCTAAGTCATTCAAATCAACTAATAAACTTTTAATATACATTTGTGTTCATGGACACTGTTGATTAATGAGTACAAATTGACAAATACCATTCTAATAATCTAATAATCTTTGGGTCATGGGTAAAATTTTACTGAACCAGTAAAAATATCACGTTCTGTATAGTCCGGTCAATTTGGACAATCGAAATAAAGAAAATTCGGGTACAGCTAAATTTTCGTAGAGACTTTAGGTTTAACACAAAGAATAAGTTGTCAAAAGTTTCCATCGACCCTATTTGTGCTAAGGCTTTTATTCGTGGTCAAAGGTCAGAATTATGGATTTTTGGATTTTTCTGGAAAACGATAAGTTTTTTGAAAAAGTACTTCAAAGCAAATTTGTAGACCTTAAAATTCTCTACAAAAATGTATGATTTTTTCTCTAAGGCTCACCATTTTTCAGATATTTTTCTTGTAGAAATCACGTTCTATGTAATGTGCAAACATATGCCATGTTTATACATATTCAGATATTCCAGCAAGCAAAAATGTCTACTTGTGTCTCTTTTATGTATACACTATCTTAACAAAATATATACTCTCAAAAGACACTCAGTCCTTTATCGAATCCCCTTCTATTTGGATAACCTTGAAAAACATCTGGCTACTATTCTTTTGTCTTTTCAGGTACCTGTTTCATTTAGAGTAAAACGTGCAATTCGAGTCGATATACATATTTATCACAAGTGCCTATTAACGTAGTTTGTGCTGATCAATATTTAAAAAAAAATGTCACAATTTTGTTTTATTTGTAATAAACTTTTGAATGAAGGTGAAACTGTGGGGTCATTCGTGGAATGTTAACTTTAATTGATGCAAGTGTCGCGAGAAGTCATGATTTTGCTGATTATTTAAGAAGTCAAGAGTCGTTACAATACACGTGGCTTGCAGAAAATCCGGTAAATATCTGCGGCAAAAAGACAACGAGAGGAAGAACAGGTGAAAAGTAAGTGCACCTCTTACTAGAACGCGAGTGAATCCAGCTTGTGTTTTCAAAATCACTCGTTATTTTGTGGCGATGAAGAGGATGAAGAAACAGAGAAGAAGAAATCGCAGGATTTTCGTCGAAAGATTTATAAAGTTTCCACACTTTGCACAAATATTAGTCATAATTTAACCACGTTAAAAAACACGCGCCGAGTCCCCTACCTCACAGGTGTTGTGGAAATGTGTGCATATTACATAGAACGCGATTCTTTCAAGTGAAATATCTGGGAAATAGTGAGTCTCAGAGAAAAAATCGTAAGAATTATTTTTGTAGAGAATGTTAAGATCTACAAATTTGCTCTGAGGTACTTTTTCGAAAGAACTTACCGTTTTCGAGAAAAATCTGAAAAACCCAAAATATTGACCTTTGACCCCGCCTTAGCACACATAGGATCGATGGGAACTTTTGAGAACTTATTCTTTGTGGTAACCATAAGGTCTCTACGAACCTTTGGCTCTACCCTAATTTTTTTATTTCATCACTATTTTTATATCTAAATTGACAGGACTAGTAGGAGAAATGAAAACTAAACAACCAACTAACATTTATTAATGATTATAAAAATCTGCAATTCACCACAAGAAAATTAAGTCAGCAGACTTTAACTTGAATTTCCAGATCTAAACTGAGATTGTCTGACGGAACTTGCGTTTTAAGGTGGCAATAATTATATGAAGTTAGGTGCGTCCTGTAGATTATACTGGAATTTTCTCGACAAATCTCGAACGTCAAGTTTTCTATAATGACAGCCGCTTGTAATTTGAGCTGCATTTTTTTGAGATTATTTATAATTTTCGTGACAAGATATATTTGATGATATTAAATTTGTGATTGACTACTGAAAAAAGAAACGTTTATCCGGTTATCTACAGAATTTTAACGCAAAATCATTAATTTGAAAACTTAAATCGTTTGATCATTTTTAACTTTTCACTTTCAGGAGACCTGCTTACTTTGAGGCTTACAATGAAACTGTTATCCGAGAAGTCTCGACTACTACCTCAGAAGAGTCTGACCACTGGGCTTTAAAAGTTGAAGTACTTTTTGCAAACAATACTCGTGGAAATATAAAGGGGACTGTAGAAATGGGTATCTTAGATATAAATTCAACGGATTCAGTAAATGTGGATGCAAATGAGGATAGAGAGTTTTTGTTCACTAAAACTCTTAAAGTTCCAAAGGTGAGATAATTGAAGATTGTAAAATTCTGTCTGAAATATATCAAGAAATACCATAATGCGAGCTAAATTTTGTTTATTTCTCGTCAAATATGGGTTTAAACATTTTTTTCAAGAACTAAGGTTTAGGATTTTTCAACGGGAATGCGATGCTCAGTATGACTACGCAACGAAGTTGTTCTTGACCTTGACTTGACCTTTACTGATCACCAGAGGTCAAGTTTTAAAAATGGTCAAGGACATATTTGAACGTAAAATGTTCCGATCTTTCCATTTCCGAGGTCATAAATATGTTGTCCTATTTGAAAAAAACGACTTGACCTTGAAATGGCCTTGAATGTCAAGGTCAAGGTCAAATTCAAGGTCACAGTTCGATAGCCAGGGACGAATCCTATAAGTTTTGTTTGAAACATTTTTCTCTAAAATGCGTTCCCGCCGAGATAAAATGCCGTTCCGGGACTTTTGGGATACCCTTACTGACCACCAGCGGTCAAGTTTTAAAAATGGTCAAGGACATATTTGAACGTAAAATTTTCCGATCTTTCCATTTCCGAGGTCAGAAATATGTTGTCCCTTTTGAAAAAATCGACTTGACCTTGAAATGACCTTGAAGCTCAAGGTCCAGGTCACATTCAAGGTAACAATTCGATAGCCAGGGACGAATCCTATAAGTTTTGTTTGAAACAATTTTCTCTAAAATGCGCTCCCGCTGAGATAAAATGCCGTTCAGGGACTTTTGGGACACCCTGTATATAATTATTCAATGTTTTGAGTCTGGCAGCGGCGGCACATTTAGTTGTTTGGCGTTGACATTATGGACATAAATAATGAATTTTTATTACATTTTATTTAATGAATGCACTAGTATTATAGATTAATATTAGCATTCTGCACTAAAGGTCGTCAGTAGCGACTAAACAAAACAAAAATAAAGAAAATCGGTTGAGAGACAGAGGAGAAAATGGTACCTTTGCCTGTTTATATATAGATATCTCATTTAAGTCTAATTACATACACATACCCGAATATAAAAATGTTCTTGAATTTTTGGCTGCCTATTCTCATTCATAATGTACATTTTTTTGACAGAACAAATACTCAAGGTACAAACTTTTTTCAGCCAAAAGTAAAACTTTGGTGGCCTGTAGGATATGGTGAACAACAATTATACGATTTGAACGTTAGATTTCTAAGTGGCAAGGGTGAAGTGTCTTCTAAGACAATTCGCATTGGATTTAGGACAGTGGAACTCATTCAAGAAGACATAGGTAAGTCCTAAAATACTTTTTCACTTAATTTAAATATAACCAAAGTGGAAAGATTAGTTCGTAAAACACACATTCCCAAACCGAATCTCTTTTTCTTAGTTACGACCTAATTCTTTCAAACACAAGGATTTACGTTTCCAGATTCTCCAGAACCCTTGTGTATAAGATAATCCTAGTTTTGCAGCGGCATGTAATGCCGTTCTGCCAGTATTTCGGTTTTATTGTATTTGACTAATTAAGCAGAAAGTCTGTTAGGTGAGAATACAAATTAGATTCGGATAAAGGGATTCAATTAATGTAATGAACATTTGGATAACTTCATTTTCATATTTAATGTTTCGGGTAAAGGAGATGGATGTCATCGAGGGAAATGAGCGGTTAGGCGTAGACGACGATATGATGATAGCCTTGTTGTGTCTGAACGTTGTTGAAGTTTGAAAACCTTTATCAAAATAGCATTTTGGCAATAAGCAAAAACTTACAAAACCGCGCTTTTGTATTTTGAGGATGACATCTGGAATACATTCTTTTAACACCGTTTTATTTTTTTATTTGGGTCAAATCACTAGATTTAAAATTTCACCCCCTTTCTGTTGACAGATTGAACTGATATTTGGCGCACACTTTAGTTATGATGACAATAAAATTTAATACATTTTGTTTCATTGTAAATCCGAGATGGCCGCCACTACAAAATGGCGGATTACATAGCTTGTACCGTTTCTTAGAAAATGGGGAAAACTATTTTTACTTATTCTCATATACTCTATGTCTTGGTGGAGGCGCAGATATTATTAAAATTTGGAAAATTTTATTCGGAACATGGGAGAAATTGAAAAGAAACATAGCTTGTATAGTTTCTTAGAGAAAGGGGAAAAACTTTTTACCTATTTACTTATACTCTATGTTTTGGTGGATTCGCCAGTATTACAAGCTTTAATGCAGTTCCTGGTATGGACTGTTCGGAAATTGTGGTAAATTGTAAATAAGATGAATTAATCAAAATAAATGTCAGCTAATAGGTATATACAGTGTGTATTTATGAATCAAACGATTTCTTTTATAATTAATAATAATTTTAAGAGAAAAAGTTATTCTTCACAAGCAGATTTACATGATCTAAAAGTAAACAGTAATCATTCCATGTTAAGTATTTAACTTGATTACAAATTATAGTATCTTCAGTTCTGTTAAGATCTAATTTAAAAGTTGATTGGAAATAAATCCCAATAAATGTCAGTTAATCAACTTCAAGCTGGAGGTTCTCAGTTGGTTTCTATATACAGTGTGTCTTCATAAGTTGAAAATATTCTAGATAATCTTTTTTTGTTGCAAAGCTTATAGTTGCACCTATAAAATGTGGCATACATTTTATCTCCATAAATTGACAGAAACGGCAGATATAATGGTAAAACTACTACCATTTTTGCTAATACACATGCACCAAATATTAGATACTTGAATCAGCTTAGCTTCATTCAAAAATTCGGAATATGCCAATGTAACATGTTTCGCTTAAAAAAAACTCAACTGATATTTAAAGTGAAATTTTAAAGTGTGTTCCATATATAGGATAGGTAAAACTTAGAATGTAGTTGAATTACATGTATTTAATAAATCTTGAAAAAAGGTATATTAGGGGGTCCGTAAGTCGTTGCATATATACAATGTGGTTGAAATAAAGGGGAAGTCATACGGGGTGGTTCGAAAAAGATATATTAAGTGGACCATAAACAGTTGTATATATCAGGTAGTTGAAAAACGGGTGAAGTTGAATTATATTTATGCAAGGTGAATAACAAAATGTTATACTGTTAGGGTCATAAGAAGTAGCATATACTATGTGGGTGAAATAAGGATAAAAAGGAATTATATTTATACAGGGTGGATAAAAATGAATGTTATGTAAGCAGTTAGAATGTTTGAATTTTCTTGAGCTATTATTAAAGTAATGAAAAGAGTTGAAAAAAAAAGTTTATAAAGTAGTAGTAAAGTTTTCAAGTAACATATTATAGGATGGGTGAAATATGTAGCAGTGTATGATAACTGCTATACGGAAAGGTTTAAAAAATATTAAAAAGGAATGTTATGATTCACAAACAGTTTCACATAAAGATAGATGAAGTCGGTGCCAATTTGAACAGCGAAGTTGCGCAGTACAACTCATCGATGTACTTCTCAAAATATTTTCACTTTCGATCGGTACCGACTTCATAAAAAGTATTTAATTGTTGTAGCATAAATTATTTCGTGCTTTTTAGTTAATTTTATTTTGAAGTCGGTTTTTGTTTTATTTTAATTATTTATATTCAAAACTATTGAAACGTTGGGAGATCAACGATTTCAAGACTCTTCATTGTCTTGAAATGGAATAATTTGTTCAAGTGCGAATTGGACTCGCATACTTAGGGTTCCGTACCACCTTCAAGATTCTAATATTCCAGTTTCAGACAAGCAGGGAATGAGTGCATTTTCTTATATCTACCCTTATATCTTTTAAAGGAAGCGTTTTAAATTTATAAAAAAATAAACACTTTCATTTTCCCCAGATAGACTTTTTATTTTATCTGCTTTAGGCTTCGCTTGATTTTTATCACAATACACATGTATTTAATTTTCTAATTTGGCTCCCAAAAAGTAACATTAGAGTTTTATTTTACTAATAAACTTTCAGAAATGCCTTTCATAATCTACTGTCTGAGTTTTGAGGCTCTGTGGATTGGAAGATACACCGCAAAATAGGTCAAGTTTTAAATTATAAATTATTAAATCTGTTATTCAAATTATTAAAAAATACAAATAAAATATATTTTTGAAAATTTAAATAGTGTAGTTTCTATAGTGGGAATTAAGTCGATGTTTAATATTTTTGTTAATATCTTTTCAACAAATGATTTAAAAATGTGATATATTTGTAATTCACATAATGAGCCTTTTATCTGATATATTACATGATGCTTTTGAAAATTGAATCTTTATTTTCCATTTAATTGTATAATTTGTCCCTAAAATTACTATGGGGGTTTTCTAATAATGTGTTTTCCGTTTAATTCTATTATTTGAGGGCCAAATAATAGAATTAGGGATTTTTTCCTATTTTTCAAATAAACAAAAAAAATTAGGTCTTATAGTTTGGGGAATAACGGGGGGAATGGGTAATTTTTTTAATATATTTTAAAATATTCATTTAAAAAAAAAATTAAAAATAAATTTGTATTCGTGATATTGAGCCCTGTGATTTGATATATTACATGACCCGTTAGAAACAATTATAATTTTTTATTTTCCATTTAATTCTATAATTTGCCCCCCAAAATGAATATTAGGGGTTTCTCCTTATTTTTCCTGTTAAGTACAGGTGAGGGGCTATACTTCAATTTTTTTCAAAATTTTTCAGCTTATGTTTTCGAAGAATTAATTTATTTTAAAAATATGAAAAAAATATATTAGTTTTCGTCATAATGAGCCCTTTCATTTGATATATAACATGATGGGTTAGAAACAATTTTAATATTATATTATCCATTTAATTCTGTAATTTGCCCCCCAAAATTAAAAGCAGATTTTTTCCCTTATTTGTCCAGTAAACTTCAGGTCAGAACCTATGCCTCTAATTTTTTTCAAAACTTTACGTTTTATAGTTTCGGAGATAAGGTGGGGTGACTGTGTAAATTTTGGTATATTTTCGTTAATATCTCTTTAAATATATTTTTTTTAAAATAGGAAAAAAATATATTTGTGTTCCTCAGAATGAGACCTTTAATTTGATATATTACATGATGCGTTTGAACTTTTTGTTATTTTTAAATTTTTATTTAATTCTATAATTTGCCCACCAAAATTAAAATTAATCGTTTCTCCTTATTTTTCCTGTAAAGTTCGGGCAACGTTCTATATTTCCTATTTTTTTCAAAATTTTAGGCTCAGTACGGTCGATGTTTTTAGTTTTTCTCCCCAGAAGTACCCCTAAAATAATTTTTTTTTCTTTTACGTATAAGTATATGTATTCCTGATCGGGTCACCAAACTATACATTGATACCAAATTTCAACCTCTTCCGTCCAGTAGTTTAGGAGAAAATTGCTGTGATGTGACAAAGGCAGAAATCCTGAGTGATATTATAAGGGTATCCGTATATTGTATATACGGAATCCTAAAAATGAAAACTTCGAGGAACAAGTTATAGTTTCTACCAGTTTCAGACTAATTGATTTCATACTTGCTGCGTATTTCAACTAACATGTCCCGAAATTTCTTGTATCTTATATCCACTTCTCTTCATGTTTTCTCATTTGAGTTAGCCTACAAGCTACAACTTTTTAAAGTAAGTATTGTTTTGTCTAATAAGTCTTTACCTACATCATAGACGCTACAACATAATTAATTCAATATTAGCAAACGGCAAGGCGCAGATGAAGTAAATTTAATTATTTAATTTGCTGTTAATTCTTTTAAATTTTTCTCAGAATAATGTTTTTTAAGGTTTACTGCGGTATTCATAAAATAGTTGTGGCCGTCTTCTAAAAATGTTGAAAATGTCGATTTGGACAAACACATGTTTTTTACGTAAAATTGTTAAGATTTTTTAAATTTTTCAGACAAAATTTGTAAAAAAATAAAATAAAAAAAAAACTACCAGAAAACAGTAGCACATGTAATTTAACCTAAAATGTTATGTAAGATTCATACATTTTTTTCTATTTATTTTCGACCGTATTGTCAATAACATAAAAAAACAGTTTTGTTTGAGCCCTTTTAAGTCCATATAACTTCCTAAGGGTGAGTTATAGGGCACATTTTAATATAGAAGTTTTAGCTTATTTTAATGAGTTCTATACACAGAAGAACATTGGAACCCTATTTTAGAAACACCCTGTATATGTGCCAAATTCCATCCAAATTTATTTAGCCGTATTGGCGTGATTGAATAAGAATCTTTTTAAAATATGTATTTTCACATTTATAATATGATATAGATAATATCTATCTACTTTATTTTCAGGTAAGGGCAAATCTTTCTATTTTAGAGTAAATGGCCTGCCGATATTTATGAAGGGAGCTGTACTACCGCCTTTATCTCTACAACCTGAACTTGCTCAGGATAGGGAAACGATCCACAACATATTCACCGTTGCTGTAGGAGCTAATATGAACACACTTCGTGTTTGGGGAGGAGGAGTTTACCAATTAGACTTATTCTATGAGATTGCTGACGAACTCGGTATAATGATATGGCAAGATTTCATGTTTATGGATTTGAGTTATCCGACAAGCAAAAACTTTTTAAAGTAAGTATTTTATTGTCTAATTAGTGTATATTTATATTGTACACTCTACATTAGAACTAAATAATAGAAAAACGTCAGTCACAGGTGAAATAAATTTAATTATATAAATTGCTGTGAAATGTTTTCAATTTTGATCAGAATTTTATTTTTTAAAAAGCTTTTTACAGTATTCAGAGAATAGTCTTGGCAAAAAACACCTCAGTAATCTTATTAAGTCTTTGATGACATTCGTAGGTTTTATCAAACATTACAAATACTCTTGATTTTATTTTGGTTAATTTGTGGGACTGAGTTTACAATAATTTTGGAATTCTTCCTTAATAATACAATTTAAATTATTTTTCCAGAGATGTTGTAAAAGAAGTTCGTTATCAAGTAAGAAGAATTAAAAATCATCCTAGCGTAGTTGTTTTTTGTGGTAACGATGAAGGAGAATTAGCTTTAGTAGAGAACAGGTAAGATAATGTTATCTTTACAGTATGTATATGTATTAAAGTGATTATTTTTATGTGTTTTCGAGAAAAAAACCCAACAATCTAAACAAAAATTTGTATATTCAATGAAAATCCAAACGTTTCCATGTCTATTTTGACCTCGTTTTAAATGGCTTTAAGCATCTATTGAAAATATAAAATGCTAAATGAAAGTTTGATATACGACATTTATTTATTTTCTTTATTTATTTATTTACGGTTGTACCACTTTACAATAAATTAACATTAATTTTAATTAAGAGTAAACAGTGAAAAAAAATGTATACTTAAATTTTTAATTAGAGACTTTCATGTTCAAAATTTAATTAATCTTTTAAATGTTATTGTAGATATTCCAAATAACTCTAAACTACTACCATAAAGATTGGTCAGTCTTAAAATGAAATGGAATTTTGAAAATCGCATTATTACGTGTTCTTCTAGTTTTAACATTAAAATTTATCAAGACTGGTAACTCTGGAATTTGTATATTTTCGTTCAAAATGTTATAAAGGAACCTCAAATCTGCTTCCATTCTTCTGTGATGTAATGACGATATGTTAAGCGTTGAGAGGATCTCATCATATGTATACTGTTGTCTAATGATATCTATTTTATATGCTCTTAAAAATTTGTTTTGTACTCTCTCAATGTTGTCTATATAAGTATTATATGAAGGAGACCAAATAAGTGAACCATATTCCAAAATAGATCGCACTAAGCTAAAATATAATAACTTCAAAGTTTGTAGAGAAAACTGATTGCTATTCCTAAGAACAAATCCTAACATTTTTAAAGCCTTATTTGTAATATCATTAATATGATGTTTGAAAGTTAATTTTGAGTCAAAGTAAATTCCTAAATCTTAGATTTCTGCTAGTTCTTGTAGCAATATATTGTTTATGATATAAGAATAATTTACAAGATGTCTAGTCCTACAGAAAGTAATTTTAAAATATTTTTTTACATTTAAGGGAAGCATATTTACATTACACCAACTTACAAAAACTGATTTTTTTATATTTTCATTCAAACCAGTGTAAAAAATAAATATATACTTGAATTTGCTGCAGAATGTGAATGGCATGAGCTTAAATGTATGTTACTGGAAGCCTTTGTATAACTATTTAATTAATTTAAGCAAGTATCTTGAATATCTTCAAAACATTTTGAAGGCAGAATGAAACGGATGGAAGAAAGTAAAACATTATGAATATCATGTACAATTTTTGTTTCATAACTGATGAACATATTAAACAACTTTAAGATAATAAACACTGTTTCTTTAATTAAGAACCCAAAGACATGTTGCAATCCTTACAAGCCAAATTCCTCCACAAAATGTGATAAAAATAAAAAAGAATGTTCAAGTATTCTCTGATAAATATGATATGATTTGATTATCATGAAAACATCAGGTTATGAAATATACAAAAATAAAAGTACATTTCATTTGATTAATGGGACAGTAAGTTTACAAGAACATATATGAGCAAATAGCAAAAATTATTTTAAAATCCAAGAAGTGTGAAAAAATATGTGACAACAGCAATAATATCCCATTTCCATGAACAATATAATTTCTTGTTCATTTTATGTAATACCATTGACAATGGGGTCTGATTTAGACCTTGAAACATTTGGACTTTTAAAATATACAGACTTTCAAGTTCATGTGGTGTTATTCCCAAAGAACTCAGAAAAAATAAAAACCAGAGATACCTCAATTATCATCCAGGAAACAACAACATGGTTCTCATAATTTGGTTTTAAAATTTCTCCTAGTGTGTAATCACTTTATTATAATTAAAATTCACTTTGGAGTAGGTAAAAAAAAAATAAACATACAAATTTATTTCATCTTTTAAACATTTCAGGAATTACTTCTGCAATTAAACTTAAATATTGTGTCTGCCTCTAATATTTGTTTTAAGAGTCTTGGAATAATTCATTATGAGTTATTGATCATCTTTGACAAGATTCAGTATTGGACACCGATGAAAACATCTTGGATGAACTTCATTTTGAATATTTGACCAATGAATGTTACTCATTGTTGTTCATTGCTTATTTTTGAAAGATATACTAAAGCAGCAACATGCATTTGCCTCTGGTTATAAACACCACTACATTTTACTCCTGTGACAATACAAGAATCATTAACCTGTAATAAATAAATTAAGATGTAAAATTTACCAATACTAATATGTGTTTCATAAGATTTAAAGTTATGAGATTACTTACCTTTAAATTTGTTTTATATGGTGTTAATGTCACCTGTATTTGAGGAGTGATCCTATTAAATATCTATTGTCATTATTTCGTAGCTCTTCAACAATTATCACATGTGTTAAAACTTATTTATTTCTAATCACAACTTAAGATTGGAAACATACCGTTTTATATTTTCAAAACCTGTTTTTATTTCCGTTTTTCTATGTAGCATTTTCAACTTTATTTAAAAACATTATTTATTATTTATTGTATAAATCTTAGACCATTTACCATCTAGATATAGCCTGTCAAGCACAAAATCGTTGCAACATTAGAAAGAGAGAGTGGGTGGAAGCAGCCAATGAACAACATGCTGAGCGTATTTCATTGGAAGCAGCTCCCAACCGAGTGAAATAGGCTCTTGCCCTATCTATTGCCCTCTCTCTAGTTAGTCTTACCACGGCATTTGTACACTGCAGGCTATCTCCAGAAGATAGATGTTCTAAGGTATAAATGTCATTATTTAACATATTCGCCAATAGTTGCGCTACTCTCTGTTTTTTGCATGATCTGTGTTCTGTGCTACTCTCGTGCACATTTCGAATACTAAAGGCCCCCATTCACGAGCGATCCATCCGTCCAAATGGCCCAGAGCCAAGCCAAAATCTCACCGTGTGTGGGAAAACTCGAAAGGACTCGTGGACTTCAGCCGGCAAGTTGGATTTTCAATCATTCCAAAATCCATGGCGCCGAGCTATGGAGCCAGTCATTGGCTTTATCGTGTATGGTGAAATCCCGATCCGAGTGACGTCGCGCCATGCACTGGTCTCAGCGTGTGTGTGCAACAAAGAGGTTAATACTGTAGAGCACGTGAAGTAGCGACATTCATGTAATATCAATAGAAAGAGAGAGAGAATAAGCGTGTCGTTCCTGATTGGTCAGTGTCAGTGGTGATGCCTACTATTGGTACGGTAGAGACATAGCAAGCGCTCCCTGATATTGTCTTTCTCTTTCTACTGTTATTACACTGCCACTTACAGTAACGCCCATACCTAATTCACTCTACGTATAAACCTCTTTGGTGTACAATCGTTGATCTAAACTGTCAGTCACAGATAAAGGTTTACCTTTTGTATTGTGTACAAGTATATTGCTGTCTTGATTACTACGTAATTACGGGTAATAATGGTCATGATTTTGTTTTGGGGGTGATTGAAAAATACAGAAATCATGAATGTCTTTGGCAAATAAAAAATGAACTTTATCATGATAAAACAAAAAGGAATGCTGCTTTAGATGACATATTATCATTACCAGCGAGAGTTGTTGAACTAAATTTAAATGACTAATTGGTTTTCTATCTGCCAGCCATCCTTTCTGCCATTTTCTCTTTCGTTTTCGCTTTTTAATGTAAATACAAGTAAATACAAGAGTTCCAATTCATCCCTAATCATAGATAAGAGATTTATATATGTATACATAATAACAAATAATTTGAAATAATCAAAGAATATGGACGCAGGATAATAAAAATAAACACCCACAGATCGAATTGAATGAACTGACTGGCTCGATCGTCAGTGGGCCATATTTTTGGACTGGAGCCAAATGGATTCGAGCCAAACGGACTCGAGCCGTTTGGATCGCTCGTAAATGGGGGCCTTAATATTTTGGATATTTTTGTTACTTGAACAATAATTTTGACGTTGAATTCTACAAGTTACAAGTTGATTATGAAACAGGCCCCTGTTCATATCTTTTTTCGTATTAGAACTTCCTAGATGTCATTACGTTATGCAGCATAGAGACACTATGTACTTCTTTTTCTTTGATAAATTCATTATCAAAATACCACCAAATTTTAGCGAAAAGTGACGTTATTTTTTTAGTCCGTTTAGTTTGAAACGGAATTTTCAGTATGATATTTCAAGCGTGTTGAAATTAAAAATCACCTAGGCGACAACTTCTCTCGCTATTTATTAGCTTAACTGTTTTCAATTTGTCACGGATTGTAGTGCGTTCTCGTTTGCCATTTCCACAGCACACTGCCATTCGATTTGTCAGGTTTTTGGTGTTTGGCACACGTGCTGGCAAACATATCGTCACATCACCCGTATATTGCAAAACATTCCAAACAGTTGGTATTTGTGGCTCTGCCACTCATCATTATTCAGTTATTGCTGTTATTCAATTGAGTTTTAATTAAAAAGTGACAAAGATAAAAACGTAATTTTCAAATCGTCATGTTTCGCTAATAGAGAGTAGAATGTAATTAAATAAATTCCTGAGGTAACGATATCCTTTTAATATGTTTTGTGATTCTAAAATTATGTTATTATTATCAAGTAACCAAAAATTGTTATTGAGAAATTATTTAAATATTAACCAAAATGGTGGCTGATTTTGAATAAATATAAAATTGAATTATTTTTATGTCTTCTTGGGAAATAACACCACAATCGAAATAATAATCTGTATATTGAAGGAAAAACTAAACGTTTCTAGGTCTATTCTGACCTCGTTTTCAATGGCTTTAAACATATATTGAAAATATAAAATGCAAAATGAAACCTGATATATGACATTTAAGTTGACATTAGATATTGTTTCTCGATATATAAGTAGCAAAAAGATTATGTATTACAGTTTTCAAGTTGGAAGAACTTGCAAGAGTTGGCTTTGGAATTTATAAATGGCGTTGCTCGTAGGAAAAACATTATTAACTATCCGGATACTGGGTTTATCAGTACTAATAGTAATTTCTTCCTTAATTGTCGGTAACCAGATACGATTGAATTCTACAGAAGTTGAAGCGATATAATCGTCTTCATTCAAACGATTTAACGCAGACTCTTTTATTCCCCGTTTTGTGTTATGTTGTTCTTTGTGAAGTATAGTTAAGATTACTTAAAAAACAACAAACATTTGTTTAAATTTTCACTTTTTATTTCTTTAAATTTGACATATGTTTCGCCAAGTCTGGCTTCATCAGAAATTGGAAATACAATGAATGCTAAATATCAGTGTTGCCAACAGTTACACTCGCTCGCCACTGGAATCAACTTCTAAAACCACCAGAAAACCACTAACAAATAAATACATTTTTAAAAAAACAAAAACCGACTTCAAAAGAAAATTAACTAAAAAGCATGAAATAATATTTTGCTACAATTAAATACTTTATATGAAGTCGGTGCCAAGCGAAAGTGAAAATATTTTGTGAGGTACATTAATGAATTGTACTTCGCAACTTCGCTGTTCAAATTGGCACCGACTTCATAAAAAGTATTTAATTGTAGCAAAATATTATTTCATACTTTTTAGTTAATTTTCATTTGAAGTCGGTTTTTGTTTTTTTAAAAATGTATTTATTTTACAATTTTCAGTGATGCAATGTCTGTAATTGTTAATGATTTATCCTACAGCTGTAACAATCTATTAACATATTTTTAATCATCCTTCATAACAATATTTGTACTCCGCCCTGTATGTCAGCTATCATAAATTTATAACTGCTATGAGCTACCTTATATAATTATGTTTTCTTGCTTTTTACTAACCATCCTGTATGATATGATTACATTCGACGTTATATTTTAACCATCTTGCATAGGAAATCTTATGGATCACCAACATTTTAATAACTACCCTATATAATTTTATTTTTACACCACATATATATATTTATATGCGTGAAATTAATAAGCAAATTCATAAGATTTTACTCATCCAAAAATCGCCAGCCTCGGCAATTTTATCACTTTGAAAAGTTGAATTCTCCAGGTGTAAAAATTAAATGCTAGGAAAATATGAGGTAGGCATTAAATAGTTACTTGTTCGGAACATTCAAGTACATTTTGTATTGGAGAAATGATTACAAGAGCAGTTTCACTCTCAAATCACCCTGTATTGAAAGAATTTTTACAAAACGAATCTCACTCTTACGTAGGTTACTAAATCACCCTGTATTGAACACCTTTAAATTAAAAATCAGCTATCTTGATTGTCGCAAACTGCCAATAACTTTTTTAATTATTTAATTTCTCTGGAAAACAATTTTCCCAAATATGAGACCCTAACCAATCGATTTCTATCCATTGAAACTACTAAATAAGAAAATTTCATCGAAATTGTTAGAGCACAACTCAATTATATATATATATATATATATATATATATATATATATAAATATATAAACAAACCTTGTTCGTTATATAGTATTAGATTATTTCTATTTGATAACAATTTTATATCTTAACAGAAATGAAGATACTTTAATTTGTAATTAAAAACCCTCTTTGAAGGCAAACTTTGTCTACAGTTAATAAAAATTGACATGGAATGATTACTGTTTATGTTTTAGACCATGTAAAAAATCTGTTTGTGAAGAATAACTTTTTTCTCTGAAAATTATGAATAAAAAGAAATCGTTTAATTTATGAATACACACTGTATATTCATATTAACTGACATTTATTTTGATTTTGATTAATTCATCTTATTTACAATTTACCCCAAGTTCCGAATAGACATAGAATATAAGAAAATAGGTAAAAAGTTTTTCCCCATTCTATAAGAAACGATAGAAGCTATGTTATTTGAAAAAAAGTTCTGACCACTTTGAGATATCTCGGCACTAATCTAATCCCTTTTCAATTTGCCCCACGTTCCGAATAACATTTTTCAAATTTTATATAATAATACCGGCTCCTCCACCATGGCATAGAGTATATGAGAATAGGTAAAAATAGTTTTTCCCCATTTTCTAAGAAACGGTAAAAGCTATTTTAATGAAAAAATATGGGACCACTTCGCTATCTCGCCAACCAGGATCCAGTAAAATGGTTGAAATCCCTCAAGCCGTTTCCTAGTAATCGGTGAACAAACATAAAAAAAAGCAACATAGATACAGACGAATTGAGGACCTCCTTCTTTTTGAAATCGGTTAAAAACTGCCCTATTCTCATAATCGCTAAATTTTCCACTAAGTACATTTTTTGCGAAAGAAAGCATTAAATATATAAGTAACTAGTTTCCGTTATGATTACACAATTTGAAATAAAATTACGATTTTTTGAAAACTAACAAATAAGAATTTATTAAACGGATGAGGGATATAAGATCTAAGAATTAAGCAGTGAACTTGCGTCTTGGAACTTTTTACCTTAACTAAAAATAAAAATATACAAAAACTAGTACAATGATATAATTAAGATAGGGAGAATGGAGTTGCCCAATCACAATAATAATTTGGCTACACAGCGGTAACAATATTAAATTTTACCCTTAAAGAACAATTAAATATTTAAGTAAATATAACGCCCTGAAAGAACGATAATCCCTATAGGTCCAGCTTGAGTTTTCCCCATCCTTTGTCAAAGTGATGATATCGACATAATTACCAAATTTCAAGCTTAAAGGAAGCTGTACCTAACTAATAAATTTTATAAAATAGTTTAGAAATATAATAAAACTATTTAATAAATCTTATCTAATACTCATTAAAAAACATGCAAATATTGTGTTTAGTAAAGCCTAAAAGCATTATTAAATAGCCTATCCAATAAATGTAAATACTCCTGAAACTAAGTGTGAACTAAAAAAATATATGTTTTCGAAGCGTGTAAGTCCTTTAGTGGTTAAGTGTGATCGCTCGCCTTTTCAGTACTTAAAAATGAATTATAATAAACCACTAGAAAAATCCACTACCCGCTAAAAGCAATATTTCGCCACCCTAAGGAGGGTCGAAACCACCAGTTTTAGTGCAATTCCACTAAGTTGGCAACACTGCTAAATATATATTTCATACAAAGGGACTACAGGTAAGGTAATAAAATGATTAAAAGGTTTTAATTCTGGGGAATTTCGGAAGAAGTAGGCTGGATATAGGTCAGTTTATTATACATTTATGAAATTGTTCACAATAGATGTTAATAATATAATATAATATTATTTACAGCTGGATTTTAAGATTTAGTAATGGAGATGAATTGGTATCAGTTAGGTCGTTTAATAGATTAGGAGAATTTTTGTTTTTATTAATTTGTAGTGAATCAAGCAGATATAATTTTTTACTTTTGTTTTGTAAATATAATATTTCAAGTGCATTCTGAGGTACATGGTTTTCTTTCAATAAGTGGTCCGCAAATGTGGATTTGTTTTGTTGTTGATTTTCGAAAGCCCTAGTGTGTTCACGCCATCTTGAATTGAAAGATCTTCCAGTGTGACCAATATAGAAATTGGGGCAACTACCACAGTTCAAACTATAGACACCCGAGTTAGAATTTTTGTCAGTCTTGTCTTTGTTGTTTCTTATATGTCTAGATAAATTGTTGTTTGTTGTGAAGGCTGTATATTTGTTCCTGTTGTGTAAAAATTGGGAGATTTTTTGTGAGGGGGTTCCATTGAATGTGAGAGTACGGTATAATTTAGGTCTGGGATTGGGGTTAGTGAGACAACTAACGTGAAAATGTCAACATCTCCGTATATGTGAAAAAAGTAAAAAATGTAAAAAATGTCTTGAATCAAAAAATTCAATATCTTCAAAAATCTTAAAAATGTTAAAACTGTAAAAAAATTAAAAAAGTCGAAAATTTCAAAAATACATAAATGTCAAAATGATAAAAAATCAGATGTGCAGAAAATGTCAAAAACGTCTAAAATATACAAAATGTCAGAAGTGTCAAAAATGTTTAAAATTTCAGAAATTTTAAAAATGTGAAAAATGTCAAAATTTCAAAAATGAAAAAATTGTCAAACATGTCAAAAATGTCAAGAACGTCAAAAATGACAAAAATGTCAAAAAATGTAAAAAATTTCAAAAATGTCAAAAATGTCAATAAACGTCAAAATTGTCAAAAATGTAAAAATTGTCAAACATGTCAAAAATGTCAAAAAATGTCAAAAAGTGATGTGATTATTGCTAAATGAAATTTTTTTTCGACATAAATACGTCAAATACGTGCGAAGCCAGGACGCATCAGCTACTTCTAATATATAATTTCGAAAAGATTGTTGAGGAGGTCTTGTATTATTTTGTCTGTTCATTGGGGTTTTCTCTCCTCCATTTTTTTCCTGCAACAGATAAGTATTTAAAATCGTATTTGGAGAACAAAGTGTAGTAAGGCAATTTTGTAAAAAAGCTCGGATTACTGGCTGTCCGTACAGAAATTCTTCCTCACGGTTATTCTGAGAGAAAGAGATGTCTTAAAATGATCAACCAGTATTCCTGAATATAAATATTGTATGGTATGGAATAGTGTTATACTTATCTGTTTGGAGACGTTTCAACTCCGACTCTGGAGTCTTTGTCAATCGTTATGTTGAGTCTTTCGAGGTATTTTCAAAAAAAATTTCGCACTGATATGGATTTTGTTGTGACAGTGACAATAGATCTCTTCAGCTGGCTTCTTTAAGTTTTCTCTTTTTTTTTAACAAGAGAAAACTTAAAGAAACCAACTTTATGATGATAAACAATACGGAAATCGGGGCCCTTTCAATCGACCTTTATTTGAGCTGGAGAGATCTATTGCTAGAAGAGCAAAAGAATGGTACCCTCAGTATCAAATGATAGGCACATGACATATTGTCACTGTCAAAAATTTTTGACAAACAACAAAATCCATATCAGTGCCAAAATTTTTTGAAAATACTTCGAAAGACTCAACAAAAGGATTGACAACGACTCCAGAGTCGGAGTTGAAACGTCTCCAAACAGATAAGTATAACACTATTCCATACCATACAATATTTATATTCAGGAATACTGGTTGATCATTTTAAGACATCTCTTTCTCTCAGAATAACTGTGAGGAAGAATTTCTGTACAGACAGCCAGTAATCCGGGCAATTTTACGAAATTGTCTTACTGCACATTGTTCTCCAAATACGATTTTAAATACTTATCTGTTGCAGGAGAAAATTTTGAGGAGAAGAAACCCCAATGAACAGACAAAATAACTCCTAAAATATAGCCGAAACAGACTTTCACTACTTCGTTCGTCTGTAAGCTAGGCCTTTGACGTAGTCTAATTTATCATGGATATTTTCTTTAGCAGGTTACTCTCTGGAGTAGGTGCTCTTGGTAGGAATACTTTCCGGAGACAGGCTATGAAGAAATAACTTTCTGATTGACGGTTGCCTATCCTTGCCACTCTTACTCTGATCTTTAACCAATTTCTTTCCAAAATCTTTTACTTTTAACTGAGTAGTTTCAGGTTTGGCGACCCTGGCAACCCTGTGAACATGTTTTTAAAGACCAGTAAACTAACATTTCATGGCAACGATTGATCTCTTTGAGGATTTGTTCGTATTTCAAAAAGATTTATTGCCAAGATTGTAAACGAACTAAACTTACATACCGACTGTAGCGTTTGTAAAACCCTGGCTTCGTAATTGCTTCCGAAATTGTCCCATTATGTCACTATTTAGATTTACCTACCAATAAAATTGAAATTCAACGAACATTGTTTGTTATAATTTCCGCTACTAAAGCTGTGCGGTGAAAAACTCATTTAACTGATTCTTTGAATTTATTCGGTGAAATAAACTTCACTAGGCACACAATCCTTACCTGCTGCATATAAACTATCACGCGACCAATTACTGCATTTAATTATCCTGCAACAAGAAACTAAAATGTATGTAGCAGAAATTTAATACTCGCCAACGAGCACTTTTAGATGTTGGCGATAGTTTTCATTTATTTTAAAAGAAATTTACGCGATATTTAACTAATTGCTTGAGGGTTTCGGAGATTTTTTATTGCAATAAGAACAGAATTTGCATGTTTAGTTAAATTTGCTACAAATTTGCATTAAATAAATTGATGAAATTGTGAAATTGTGTTAATATATACTCACTGACAACAACATCCCATAAGAAAGTGTCATAATTTGCTGATGTTTTTTCCAGTAAACTTTTTTTAACCAACTTCCAAAAAGGAGGAGGTTATTACGATTTTTCAACCAAATTCCTAAAAGTAGGAGGTCATCGATTCGTCTGCAACTTTTTTTTATGTATAACGAGCCATTGTTCAAAAACGGCTTGGCAATTGTGATGATTTAAACTGCGTTATATTAAATATTATTACAGAAAGGTCCCATATAATTGTCTCTAACAAGAGATTTACGGTTTTCCAGAAAATCAGAAAAAAAGTAGATCAGCTACCAGATTTCAGTGAATCTCCACTGTTTTGTTTGAAATAGCTCAAGAAATTTGAATATTATAAATTTTATTCTCCAAACAAATGTCCCAGCTTGATTCCGTATATTTTTCTATAAAGCAAAACTTACCATTATTCTGAAAATCGGAAATATATAGACAAAAAAAATGTAAAAATCATGGTAAATGTCAAATTTTCATCATAAATATCTAGTTTAACTCTCAAGATATGTCATGAAAGTACATTGTACAGGGTGTTTGTAATGATTTTCGTATTAATTCGTTTGAAGTAAGTTTCTTTTAGAGTCGAAGTTAATGTCTAAGTAGTTCTTGGGAAATAACACCACAGTTTAAAGAAAATTGCTGTATATTCCAAACGTTTCGGGGTCTAGGTCAGACCCCGTTGTCAATGGTTAAGAAACTTGGATAAAAAAGGCACAATTCTAAGATGTAAATTAAAATATTTGAGAATGTGTATTATTTGATTTCTGACGTAACAAAGAGAATTTTATTTGCAATATACAGGGTAGCACAGAAACTTCTAAAGATCATATAATCATAAAGTATGTATGGCATAGTTATTGTATTAATGTGATTATCTTGGGAGTCAGTGTTGCTTGGTGAAGTTTGATATTGGTTGTTAGGGATTGTTTGGTATTCGATTTTGTTAACTCGTTATTAATAAATTTATTTGGGTAATGATTGGCAGAAAGTACATTTTTTATAAACGTAATTTCTTCATTGAATTTATTGATGTTAGAACAGTTAGTTTCTGTTCTATCATACAGAGATTTAATGATACCTCTTTTTACTAAATTTGGATGATTAGAGTTAAAGTTGGGATACCTGTTAGTATGAGTCGGTTTTCTGTAAACTTCTGTTTCAAATGTCGATTGTGTTTTGGTTAATAAAATGTCTAAGAATGGTAATTTGTTATTATGTTCAAGCTCTAGTGTAAACTGAATAGTTTGTTCTGTGATGTTTATGTCGTTAAGTAATGCATGTAAATCCTCAAGATTATGTTCCCAAATCACGAATATGTCATCAACATAACGCCACCAAACCAAAGGTTTAATATGTTTTGATAAAATTGTTTGTTCTTCAAATTTTTCCATAAAAATTTTGCTTAAAACGGGAGACAAACAGGAACCCATTGCCATGCCAAAATCTTGTTGGTAGAAGTCATCATTAAGTTGAAAATATGTTGTCATTGTACAAAATGTTAGTAGTTTCATTATTGATTAAATGGACAAGTGAGTACGTTGATTTAGTTCTTGTTCTAATAGTTCTTTTACTATGGTTTTGTTGACAGAAACATTATTGTCAAATATTTTAATTTACATCTTAGAATTGTGTCTTTTTAGCCATTGGCAACGGGGTCTGACCTAGACCCCGAAGCGTTTGGAATATACATCAATTTTCTTTAAACTGTGGTGTTATTACCCAAGAATTACGTAGACATTGAAAAATATGCCACAAATATCATTCAGAAAACAGTCGAAGTTAAGTTAGAGGGCTCATAGTCGCGTGAAATGCCAGAAAATATTTCGTTAGTTTATCTAAACGAAAATTTAATAAGTGGGTTATGGTTGTAGGTGTGTGAGTGCGTGCGTGGTACATTAGCAGTTGTATACATATGATGGTTGAAATATAAGTTGGATTTAAATTATTAATACATGGTGATTTCTAAACATATTGTACTGGCACATAAGTAGTTGCGTATACAAGGTGGTTGAAATAAAAGTGGAGCAAAACTATAGTTATACAGATGGATATTTGCGTTACAGGACGGAGAATAATTACAGTTATACAAAAGGCTTTAAAAATTGTCAGAAGATGTTGAATATACAGGAAAGTTGAAATGTAAAAATGTAAGGTGGAGTAGAATTACAGTTATACAGGGCGGTTAAAAAAAGTTATATAATTTGTAACATAAGTACTTGCTTATGCAAGGTGTTTGATGTAAGGGTGGGGTAAAATTATTATTATTCAGGGTGTCTCATACATTTGTTATATAAGCATAAGCAGTTAGGATATTTGAATTATAGGACATAGGACGGGGTATAATTATAGACATTGGTTCCAACAATTTTAGAAGCAGTTGCGTATACCGGGTGGTTGAAGTAAATGGTAGAGTAAATTGTAGTCACAAAATGTGGTTCAAAAAGGTGAATTTTATTAAAAAGGATAGACCATGAGCAGTTGCATAAATAGAATACTAGACATATGGGGCGAAGCAAAATCATTGGTATACAGGAATAATTTAAACAATAGAAAATAGAAAAAGTCAATAGTGTGGAGACTATTTATACATATACATGGTGGTTTTAGAGATTTCAGGACCGTTGTAATATTGTGTTGAGTTGAATTACAGTTGTACAGGGTGATTCAGAAAATGACAATGACCAATATATTATATAGGGGTGACCAATACAAAGAAGTATATACAGTGTGGATGCAATATAGAGTGAATTAGAGTTACACTTAGAGAAAGTTGTCTAAATAATAAAACAAAAAGTATAAGATATTTTTGGAAAATAAAGACAAAGAATAAAAATTAGTGAGGGACAAAGAGAGACGGAGAAAGAGAGAGAGAGAGAGAGAGAGAGAGAGGAATACGCTAAAATTTTCAATTGAATTGTACCAAAAATTAGATAAAAAAAATAGTGATTGATTGCACACTGTTTCTAAACAGTTTTTATTTTAAGTCAGCTGAAATCGGTTCTTTTTTAAATATAAATTATATCATTTAATATTGAAGTCGTTTTTTGTATTTTTCTAATTTACCAAACGACTGTTTGATGGGATCCAAAATTAAAGATTTCTGAGATTAAGATTTAGTAATATTAAAATGCGTAGAGTACTATTGGTTTACGGGAGATGGGTTTTTCATTTCGAGAACAGAAATTAAACTACTGTTGTCAATCATGGTTTGAAAATACCCAAAATCGAAGAAGAGTAGACACCGGAAGTCGAAGGGGCTCAAATGAAGTTCAAGATCAATGTCCGAGAATAAAAAGAAAATTTGATATGTGACTTTTTATATTTTCAATTCATCTTTAACGTTTGGTTTTTACTTGAATATACAGATTTTTATTTCGATTGTGGGGTTATTTTTAAAGAACACATAAAAATAATAAGTTTATCAAAGTTGGCATGACCTAGTCCAAAATAAGGACTAGGTCTAAATATTTATTTTGAATATTCATCTGAGATTTTCTCTCCTCGCAATGGTTTCTGAAAACTACAGATAAGTAATATCAAGGTTTAGTTTAGTTTAGTTTGTGAAAACTGCCCGGAACACTAGTTGCTCTCTTATAGAAAAAACTCTCCCGCAGGATCAACTGTGAGATGGTCTACAGATTTGTCAACTAGTATTCCAGTATAATATGTTGGGATGTATTTTGTGTTGTACGTATCTGTTTTTTTTGTGACGTTTCGACTGACTATCAGGAATCGTTGTCGAACAATGTTTGTTTGAATGTTTTGCACTATATTCGTCGCTTGACTTTTTTTGGCAATGACTGATTAATTGACTTTGAAGTTTCCTTTTTGATATTCATTTGTCAGGAGCTGTTGCCATGCAACCGGTATCTCCATTATTCAACAACATGCAGACACTGTCTTTGATTTTCCTTTTTTTTGGTATGTTCTTCTTTAAGTAGTATTTTTGTCTTATTCCAGTCCATTTTGTGTGTACCATTATCCGTGAGTACATGATTTGCCAATCTTGATCTGTCTATATGTCTTCTTGAGACGTTGTATTGGTGCTCTTTTGTTCTACTTTGGAGAGGTCTTGATGTTTTACCGGTATATGATTTTCCGCAGGCACAAGGTACACTGTACATACAATTTTTAAACTTTGAGTACCGTGTTCCGGTTTTGTTTTTGTCAAATTTGATCTTGGTATTTATTGCCAATACGTTTAATTTTTTCGGAGAGGCCGGAAACATAAGGAATAACGTTTATAATTGTAGAGTTAATATCAGTTTGTGTGTTGTTATTTAAACTGAAAGTATTGTATGTTGTTTGTGTCGTTTGTTGGTTGCTTTGTTTTTTCTCGATTTGGTAAATTATTTTGTTTATGAAACTTCTTGGGTATTCGTTTTGTTCTAAAACTACCTTTATCAAACATAACTCTTTCTCAAAAAATCCTTTGTCGCTGAAACTGCATTGACTCTGTTATATAAGGATTTAATGACTCCTTTTTTTACATTTAAAGAATGATTTGAATAAAAATTCAAATATCTATTAGTAGGCGTTGGTTTCCTATAAATGCTTGTAGTGAAATTGTTGTTTGATCGGTCAACCAACACGTCTAAAAATGGAAGTTTATTTCCATTTTCTATTTAAATAGTAAATTTATTGTAGATTCTTTGTTATTGATCGTGTCTAAAAAGCAGTATAAGTGGTCTATGCTATGTCCCCATCTTATTGCAAAAATATCATCAACGTAGCGCCACCATACTTTAGGTGACAAAGAAGAACCCATAGCCATTCCAAAATCTTGTCTGTAGTCTGTTTTAAATAAAGTTCCATAAGCTTTACTATTGTACTAACTGATAATTTTGATCTTTCTTGAAGTGAATTATCAAGTTCTAATTTATCTTTAATAATTTGTATGGATTTATCGACTGGTACATTGCTGAATAAACTGACAATATCACTTACCAAAATTTCATGGTTATTTATTTGTGTATTTTTCAATTTTGAAGTCTGCTGTGTTTTTTAGTGTGTTGTGGATGAATTCGTATGGTTTGATGATTTTGAGTAACAATTTTGAAATATTCTGCAATGGTGAGTTTATCGAGCTTACAATGGGTCGTAAAGGAATTCCAGTTTTGTGTATCTTGGAGACTCCATGTATGTATGGTGGTTTACTGTAGTGAGGTGTAAGTTGTTTTCTTTCTGAAAAAGTTAATTCGTCTTTGTGTTGTGAAACAATATCTTTTGCTGTTTTTTCTATGTTTTGTTTTTTTAGTAAGTATTTTGATAGCTTGTCTTTCAATTGGAGTTACATTTTGTGAGATCTTTTGCTCTTTTTGTAGAAGTAACTTGTTTCTAATGCGATACTCGCTTGATACTCACGTGGTAATTTTTGAGCAGTATCATGGCAATGGCAACTATCATGTCTAATTTAGGAATGTTTTGAGAAGTTATCGCATAATTCAATCCCTTTGAAAGGACGTATTGTTCTGTTGACATTATTTGTCTTTTAGATAGGTTTATCACAGTTTTCTTGAAAAAGTTGTTATTTGTTCTTGTTAAGTGGGTTGCATGTTTGTTGTTTAGGAGATTATTAAATTTGTTTATATTTCTGTTTTTACAGTTTCGAAATTTAGAAACTACTAAATATATATCTCTATTCAAGTTGCCATCAATGAAAAAAGGGACCTACGATATGTTGTCCAACAAGTCATCCTCAAACATTAACTCTTTCTGGATATTGTGTATGTTTCTCTGTCATCCAGTTGGGATTCTCATTAGACCAATAGTAATTTTGACGATTAACATGACCGTGAAGTGTAAATGTGGTTTCATCAGAAAACAAAACATCTAATTGGATCACATTGTTATCTAACCTTGCCATCATTTGTTCACAGTAATAGGTTTTCCTGTCGGAATCGTCTTCCATGAGCTCCTGAGTCGGCATCATTTTATAGGGATGCATTTTACTTTCCTTTAATGCTCAAAAAAACTATGGCTAACGTTGAACAGTGGGGCTGCTTTTCGACCAGAATCATGTGGGTTTTCTTGAAACTCAAGCATAATGTCTAATTTCTTATTATCACTTACAGCATTGGCAACTGCTTTTTTTAAGTGTTTTACTGAAAGTTGGTATTTGCCACTGTCACAAGTTACACCTTATATATATATATATATATATATATATATATATATATATATATATATATATATATATATTTGTTGCAAAATTGCGCATTTATAAATACAATTTGACGTGTCCAAGCGTTTTTCCCTATAAGCCATCTTATATTCAATGTTATCAAAGTAAAAAAAAAAACTATTGCAGACATTTATTGAGATTGAACTAAACTCTGTCAGAAAATAGTTAAAATAGTTTTCATACAGCAAAATCACAAATATAAAAAAGAAATTTAATATAATTTCTATTAGTATACTACGATGACCGCAATGAGGAAAAAAGTTTCAATGGGAATTAATTCTTCCACAGTTCGTTGCACTGGAGTTGACATTTATCCAGGTTTCTCGCCTTTCACACAGAGGTATAACAGTAACACTTGCCAGTGATTTGGAGCATACTAAAAGCAAATGTGCGTTAAATAATTCACAAGCATAAAGAAACGACCTCTCTGGTGTAGTATTTTCCCCATCTGCTTCACAATAATGTTTACGCCAGGGCATTATCCCGTTCTTTCTCAGATTTTAAAAGTTACGATGGGGTACTCTCTTGATTAATGTAATGTAATGAAACACAACTAAAGACGTAACTATTTATTTCAACAAACTACAATAATATATAACATTTAAAAAAATATATAACCGACTTCCACCTATAACTAAAAAGCTGATAATAATTATAACATAATACAACTGTAGCAAATAAATAACACATTCAATGTTGTTAGGTACCTACCCAGGAAGTAAAAAATGTAAACAATAAAAGGTGCTCATTCTGTACAAATTAATTACCTACCAATCTAGAATATTTTGAAGTCGGTGTCAAGCAAATCTAAAATCCTTCATTGCGTACTTGTCTACTACTTCATCAAACTTGATTGTTGCTTGGCACTGACTTCAATAATATATAAATATTAGATTGGTATGTAATTAATTTGTACAGTATGAGCATCTTTGAATGTTTATATTTTTTACTTTCTTGGTAGGTACCTAACAACATTGAATGTCTTATTTATTTGCTAGAGTTGTATTATGTTATTTTATTATTTTCAGGTTTTTAGTTATAGGTGGAAGTCGGTTATATATTTTTTAAAAATGTTTTATTTTCAACTATTTAGTTTTTTAGAACTCAGATAGGTATTATTCTTTACTTTTTATTTTGTATGTATAACCTTAAAAGTCAGGACGAGGTAACATAGAATTTACGAACTAAATGTAATAGTACGAGTTGACTTAATAAGCCAAAAGTATGTTTATGCCTTTTGGACCAGGCGCCATGTAACATTTTTTCAAGTTTTTTGGCAACCCTGTATAAGTATAGGTAATTCCACTCCACCAACCAACCTGTACATACGACAACCATAAATTTAGCTGCCTTCTGTAAATTATAGGACGGAGTAGAATCCATCCCATATTTACGGAGTCAAATCCGTCCTATATTTCAACCATCGTATATAACTCCTTGTTGGCTACCCCATAAACTATTTCATTTTTAACATTTTGTATTATCAATCTGTATAACACAAATTCCTTTCCACACTATATGCAACTTCTTATGGGCTATGAAATATATTATTTTTTAATCACACTGTATAAATATACATCAACTACAGCAGATATTTCAACCATCCTGTATATGATTTGTTTATGTCTACATCATATAACAGTTTTTTAATCACCCTATATAATTTTAATTCCACATTTTTTCCAACATTTTTATACCACCGACCACCGTAATGTTTTTAACTGCCTTCTACTCCGCCCTATATTTCAATCATCATATATATGTAACTCCTTCTATAACTTTACTTTGTGATTTTGTTTGCCATAACTAAACACCCTGTGTATAATCGCACCAGAGAGCAGTTTAGAGTTTCACATGTGTTGCCACTGAATTCTCTATTATGCCGGGAGTATGTGAGCACCGTCTTCGCAGATTGGAAAAATTTTCATTTAATTAGGTATTTGCCTGGTATACAAACAAAACGAGCTTGGTACTCATTGATTTAAGGATCCGAAAATACTATGCTTTACTACCTATATGCTTGGGATGTACATAGAAAATTTCCAAATTCGCAATCAAAACTTCCAATGCCTACAATTACCTAATTATTAGGTTGGAGTTAAAATAATTATGAGGAAATGTCCGTTTCGTCACTTCGATGAAATTTTTGATAAGAATATTGGAATTTTCGGCGAAATTCTGCAAAAAATGCAAGTTGCACGTCGCAGAAAAGTATATGAGATCACCTAGGGATCTTCTTTAATAGATTAAACGTTAAAAACCTATATATCCATAAGGTGTTTTTGAAAAATGTTAGGGATATTGGTCGATTTCCATGCACGCATGTGTTCATTCACAAATTTCATCACTTTACCAATAGAATTCTTTTCCCAAATTTGAAGTTTCACCAGTCCGGATATATACTCTATTAAACAAGACTTTATTCATTCTAAACGGTTTACAACAGGAGAAGAAATCAGGTAACATACCTACAAAAAAAAAAACGCGACGAATTGATAACCTCCTTTTTTTTGGGAGTCGGTTAAAAATGATAGAAAATTTATTTAAGAAATGTATTAGCTTCTTATTTTCAATAAATTAAAATTATTTATTTATTTCCATATTAAGTATTATACATGTTTGCCTTCGCGGTGCAGAATTGTGCAAAAATTTTTCAACATGTGTAAGTCTGACAACGATGCAATCTTAATCATTTCATTTACAGTGATCATTATTATGTTATGTTAATGCAGGAATTTCATTTCTTACATTGAATTACACAAATTTTCACTTTTCAGGTATGAGCAGAATCAAAGCAAAACAGTTCGTGATGATTATTTAAAACTATTTGAGGAAACAGTGAAAACTGAATTCACTAAAGTAACACACGGAAAAAGCATTTTCCTGAGATCTACTCCTTCTAATGGAAAAACTGTTTCTAGTGAAATAATTGCCAATCCAAATGATCCTCTACAGGGTGACAGTAAGTGCTAGTTATCATTACTCTAAGCAAGTTTTATTTAAAACTTTTATTACAATAATTTCAACGTGTTATTATAATTACTAGTTTACACTGGGACAACAATGAGGGCAATAAGATAAACCTTTCTTACGGAATAAAGTCTAAAAATAAATTACATAGAACTTGTACTCTCACCCAATCCATCACTTAATGAATGCCAGTTTTGAATCCAGATGTACAAAATAATATCAACATATTACTTAATCTCCACTGAGGTAATCGGGTCTCAGCATAACACCTAAAACTAATAATATATGAAACCAACCTAGTTATACAATAGAAAATAAATACTTAACATAAAGAAAAATAATTTAAAGAATACATAAATGAGAAAAAGACATGAAATAAAAAAAATAATTAAAAAACGTAATCTACAACAAGAAGTATCTACAACATAGGTGCCCTTTTTGTCAATTGCTTATTTGATTCTATTATTATCTTTATTAATTATCCACATTTTTATATTATTTTTTATTGCACTTACATTGCTTAACGATATTAGTACATTTGTAAGACTCTTGTATACATCTATTACTATTTTAGATCTATAAGAGAGAAGTATGCTCTTGTTCCTAGTAAAACTGTTTGAGTGCAGGAATTTTTCTTTCAACGCACTATAGTCATATTTCAAAGATTGCAGTAAGAAGAGCTCCTCCAGATTTGAAGGAATGTTATATAAGCTCATTTTATTCTTGTTTACAATTTTTAATAGTTTCTTTTGGTTGACTCCCCCCTCCTAGGCCAAGATTCCATAGTTGATCATGCAATGAAAAATTGTGTAATAAATCTTCATCAATGTGTCCGTTTTCATGATCCTAAATACTTTGGTTTTCTAAGAATGTATTCTACATATTTATCCCACTTCATGATCAGAGATAATTCCCAAATATTTACATGATTCCACCCTATTCAGTTTTTTCCATTGACTGAAACATTTAGGTTTACCGGAACACTAAGTTTGCAATTTCCAAATGTGATGGAAACAGATTTTTCCAAATTTAAAGATACCTTATTTAAAGCTAGCTAGTTACTTTAGGATTTAATATAGTTATTCAAATTGATCTCTACTACAGCCCAACTTTTTCCTATAGAAAAGAGAGATAGCTATGTCACCGCAAGTGATATTATTACGTCATCAGGCATACTAGTTAGTAAGTCATTAACGTACAGAATGACTGACAGTGGCCCCAGTATTGTTCCTTGCAACACCTGTTCGAACTCCACAATATTAACTTACCACTTCATTTACTTTAACACCCTGCTTTCTGTCTTGCAAATTGAAGTAATGAATTTTGAGCTTTGCCTCTTACGGATAACAGTATAATTTTGATAATAATATGTCGACGAGAATTCCTCCGATAATTGGTGGAAGCGGCATTCCAACGATCCGAAATGTTGTCCAGCTGCCACATCGATATTGGCGGCTTGCTTTGTTGTATTTCTCGAAGAATCTAGTCTGGTCTCGGCATCTCTTTGACGTTCTGGAGAATTCCGAGAAGAAATATATAAATATGGAGAGCTGAGGATTTATTCATTGCGTATTCGACTCCCGTATAGATGAAATAAATTGTATATAGTTCTGTGAATATAACTTGTGTTAAAGAGTGGAAATAAATTAGAGTGTGTTGGACTGTGTTTTTAAATAAATCCAAGAACTGGACTGAACCGGAATTGAAAATAAAAATATTACAACGTCTTATGATTGGCAGTATCATATTGTTATAGACTCCGTTTGTTCAATTAAAACTTAAAAACTAATATTCAGTCTCACTTTCTAGAAACTGTTATTTACATCAAATATTCACAACAGCTGATTCGAATATCACAATAATAATACACCATAAGCTCTTTGCCGCACTAACTGACTGCTGCGATGATGGGCCGCTCCTTTTAAAATCAGCATCGAATTCTCTCGTAGAATCTAGTATCAATTTTACGGTTGTTGAGTTATTTAGAGTTAAGTTTTTTCCCATCCAAACCTTCTGACTTTTTTTTCTCTCCCAGCGATTGTTGTCTCACGGAATGAAACCAGGGACGGACTGGATAGGTTTTTATAACAATATGCTTTTGCCAAATTTAGAAATGTAGCTGGAATTGGGGTACTCTTTTCATGATTTTCATAATGCATTTGTTAGAAAACTTAAGGCATCCTTTGTACCTATTTTCCTCCTGAAGCCATATTGTTTCTATATTTTTGATATTGATTTATGCTTGTTCACAAATTACAAAATTCAATTGTAACTGTTGTTTTTTAAGATTTTATCTACGTTAGTTATCAATCAGATGGGTGTGTAATATGCTTTTCTTTGCTTGTATGAATTGCCTTTATATTAGCTCGTTTTAGTGTATCTGGCCAACGGGATCTTTCTATACACAAATTGATTATATGTGCAAGAAGTTCTGCAATAAAATTGCCAATAGTGTTAATTAAAAATTGAAAAAAAGTTCAACGATATCATGCCAAATCTGTGACAACACGAAAAAGAGGGTTATTCCGAGCCGACAATCAATAATAAAAAAAGAAAGACCAGCAACAACTGCACATATTTCCGTCGAAATAAACATAGCCTTATTGAATGTTCCCGTCAAAAAATAAACTTCTCGGCATTTATTTCGAAGCGTTTTCCCGCGGGTCCAAAAACTAAAAAACATTGTAACATATTGGCAATCTAGAAAGATTGCCCATGAACATGGCCGAGTTTTCACAAATGTTTCTCTATCAGTAACATCAACGGCAAGACGTGGCCACCATTTGTCACTGGAAGATTACAGAAACTTTAGCGAAGTAAGCGGTGTAAACTTTGGGCCCTTGGGGAACGATTTGGTTAAACGAAAGTAGCAGTTACTGGCTATGATGTCAATTTGAATAACCTAATAACATTGTTTGGTGGACTCTCTTAGTCGATTCGTTTATGTTCTTGGGCGAAATATTCCTTTGTAGCCAGAAAGTGGAAATCTCTTTTTTAAAATTAGAACAGCTGAGTTTGCGATATATTCCGATATAATATAGTGCGGTAATAATACACCTTTTGGTTTGATAAACCCGAATTTAAATTGCGAATATGCTCTGTTCAACAACTAAAGTGGAATTAATAAAACTCATATTCTAGTCAAACAAAACAACCAAAATTAATGTAAAATAAAAAATCATTTTAATATGACAGCACATGAATGAGCCAATCATGTGGAACTGAATGAAAGGCCTTTTTGTAGTCCACATATGCCATGTATATATTTCGTCGTTTGGCGTGGGCTTGATTGCAGACAACAGAATCAATTATTAGTTGTTCTTTGCACCACATCGAGTTTTTCGCACATCCCTTTTGCTGTTCGGTAATTATGTGGTTCAGCTCACAATGTCTGAAAAGGCCATGATTAATGCAAGACGTTATAAATTTGCATAAGGTTGGGAGGCAAGCGATTGGTCGGTAATTTGCCGGGTCCTGTGCACATAGGTTATCCTTTGGTAAGAGGTATGTAGCACCATGCGTAAGGAAACTAGGCATCTTGTGTGGATGTATAATTATATCATTAATAAGGATTGTTAATTGTTCCTGGGTGGCGTAAAGTTTCTTTATCCAGTAATTCTGTACACCATCTGGTCCTGGTGCTTTCCAGTTATGGAGATGTTTCATTGGACGTGTCTTCCGTTGTAATTGGTTGGTGTTGCATCTTATTACAATTCTGAAATGCAACCTCCTCCTCATTAATCTAGCTCGCTCTGGAGTTATGAGAAACTGTTGTGGAAAGTTGTGTTTTCCAGAACTGCTCGATGGCCGTTTTACTGGGATAGTTTTCTATAAAACCCTTCTGATTTTCGGAATAGTGCGTTGACTAGTTTCCGTTGGTTACTGGTTTTGTACCTTCTCAATCGACTTCGGAGAGACGGCGAGCTTTTGTCATAAACTGTCCAGACACTGCTGAGATTTGATGTTTTCTCCATCCCACTTAGAGTGTATTCGGTTAGTGTCCATGATAGTCTTGACAACTCTTTCTATTCTGTTGTTCTTGACCGCTCGTTGGTACTCGGTCAGTTTTCCAATGTCTTTCCCTATTCCCTTTTCCCTTCAAGTCTTCTTTGCCAAGGTGGTATTCGGGGTGTTTGTCTAAATTGGGGAGGGTCTTGCTTTGGTCTTATTGCGACCCAAATTGTTCTGCAGATGGTAATTGTAGCACAGTAGATAATTGTCTGTAGCAACTCTAACGTATTCGCACCTAAAACATAGTTTGGCAAAATAAATTTGTTCATAGCCTGCAAGACGATACCCAGTTTCTTAGAAGATCTTAGTTTGGAAAGAGTTGGCCTAGTCAGTGGATCTGTTCCACTATACTCTCTAAGAGCTCTTTCCATTTCTGCTTGGGTCTTCTCAAGCAGGTCAACGTTGGTTGGCTGTTCTTGTTGAAGTTCTTGAGTCTCGTCCGCTCTTTGTGCCAAAGGTGTTTCAGGCTCTGCTGGATCGATTGAATTTCGACCAAATACTTCGCGCTGCACTTCGCTCTTTATTGTGTCCAGTTGTTCAGGCGAAATAAGGCCATTTCTCAAGATGACACGATATTGATCTGCGACTCTGTTCGGTAACTTGAAGCTCTGGGTACTCACGACAGAACTCTTGATATAGTGTTTGGCGATATCCAGTCCTGCCCAAGGTTCGTAATTCTGTGAAACGTGTGCATTATAAATTCATTAATAGCTCTTGTCCATTTCATACGCTGTCTTTTCAGTCCCGCTTGCTTGAGCGCTGCCTGTTGATCTTGCGGAAAACTTTCTGCGGGTGGAGTTCTCGTTCTTGTTTGACTCCGTTGGTGATGGTCACGTTGTTGTTGTGACTGTATTGATGAGTGTTGTTGTGGTTCTTCTGGTTTTGTAGCTCTTTGGACGGCAGGGGCCCGCCCCCTCAGCACCCTGCCACCGACGACCCGCATGCTGTCATGTCCAGCGCCGACTCCAGACATGCCCTGGCGATCCCCAGGCAGCGGCTATTTTCCGAGGCATCTACTCCGTAGCTCCATTTTCATATTTGATGTCACCAATTGACCCTGGTGACCCAGGTAACTCAGACCCGTGGGGTTGTCACCACCCAGATGAAATGATTTAAACCAGAACATCCCTTGCGAGTTTTTAATATGACGTGTACACCACTCTAAACAATTTAATACTATTAGGACCACCTCTATCTTGTCTTAATGGTATGGCTTTATTTGGAGTTTGCGTCAAAGTATTCATGTACATTTCAAGTATTAGGTGGTTGCCGTCTTAATTGCTTCAACACATTTCCCAATTTTTTTTAACGTTTTGGAGGAATGTTGAAGTCTTTTAAATTTCCTGGACATTTCGGTCCAAACATGTCAATAGAGTTCATGTATGGTGAACTTGGTCTCACTTCTATTCTTGAAAAAAAATTATGATTAGGGCTGAGTATCTTTTGATGGAAATGCTGTGGAACCTTTGGTGTGTCACAAATGTAAAAACACAGTTTTGCACCCTAACACCAAACGTTTGTTTTAAACACTCAACGGCCTTTCAACTCTAAGTTGTCATCATCTAGGAGTAAAGCAAACTAAATCTAAATTACAATTTTCTCTAATTTATACCTAATAATAAACTATTAGCAACTTACAGTAATTAGTACAAAGGATAAATCCCAAGTACCTGAATTCAAATAACAGATTTTGTAGATAATACCCTACATTATAAAGTAATGACATTTTTAATACCTATTAATGGACCCTTACACAGTAAACTATACAATGAGCTAAATGGGATAGGACACTTGTCTGAGTTCATTAGTTTATTATTTTTACAAATCATTATGCTTTCGTAAGAATCCAGTTACCTAAATTATTTACTTGTTTAACTAATTTTGAAGTTAAATCTACGGGGTAGTTATGTTTTAAAACATGATGTGCAACAATATATTTATCCGCTCTTCCGTATTTCAAATGCGCAATATGCTCTTTGAAACGGGTACTGGTAGATTTACGTATCTGTCCGTAATATTTTAAATCACAATCATTACATTTGATTCCATAAATACCCGACTTCTCGAAATCAGCAAGTTTACTTTTAGGATTGCTCAACAATTCCTGTAGTGTTGTAGTTGTTCTATACACCGCCTTCATACCAAGAACTAAAATTTTCTTAAGGCCCCTAGGATAACGACTGTACGGAACAGAGGCAAGCTTTTGATCTTGGGACACATTTCGTAAAGTTGACACTTCCTTCGTTCGTAACCGCAGCTGTTTCTTCCTAGTTAATTTATCTAAAATATTTGTTGGATAACCATTGCATGGAGCTATTTCTCTAATAGTTTACTTTTCATTTTCAAACCTCTCTTTGTTAAGGTATTAGGTAAATATCTATGTGCTAGTAACCTTCCTATATACATCCAACTCTAATTTATTATTATCATTTCTTAAAACTAATACATCCAAAAATGGTATAGTACCCTTATTTTCCTGTTCATATGTATGTTATATAAGTTATCCCATCGACTTATATGAAACAACCTAGCAACAGTTCTCAAGCTGAGTCAGCATAACACGTGTCGTCTCCAGTTACCCGCAGACGAACATCCGTGAGAACTGCAAGCGCTGCGACACCTTAGTCAGCGTTCTTAGTTTATAAATTATACTTTTTCATTGTAACAGCATTCATTATTACTTACACTTCTGTCTAGTTTAGTTTAACACTCATTTTGTCTTTTTATTGTTATAAAGTATTATATTGTTATTTTCAAGTTTTATATTAAAAGTTAATAATTGTGCAACTATAAATAAAATCTTTTTTTAAAAAGATAAATTTTGAAAGTGTGATATAACAAATTGGCGCAGTCAGTAGGATCCGTCTAACGTTACTAGAACACGAGTACTCTAACTGGTAGCGGCGGATTCCTATCCCTCAACGGAACAACGAACCTGAAAGAAGTCCTTACTGCAATCAAACGTAGAACACGGCGCTTTCAATGTTCCTGTTGATGTAAGTAATGGTGAATCGTCATTCGTTTTAAGTAAATATTAATTGATTGAGCATTGATTTTTAATAATTTGATTTAATACATTTGATTTCATTGATTTTTATTGATTTTATTATTTGATTTTTATATATTTGATTTGAATGAAATATTGATCTATTTCATTACTTGATTTATTTGATATATTTATTTTATTTCTTTTATTGACATTTTATATATTTGATTTACTTATTTTATTGATTTATTTATCCATTTGATTAACTGATTTATTTGAACTATTGATTTTAATTGCTTTACTGTTCTATCGTTCAAACAATCGTTAATTCCCACTAACGTATTTTACAGTTCATTAACTTTCTATACCCTTAATATCGCATTTTTATACCCTTGTGTCCCAATTCTTTTATATCGATTAATATAAAAATGGCACAAGCTTCTCCAACACAGGTTACCACCGAAACCGAGAGATATCGGTTAACGGAAATATTTTCCGTAATACCTGAATTTGAAGGCGACCAAATTTCCTTGGGAACCTTTATAGACGCGTGTAATTGCGCTTATAATATGTCCACGGCGGATCAAAAATATTTGTTAGTGATCCATATCAAAAATAAACTCAAAGGGAAAGCGGCGCAGTTAGTAAATTCAAGGAACCCCGGATCATACCTTGAAATTAAACAGCTCTTGACCCTACACTTTGGAGATTCTCGTGATCTCTCGTCATTAATTCATGACCTACAACGTCTAAAGCAACTTTCGAACGAATCTCCACTGACGTTTTACAATAGACTCCAGGTACTGGTGCCAAAATGCACTCCTGCATCCACAAAACGGCTGGACTTAGTCCCGAACAAAAAGACGCCCAGACCACTCTAGCGGATACAATGGTTATGAACACCCTCCTTACGGGATTAGAACCCCGTTTAGGCCAGGTTATACGTGCCAGTAATCCTAAAGACCTTCTAGAGGCACACTCCCGGATTAGAAGAGAGCTTCAACTTTCTTATTTCGAGGATCAAAAAACGAACAAATCTGTTCCTCTCAAACCAAACTTCCAAGTCCGAAAGCCGACACAACCACCTAAGTGTCTTCATTGTGGTCGATTAGGCCACATAGCCGTAAACTGCCGATTGAAAAATCAAAACAATTCTCAACAATTCAATCAAAACCATAGGCCAAACCCTGTTGGGCCTAATCAACAAACAAGGCCAAATTTTCCTACAAACAATCCCCCTGTTCAACAAGGACAACAATTTCGCCCATCAAACTTCCAGAGACCCCCTTTTAGGTCTCAAATGAACCCGAATTATTCTCGACCTTCGGTCATACAGAACAATCCCAACAACCGTCCTGAAAGGACGCACCACTTCAACCAACATCTAAATGATGGTTATTCCCACTATCCAGACTACAATTACTATACCGAGGATAGCAACACTTACGATTATGAGGATGATCTTCAAAATTATCCTATCGTCGAACAAACTTTTGAAGATACCCCTATCGAGCCTTTTAATTGTCACGATTATCAGGATTTTCTAGCGCTTCCGAGCCTAGATCAACCTCCCGATTCGACAACAACTTTGTGCGAAGTCGAAACCCAAATTCAAAACTTGAATCTCGACGATCTGAACCCAGATTTGAACTTCCCGGAACAACTATTTCTTTAAGCCCACTTCTTACTGTAAACTCTAAAAATCTCTACTATATTCTTGACGCTTCTTCTAAATTTAAACTTCTTATTGATACCGGAGCTGGTATCTCTATCTTCAAGGAAAATACCGTAAAGAATTTCACCCAAAGATCTCCTGAAAGGGTAACTATTCAAGGAATTACCCACGAAAAAATCCCCATCTCACAATCTACTTTAATCCCATTCGCCCCACGTAACCCACATAAAGTTTTTATATACGATTTGGACATTGAGTTTGACGGCATACTAGGATTAGATTTTCTGGAACACTATGAATGCATAGTTGACTTAAAATCTAAACAGCTAATAACAAATTTTAAAACCATCCCTTTACACAAAGTTCCCGATAACGATCAACCCTTGACTGATGTACCTGACACACTCAACGTTAAGCCTAATATTACTTCACAAACACCTACACAAAACAAAATAACCATTGAGGCACGAACGGAAAAGATCTTTAAACTTAAATGCGATCTTTCTAACATCGACGCCATCTTACCAACTCAAGAAATTGACAGAGTACGACTTCCAAACGCACTCGTACACATTAACGCTAATGGCGAATTTCTAACTTCCATCATCAACGCTAACGCGATGCCCAAAACAGTAACTTTTTCTGATTTAAAACTGGAACCACTTGACAAAACTCACCCTCTTCTGAATTTCAATACAGACGATTATCATGATTCCCAATACATAGACAGAAACTCAACTATTAGACAACAAATTAGAACTGAACATCTAAATGAGGAAGAACGCGAACAAATCACTAATCTTTGTTTGGAATTTCAAGACATTTTCTATCTTGAAGGTGACGTCTTGACTTTCACTAACGAGGTTAAACATTCGATTGATACGAATAATGCAAAGCCCGTTTTCACTAAATCATATAGATATCCTCAAGTTCATAAAGAGGAAGTGAAAACCCAAATTGGAAAAATGCTTGAACAAGGTATCATTAGGCACTCCTCATCTCCTTGGTCTTCCCCTGTATGGGTCGTCCCCAAGAAGCTCGATGCTTCTGGTAAACAAAAGTGGCGAGTAGTTATCGATTACAGGAAATTAAATGAATTGACTGTAGATGATAAATATCCTCTGCCAAATATCTCTGATCTTCTCGACCAACTTGGAAAGTGTCAATATTTTTCGACACTGGATCTCGCTTCCGGGTTCCACCAGTTGGAAATCCAAGAGGAAGATATTCCTAAGACTGGCTTTTCTGTCGAAAATGGTCATTACGAATTCGTTCGTATGCCATTTGGTTTAAAAAATGCCCCTTCTACTTTTCAGAGGGTCATGGACAATATTCTTCTGGGTATACAGAATGAACGTTGTCTCGTCTACATGGATGATATCATCGTCTACTCTCCGACCATCCATGAACATATTTCCCGGTTGACAGAAGTTTTTAAACGACTTCGGAAGTCTAACCTAAAAATTCAACCTGATAAGTGCGAATTTCTTCGTAAAGAAGTGGCTTATCTTGGCCATCTTATCACACAAGAAGGTGTAAAACCAAACCCTTCAAAGGTTGAATGTATTCAGAACTTTCCTCAACCCCAAACTCCGAAAGACATCAAATCTTTTCTTGGTCTCGCTGGGTATTACAGACGCTTCATACCAAATTTTGCGAAGATCTCTAAACCTCTGACAAAACTACTCCAAAAAGACGTCAAGTTCATCTTTGACGCAGATTGCAAGTCTTCCTTCAATGAACTGAAGCAAGCCCTTGTATCTGACCCAATCCTGATATATCCAAACTTTGAAGAACCCTTCCTGCTCACTACTGATGCTAGTGCTTTTGCTATTGGAGCGGTTCTTTCCCAAGGCCCCGTGGGAAAAGATCTCCCTGTTGCATACGCTTCTCGCACCCTCTGTGCTGCAGAGACACGATATTCCACCATCGAACGAGAATTGTTGGCCATAGTTTGGGCTGTTAAGCACTACAGACCGTATCTTTTTGGGAGAAGGTTTACACTCCTGTGTGACCACCGTCCGCTTACTTGGCTCTTTTCCATCAAAGATCCTGGCAGTCGTCTAGCCAGATGGCGCCTTAAGCTAGAGGAATACAATTATAAAATTGAGTACAAGCCCGGCAAGGTAAACCAAAACGCAGATGCTCTTTCTCGCATCAAAATCAACCATTTCAAGCAATGTGCTGATTTCCTTTCCAAAATCAAAATTTTCGCTAACAACGAAACTGACTCCGAACAACCTGAAAACTCTGACAATGACGACGAACATGACGAAAGAATTATCGCTGAGTTTAATCGATTTGTTCAACTCTACAAAACTGAGTCAATAATCGATTACTCTAAAATTGAAATATCCAATTCTCAACTTCTAGACAAGTCCCACAAACGCATAGTTACATTCTTTTGGCAAAACAAAACTAACGACTTACACGACAAAATTATTGATGACTTTTTCGAAGAAGAACCTAATTTCAGTAATGACACTCTTAACATCATGGCCAGTAAATCTGTCAGGCATAGAAAATACTTAGTTGTACCTTTGCCCTATGACCCTGAAACTGTCGTCTCACATCTTTTCAAAATTATTTATACCAACCAAGACCAATTCAACGACTCCGAAACATACTGCATAGAAAATAACATAGAACTTCCCATTCTTGAAATTTTATCTTTCATTCTCTCCGACAAAGAAATCAAACTGAAAATCTGCCAAAACATTGTTACAACTCCTACCGAAGACGAAATTCCTATAATAATACAACAATACCACTCTGGTAAAAACAACCTCCATCGTGGCATTAACGAAACTATCAGACGTATTAGGGAAAAATACAATTGGACCGGCTTAATTAAAACTGTAGAACAATTCATCAAATCCTGCGAAACTTGCCAAAAAGTAAAGTTCTGTAGGAAAAACTTAAGTGCACCTTTTGTTATTACGGAAACACCCAAGACTCCTTTCGAACGTATTAACATTGACATCTTTGAATATCCATCTAGAAATCATGCACTCACTATTAGGGACGAACTCACGAAATTTACGCAAGCCTACCCCATTAACGATAAAACAGCTTCAACTGTCGTAAACACCCTTCTGATTTTCTTTCAACATTACGGAACTCCACTTCGCATCCATTGTGACTATGGACGTGAATTTGACAACACTTTAATGCGGGATTTATGCCAACTATACGACATAAAACTGACATTCTCCAGCGTTCAACATCCCAAGTCAAACGGTTCTATTGAAAGATTTCACGCGACCTTAGCAGAAATGATAAGGGCAAATACAGCGGAACATCCAACCGAACATCCATTTAATGTCCTCCCTTATGCCATCATCTGTTATAATAACACGAAAAATAAAACCACCGGTTTCACGCCCTACGAACTTATATTTGGGCACACTTCAAGTAGGCCTCCAGAAACCCTTTACAACCAGGAAAAACTGATTTCGAAATACGTAAGAGACCTAAATAACAGAATGGACTATTACTACAGACTCGCCCGTGCTAAAACCGAAAGACAGAAAGAAAAATCTAAAGTGCGATTTGACCAACACATTTCTACTAAACAACCCGATTACAAAGTAGGCGACAAAGTCTACGTAAAAGAGTCCCAAATCAAAAACAAAGCCGAAAACAAATTCAACGGCCCCTTCGAAATTACCGCAATACGAAAAAACTCTGCCACCGTCATAAATTTACAAACAAACCAAATAACTAAAGTTAACTTTGACAGACTAAAACCCTATTTTGAATAAATCCCTTTTTTCAGATTCTGTGGACTGTTTTCAGTCGTGAACCTTCAACAGTACTCCATTACGCCTGTTAACAATACTATAGGAGTTTTCTTCCATGAAGAAGGCACCCTTAAAATTTCTAATGAAAAATGGACACTCCTTGTTTACAAAGATCTAAACCCCTTTCGAGACGCTATCTCTAACAACGACAATATACTGAACAGACTTTTAGAAACTATTAACGACAACAAAACTAACATTAAAATCTTCAAATCAAAAGTACAGACTCACGTAAGCCTCCTGAAACAAATATCAAAATCTGTTAACATCAAATATACAGAAATTTTCGCTGACACTGAGACTTACAGTACCAACAGAAAGAAACGCGGACTAATTAATGGACTGGGATCGATTTGGAAATCTATTTCCGGTAACTTAGATGCAACAGACGGAGAATACTTTAGTGACTCTATAAACAAAATTACTAAAGACCAACATCAAATTGAAAACTTAATGAAACGACAATTATCAGTAACAACTTCGGTCATTAAGAACCTTAACACCACAATACAAAAATTTCAGTCCGAAGAGAAAATATTTTCGGAAAATATCGAAGCAATTAGGAAGTCAATTGTGTTCATTACAGACGATCTTGCTTTTTATGAACTTCAAGCCAATGTCTTAGATTTGTGTGAAAGCTTAATGGAAAGTTACGTATACATTGAAGATACTCTCAACGATGTATTAACTGCAGTCTCTTTCGCCCGTCTAAAAATTTTACATAGCTCAATTATAAACCCAGTAGATTTGGTCGATTCCCTTCAGAAAATATCACAGTCACTTTATGAAAATAACTTACCACTTCCAACCTATAGTTCAAATGTTGCTCGATACATCGATCTAATAGAATTGGAAGCTTTCCAAATCAATACTAAAATTGTTTTTGTACTAAAAATCCCCTTAGTCAATCCTGAAACTTATACACTATACCACTTGTATCCTATCCCAGTTTTGGATTATCGAACAGGATTTCACCATATTCTTCCAACAAAATTAAAATATATCGCGAGAGATGACGATTCGCTATTGTACGCATCTTTCGAAGACTTGAGTGACTGTAAGCCATTATCTAAAGAACATAAGATCTGTTCCAAAGTTATTCCACACACCATAGACAAAGAAGCCCTCTGCGAAGCACAGCTTCTTAGACAGCCAGCAGCCCTTCCTCCAACTTGCAAGCCTTTAATATTATATGCCGAAGAGTATAATATTCAAGAGATTGACCTGAACCTTTGGTTAATCTCGATTTCCGGACAGTTGCCCATCAACATCAAGTGCAAGGGAGAAGATGTCGTTACCCAATCCATATCGACAAATTCTCTACTGACCATCCAACCCAGTTGCAATGCCTTCATCGGAAACACCAGGGTCCATGCCAGAAGGACCACCAGCAACGTTGACAACATCACACTTAAGAGTCACCCAGTCAACATCCCCTACAACTGTTGCGACAACCTGCCAACCATCAGTCAGCTTCCAAAGTTGAAACCCATGAGACTACAAGAATTGGATGCCAGAGACCTGAATATCGCTAACCATAAGCTTAGACAATACTCCAGGGAATTGGAAAAGCTCCTAGACCAACCATTCTTGGAGAAACACACCTCCTGGTTTACGATCATCACAATGGCAACAACCGCAATTGTGGTTGCCCTCCTTTCCATGAACATCATCAGGAAGAAATTCCAGAAGCCTCCAACGATCAGCCCTCCTGCCGATCCAGCACCACCACCAGGTCCATCAACCATCAAGCCCAGGGTAAAACTCCATAGCCTCCTTAGTCCTGTCGAGGATATTGAGTTGCAGAACCTCCCTTAAAAGTCGATGCTGTAGCATCAACTTTTTTATATGGATGGGAGTTGTTATATAAGTTATCCCATCGACTTATATGAAACAACCTAGCAACAGTTCTCAAGCTGAGTCAGCATAACACGTGTCGTCTCCAGTTACCCGCAGACGAACATCCGTGAGAACTGCAAGCGCTGCGACACCTTAGTCAGCGTTCTTAGTTTATAAATTATACTTTTTCATTGTAACAGCATTCATTATTACTTACACTTCTGTCTAGTTTAGTTTAACACTCATTTTGTCTTTTTATTGTTATAAAGTATTATATTGTTATTTTCAAGTGTTATATTAAAAGTTAATAATTGTGCAACTATAAATAAAATCTTTTTTTAAAAAGATAAATTTTGAAAGTGTGATATAAGATGTATATTTAATAGAAGCAAACATACTGTTAAGATGCATGACAAAATCAACTTCAACTTCGAACCTGCCCATGAACAAATTGGCAAGGTACGGCGACATGGGGTTTTCCGTTGCTGTTCCGTCTTTTTGCTCATAAAAACAACCTCCAAACTGAAAATAATTTTGGCTCATACATAATTTTGTGAGGGAAATTAACTCATTAATTTTTGCCTCACAAAAAGAGTTTTCGCGCAGTGAGTCCTTCAAGTACTTCAGAGTTTGTGGAATGGGTACAGTAGGAAATAAGGAACTAACATCAAACGATACCAAAATCTCTCTTGGTGCTGAATTCGAAAGCAAGGTCGGAGAATTTCGTATACTCTTTAAATTATTTTATATGGTGCAATGTCGTCGCTACAAATCGGGTAAGCAGATTATTAGTGTATTATTAAGGGGAAAATACAAAAAATAATAATGTATAATTTATCGCTAGTCAATAATAACTAGACGTCCATGGTGGAAAAATATGAGGGAAGGGGACAGGGGAAGGAATATCTCTTATACCCCTTCAATGTCTTTTTTCTTGAAAAAGTATAAAGGAAATTACATATTCAATGAATAACAAAGAAAAAGGGCAGAGGGTGAGTGCAGTTTAGGAACGATTTCTCAAAAGGGTTAAAGTCACCTCTTTCTGCATGAGAAACGAACCATAGAGGAATTTTAGGAAAAAATATGTCCTTTTGTTCTTTGTTCCTGTGAACTAATTTAGTGCATGAACGTCAAAGAAAAAAGGGCAACAGGCCGTTGCAGCTTAGAAATTATATATCCAAAGAGGTGAAAATCACCCCTTCCTGCATGGGAAACGCAATGTTATTATTTTGTTTTCTAACTGACACAAAGATATTACCCACGCCTTCTAGGACATCCTGTATAAATTCAAGATATAATAATATGAATGAATGACGGAATTTGTAAAGTCTCCAATAAAAAAAAAAGTTTTTTCAGGTGTCTATGCCGCTTTTAAAAATATCATTTATATCGCCAAATAATGCATTTCAAATAACACTAAACTGTTTCAAACTTTTATTTGTCTGTTTCCGCTGGCATATAAAATTGATTACGCTGACACGAGAAACGTGTTATATTGAATTTGTTCTCAATGTTTAACCCCCATTTTATGTCATTCTTTATACATTCAAAGTATCAACAAGTTTCATTGTCCCGTCACACACAACCCCATATTCCGGCGAACACTTTTAGATCGATTCGATAAATGTGACATATGTGATGACACCACTAAAAGTATTGAAAACATGAACTTCTCAATTATGGAGATTGTAAAAATTGCAGTATACTGTTGAATGCACTTTGCCGGATTACATTTTGCTTGTAACAGTGAAGTACTTTTTTGAAGGTCTATTGTAACAGATTATTGTCTATGTTGATTTGAAAATATTAAGTAAGAGATCTATACTTATTTTTTATATATGAACTAGGCCAGAATTATATACTCGACGTTTCGACTCCTGCTTTGAAGCCATTATCAAGAGACAAAGAGTGAAAAAGAGTTTCAGACTCTAGATTGAACTCGGCATTCTCAATTTGCTTACTCCCTAAGAGTCACTGTCAACTGAACTGAGTGTGAGTGTACTCTGGTTCTTTTATTTATTGTTATCGGTTGATTCGAAGGAAAGGTCACGTGATTAAAGGGCTGTACGGTGATTGGTTGGGTGTTGGAGGGCGCATCTGGTTTGTCTAATCAGCAAATTACGGAAGTCCATGCTGTAGGAAGGCGGGAGCTGTCATCGCGTCGATTTAGACAAATGAGTCGTTTCTCTATTTCTATAGTTTCGCAAATACTGGATGCCCTAAGGGAATTGAGGGATCTGATAGTACTACTGTCCTCGAAGTTTATAGAGTGTCCTGTTTCGATATGATGATGCACGAGATCCGAAGTCGAATCTTTTTTAGAAACTGACAAAGAGTGTTCAATAACTCGATGGTTGACGGATCTGTTGGTACGACCGATGTACCTTTGTGGGCAATCACCATAAGGAATTTCGTAAACTTCTCTATCCTAGTTAGGTATTTTATCTTTAGCGTTCCAGGTTAAGTTGACTATAGTTTGACTGATTTGAAGACTGTCTTTATTTGATGTCGGTGTAGAATCTATGTTATTTTGTCAGTGACCCCTCGAATGTACGGAAGGAAGGCTTTCTGGTGTTGTTGGTCTGCTCCTGACGGGGTTAGTGTGTTCGGAAGTTGTTGAGATTGACGGATTATTCGCGCAATGTGGTTCGGATCATAATCGTTTTGTCGAAGGATTTGTTAAAGATTATTAAGTTCGTTTTGTTTATAGTCAATATTTGTTTGAACTAGTAGATCTAAGAGCCAAAGATTTCATTGCAGAACTTCACTGTGTAGATTGGTGTAGTGATTGTGCGTTTAAGTATTGATTGGTATGGGTTAGTTTCATATAGGTATATGAGATTCTGTTATTGTTGGTTTTAGTTATAAGGACATCAAGAAATGTGAGAGAAGAATCAGACTCAATTTACATTTTAAACTCAACACGAGTTTGGAGCCTGGGTTTCGATTTAATCCATGAACATGTTAACAAGCACTGGAAAAAGAGGTGAACTCATCGGGGACCCATGGACTTGTTTGAATATAGTGACTTGAAATAAAAAATACGTGATGATATCAGAAGAGATCTTGTGTTTGTTTTTAGAATATCTAACGTTTCTGAAATGGGGACAAACCGAAAATTAAGTAGTAAGGCCCAGACCCTTCCAGGGCCTTCCCCACTTCTCTATGAAATACCTTTTGATGTGCTAAAATTTTCCGTAGGTTACTGAGGTATATAAGTAAAATATTAATATATAAATTAAAGAAGATTATACAACTTTCTCAAAATATTGTAGACGTCTTATTAAATATTAACTTTATTACCTTATTTGGTTGTTAATTATAGTAATATAATTTTACTTATTTCCCGACTTGACCATACAATGTATGGCATCACACCCCTCTCTAAGGCACGCTATCAGTGCCTTTAGGGGAAAATTTACTAAGCCCCATATATCCTAGATATCAAAAGGGTTTAGCTCTGTGGGAGCCCTTGCCAGGTTTTCAGGCCCGTGGTTTCCCATGAATTTCCTCACCGTCCGGGCTGCCTTAACAAGACGGCTTTTTGCATTTGTTTGTAAAGATGTTCGTCCAAACCGAGGTATTTTAAATTGTTTAATAGATGTTTTGGGACTAGTCCTGTTGTTGACATAACAATTGGTACAGTTCGTGTGTTGTTCATGTTCTACTGAGTCTTTATTTGAAATTCCAAATCTCTATATTTGGTTATTTTCTCAGCCTGCTTGATATTTATATTATTGTTGTTTGGAATTGCTATGTCAGTTAAAGTTGTTTTCCGAGAGACTTTATCTACCAAAACTATATCTGGTCTATTGTGAGCAACAGACCGATCGGTCAGTATCGTACGGTTCCAGTACGTAGTTGTTATTTTCTAATACAGATTCTGGTTTATATTTATAGTATGGTAATCTTACCGACTGTGATAATTTCATGTCTCAGTGCTAGTTCCTGGTGAAGTATTTTTGCCACAGCATCGTGTCGTTCCTTGTATTCAGTTGCAGCGAACGCTTGACAACCTCCTGTGATATGCTGGATAGATTCAGATGTTTGGCAACCGCACCTGCATCTATCGTTGTTAATGGAAGGGTCTTTAACGATGTACTTTAGGTAGTTTTTAGTTGGAATTACGTGATCTTGGATTGCCAATATAAAGCCTTCCGTTTCAGGGAACATATGACCAGAGATCAACCAGTAGTTCGACGCTGCACTGTCGACATAATCTTGGTTGATGTCATTTATATGTCTTCCATGAAGGGGCTTCTCTTTCTATTTCAGCAGTTTCTGATATGTGGTCTGGTGGTGTAATTGGACATGTTGTTGTGTCAGTCGCAGTGGTGTTGAGTCATCAACCTGACACATGACTCTATGTATATCAGAAAATTCTGCGAATTTCTGGAAATGACTACGCAAAATAGAAATTTGTTGATCTAATAGTTTACTTAGATCTGTCAATCCTCTTCCTCCTTCATACCGTGGCAAAGTTGTACGTTTGACACAGCTCTTTCGATGGTGATTTTGAGCTTTTGTTAGTAAAACTCGAACTTTTCGTTGTAATTGTTCAATGTCAGTCTTGAACCAATTAACTATACCGATAGAGTAACTGAGCACTGAACACGCATAGAAGTTAATAGCCTGAAACAGATTTTTACTGTTTAGTTTGGTTTTCAACAGTCGCCATACCCTTCTATAAAACTCTGCTGTTAGGTCCTTTTTCATAGTCATGTGATCAATACGTTGAGCCTGCTTTATTCCAAGGTATTTATAAGTATGACCTTCCCCCATAGATTCAAATGAGGTGCCATCTCCCATTTCGAAGTGCCCCTGCTGTATTTTGCCTTTAACTATATTAATAATTCGGCATTTAATTCGACTTATTTATTATTATTTTGTTTATCAATGTAACATGGGAGTTTTACGTTTTTCGAGTAATTTTTTTCACTTCTTTGGATTTTCTGAGAACACTTACCATAGTAACGTAAATATTTTTACAGAAATTAGAGATTTTAACGAAACCAAGGCCCACCAACTTTAAAAAAAGCAGATATTGTGAGTCCTTTTTGGGTATTCAGACAAAATAAGGCAATATTTCGTGGAAAAAAAAATGTAAAAGTTAAAAATAAAAAACCAAAAAAATGTTTTTTTGAATTTTTTTAAAGGTTTTTATCATTTTCAAAGGTTTCACCCCTTGTCTATTAAATAACATATGACCAAGGAATCGTATGTTGTTGTTGTTACACTAAATCGTTATAAAGTTTTTATATCTTCTTTTTTTAATTTTTTTTATATAGACAATATGTATTAGATTACAAACTAAAATTGCAATTTTCAAGCATTACTCTTCTCAAACTTCGTACACACGTAAAACTAATGGCAATTGAAGTCAATCAATTACCAAATAAAAGTGGTCGATCTACAAGAAATCATATGAAAGTTCACTACCTACGTCTGCGTTCTTTTGAACTCTTTTTCCTTTGCCGTGTCCGATCGGTCAACCGCAAACACATCGCAAGAAACAGACGAGAGAAAATTCACTTAACCGAAGTTTAAACTACCTAAACGGAAGAAGACTCGCTGGTCTTATTTTTAACACGAAATGAGTTTATCCCGTATAAAAGCATGAGTTCGCAAAAAGTGTTGTTTGTGCGAAAACATATCATTGGAAACTATTACCGAGTAATGCATTTTACGATTTTGCGGGTGTCTCTTCAACATTGTCTGCTTTTGTAACACTTTTCTAAAAATAATTCAAACCCTATAAATTGAGTCTGGAACTTGGAATTGTTTGGGAGTTTCTTGTAAATGTTATTGTAGGAAAAGACAACTGATAATTTTTCACAGCAAAATTCAATTTACAAATTATAATTTCTTTGTTATGTGCGTAATTTAGTTTATAAACTTATTCAAAACTTCCTTCACAGAAACTTGTTCTTGTTTAGGGATAGATGTAAAAAGGTTACGAACATCAAATGACATCATGAGATTGTCCTTTTCTACATTGATATGTGATAACTTTTCAACTAATTTCAAATTATTGTTAACTGTACATCTAACTTTGAAGTTGGAAAAATCTTTAATGATATTTAGTAGGAACTTTGCCAAAAAAGAAGCTGGTGTATTTATGAAACTAACTACAGGACGTATAGGTATGAATTTTAGGGAGTCCATACAGTCGTGGCATCCATGGATTGCTTGGAATCAATTTTCCATTGTTGTTGAACTCTTCAAAAAGGGTCCCACATTCCTTCAAATTCAGTTTTACAAAAATTACAAATTTTTTAATCATTTTAAAACTATTTTTTTGCCAAAAATTCCCCAACTTTAGAAAGACTAAATTATTGTATTTAATTTTGTATTTAATGCCATTAATTACCTGAGAATATTTCAAATGTTTTTTAGAAATCCTGCCCCTCTTTTTAAATTTCTTAAGATTATATAGTATTTCTTGTCTGATTGATTTTTAAAAATTGAATATTTATATTGTAACCCATTAGCTTCAACTGTAAGTAGTTTTAGTTAGGTTAAGATGTTTTTTGTATGTGACTTGATTTTTGTAGGTCTGATAATGACTATTAATAGTAGAAAGCGCTTAGTGCATTAAAATGTTTTGAAAATAAATTTGAACGAGTCATATAATTTCCCCACAACCCCTTGGAGTGTATTAACGTGCATACAACAACTCTGTGTATTAATATTTTTTTGTTTGAAAATATTGATGCAATGAGAGAATTTTCCAGGCTCATGTTGATAAGCCATCAAGTTTGTGTGGCTTAATTTTTAACTCTCGAAATTTCCATATCGCCTTGTCCAACGTTTAAAAGTAACGTAAACATGTTGTAAATATTAAACTATTCTAAGGGTAAAGCTTGTGAGACACATACTTTTGTAGGGCTATCATTTTAAAAATAGCCACCCAAAATAACTTAAAATATCCTTAAAAGAAAAAGACAAAAAAAACACGTTTAGATACTTCTTTTTAAAGGCCTCTTTTTTCCAGTATTTTGATACATCGTTTTTAAAATGAGATTATTTTTTACCGAGTAATGCCATTGTAAACTTTTAAATTAAAATAATTATTATTTATATTATGTTTATATTATTAATTTTTTATTAGCGTTAGAATTACCTTGTACTTAAATTAGATGTTCAAAATGTCCGCCATTGTTGGTAAAACAATGGTAAAATCACAGCTCACTCCTTCACTATTCTCCGTTCAGAAATATCGCGAGGTTAAGTTTTCTGCACCACATTTTTTAGATGGCCTCATAAAAAAAGTCAAGGGGTGTTAGGTCGAGTGATTTTGCTTGCTGTTCTGTATTTTTCCAATCCATTTATCGAGGAATCAATGATTAAGCCAATTTCGTACAGGCAAGTCATAATATGGAGGAGCTCCGTCCTGTTGAAAAAATAAGTTTTCTCCGTGTAACAAAAAGTTCATATTGATCTATTTGGTTTTCTAACGATTCGGTTATAACGGGATTTATCACATTTTCTAAGTCCAAACACAATTACCTAGTTAAATTTTGTTCCACGATTAAAGGACTAATAATTTTACCTCCGGGAATTCCGGATCAAAGGTACGTTGATTTTCTGAGGATATTGTTTATGCTCTTCATGAATAACTTATGATTGGTAGTTTTCCCGTATCTACAACTACATTTATTTACAACTCCATTTTAAAAAAATCCTGCTTTGTCAGAAAAACAAATATTTTTATTAAAATTAAGGTCTGGATTTGTCCTTTGAATCATTAATTTGCTGAATTCTAATCTCTGTCATAATCATCCTCAGCAAGGTGTTGCAAAAGCTGTATTTTGAAGAGAAATAATTTATTTAGACGTAACATTTTATGTACAGAGCCAACGGGAGTATTTGTTAACTTGATGACTGTTATTAATACTAGAGGATCCATGACAAAACGACGGAAAATCTCAACCTGTGCAGCTTCAGTTAAAACTCTACGATTCTTGCCAATTTTATAGCACACATTTCCTGTTTCTTGAAGTTTGTGAACTAAATCCAACAAATACTGATGCCCAATATTTTTATCGGGATGTCTCTGATGAAAAACATCCCCATAAATAAATATTATTTCAATTTTTTCTTGTAAATAATAAACCATTGTCGGAATTTGATGATCATACAACATTTAAGGATTTTTTTATCTCGGTATTTATACTCATGCTTATTTCAATTACAATTAAAAAGTTTTAATTTTGTAGTGTTTCTAGGTCATTACTCTGTAAAAAATAATCTGTTAACAAAAATGATGTTTGAAAAGATTGGCAAAAAGAGACCTTTATAAAGAGGTATCTCATAATACCCTTTCACATTTAAACTTGTAGAAGTGATATTCACCCTCGCCTAGGATTTGAAACTACAGGGTGACCGATACTTGTAAAATTTGTGTCCTCGTAAATATAAATTAACGTACTCTCTTCGAGGTGTCATTCTTTTGTACGCAAGACAATATATATATTATAATAACATATATTATTTCTGGTTAGGGAACCTTCATCAGTTGCGCTTCCCACAATTGAATGTCCTCTCGAACACTTCTTTATGCATTTGATGCATTTCGTTAAATTTGAAGACGCGAGATGTAAGACCGACATCTAGGATTTTCGAGAGCATCAGTACACAGAGGTTCCGAATCTGGAGCCGTTCCGTGTAAATGCTGTTCTCTCTCAACTCGTAGGACAGAATGTGACGATAAAATTTTTTCAGGTTACTTCACCTGTCAGAGATATTGTACGCAAAGGAATGACACCTCGAAGAGAGTATTCAATATCTCTGAAAGGTGAAGTAACCTGAAAAAATTTTATTGTGACATTCTGTCCTAGGAGTTGAGAGAGAACAGCAATTACACGGAACGGCTCCAGATTCGGAACCTCTGTGTACTGATTCTCTCGAAAATCCTAGATGTCGGTCTTACATCTCGCGTCTTCAAATAAATTAACGTGTTGATTTTGTTGAACTCTGCAATTTTTCAGCTATTTTTTGCAGTTAGAAAAAACTCTGACGTGAAAGGACCAAATGAGTTGCAGATTCGGATTCAGTGTTCCAATAAAAATATAGTGCGATAGGTTTGGCCGAGACAAAGTGTAGTTGGGGAAATTTGTGAAAATTGTCTTGAACACTAGTTGTTTTTTTACAGAATTACTAAGGTCTATGGATTTTTCAATTAGTTCTCCTGAGTAATTTCTGTGATATATTTCAATATAATTTTTCTGTTTAAATCTCAGGAATCGTTTGCGAACAATGTTTTGGAACAACTTTGTCATTATGTTAAGTGTAAAAAAGGCTAATGCAAAATTTAGCTTAACAAGCTTTGCCAAGTTAATTTATACTAATTGTAATCATTGTTTTAGTTCATTTCTTCGACAGTGGCAACAACGATCCCTTCAAGCACAGCTCTTATCCGATTCCGAGGTTCGTATCATCCTATGGTCTACAGTCCCTACCAAAAATGGAATCTTTTCTAAAAGACACCACTCAGCACCACGATCTCGATCTTGACTTTGACTTCTTGAAAAACAGGCAACACCTACAAGATGGCTTTGGCAAGCTCAAGAAGACAATTGAGCATCAAATTCTTTACCCCAAAGTCGACGACACTGAAGTGGTAGCCAGGGCCGTCAGTTATTATTCTCAGGTGCGTATCATCGAATTTCTAACTTTTAGTGCGTGTCTGAGGTTTAGGAAAATATTTTTTAGGTGCAAGCTTTTCCCCTGATTACTGAAATTTTTGTTAATATTCATCATCAACTAAAGTACGTTTTGAAAGTGATAAAAGACCCTCTTACAGTGACTAGTGATAGTGATCACCCTAGGCTGCCCTGCTGCTGTAAATATTTATACCTGTTTGTTAATTATTAATCATTAATAAACCATAAGTAATTTAGAAAAGACTGTCGAGGAGGTTTTGAATTGTTTTGCTGTTCATTGTGGTTTTCTCTCCTCTGAAAACCCCAATGAACAGGCAAAATAATTAGTTAACCACTTGTGTATACTCAATGAGACTGTAAGATAGTCCAGATCAAGACCATTATCAGCCCTAACGGCTTCAGGCCTTAAATGCTACCTTTGGAAAAAGAATAAGTTGTAAATTACATACAAAATCTGAAATATTGTTAATTGTTAATGGAAATCTGATTCTGAAATGTTATGGTAATAGTCTAAAGTGAATTCAATATTTGGAGTTAATTTGTAACTGTGATCTTCGAGAGATAGGTATAGTAGAAGTAATTTTTCTTGTGTCTAAGTGTTTATTGGGAAATAACACCACACTTTAAAGGAAATTGCTGTATATTCCAAACGTTTCGGGGTCTAGATCAGACCCCGTTGTCAATGGCTAAGAAACTACGGATTAAAAAGGTACAATTTCAATATGTAAATTTAAATATTTGACAATGTTTATTATTTGATTTTTGCATTGCCTTTTTTGTTTTAAATAAAATTGACTACGAATACAAAATTCAAAACATAATAAACCAAGGACAATATACAAAATTAAACAAAGATCCAACAACTTCTATAGGAAACAAAATATACCGCTTACTTTACAATCACAAACATGAATTTACAGAACAACAACGTAAACATCTTACTCCACACTATTCTAAACCGCCCCATTTATACGGGTTACCTAAAATTCATAAACCCAACATTCCATTAAGACCAATTGTCAGCTCCATAAATTCTCCATGCAGTGAGCTCTCAAATTTCCTTTTAACAATTATTTCACCACTTACTGGTAAGTCTAATTCTCATCTTAAAAACAGCGCACATTTCTTAGAAAAATTATCACATGTACAATATAAAAATACTTTCACACTAGCAAGTTTTGACATTGTGAATCTATACAATAATGTTCCGGTCACCAAAACACTTCCCATAGTAAAAAAACGATTACAACAAGATTCTTTACTAAATCAACGTACTCAATTGTCCATTAATACAATAATGGAACTACTAACATTTTGTACAAAGACAACATATTTTCAACTTAATGATGACTTCTACCAACAAGATTTTGGCATGGCAATGGGTTCCTGTTTGTCTCCCGCTTTAAGCAACATTTTTATGGAAAAATTTGAAGAACAAACAATTTTCTCAAAAGTTACGTCAAAAATCAAATAATAAACATTGTCAAATATTTAAATTTACATCTTGAAATTGTATCTTTTTAATCAGTAGTTTCTTAGCCATTGAGAACGGGGTCTGATCTAGACCCCGAAACGTTTGGAATATACAGCAATTTCCTTTAAAGTGTGATGTTATTTCCCAATAAACACTTAGACATTGAAAATTATGCCACAAGTATTCTTCAGAAAACAAGTAGTTTTTCTTGTTCTCCCAAATTTAAAAACATGAAAGCATGAGGGATATTGCCAACCCTTATCGACTCCTGTCCTGATAGCTGGACTGTTAAAATGCAATGAGTACAATTAGGTATTCACTTCTTATTCACCTTCTTTTTATGATGACAAGGAGCACTGAGTGATGATAATAGTTCCCCAACCACATGTTTTTTAATGCGTTAAAGCAGCGAACTTTTAAATGGTATGGTTAAGGCTATATTGACTAAATAGGATTTTCTGCCAAGAAGGCGTACAAATTTGGTGCAAAATCTGATACCACTATGAGATTGAATAGAGAGATCACAGCATTTCTCTGTGTCAAGCATGTACACTTTAAAATACTGTAGTAGCAAATTAACTAAATCTTTTTCTGTAAAGGCCCTAAAGAACCAAAAGAACTACCATAAGTATATTGATATTGCAGTGTGAAGCCACTTATAGATCTAAACTACTTGTGACCATATTTCATAGAAATATAAAAAAAAATGTTAAGGTACGTCAAGTTTTGAATTGAAACGTAGGTTCTCCGAAGTTTAAGTGATTCACTAATTCTAGCGAAGTCGGTACTCTTCATTTTAGTTAAATATCCTGAAATATTAATATTTTAGAAATGCCTATGTTATGGTGATTTCTACAAAAACTTGTGGTCTATTATTAGTAGTATAGGATGTGAATTTGAAATTATTATAAATATATACTTATATTTTTCAATAGCTTGAGTGGCACAGTCGACAGCATCCTGCTGCATGTCCTCACTCATGTCTGCATTTTTAATAACTGCTTTGCGATCAGTCATCTTGGCTTCTTTAGTTTTAGTTGAGTTAGACGTGAATTTTAAAACGGCTCACTAACCGGAATGTTGAAAAAATGTTTTTGATTTTCCACGTACCTTCAATTTGATTATTAATTGAAGGTACGTGAAAAGTCAAAAACTTTTTTTCAACATTCCGGTTAGTGAGCCGTTTTAAAATTCACGTCTAACTCAACTAAAACTAAATATATACTTCCTAAGACAATTATTAATTTTTTTTAATTAGCCAAAGACAGATTTATCTCTAAATTAAATATCAACGTATTTTGGTAAATAATCTGATATGTTCATGGATCAGGTTTTTGGATATATTTTCTGTCTTGAATAGGTAAAATATATTTAGACTACGGGGATTAGGATTTAACAAAATTGGTAACTAGTGTTGGTATTTATCTGTTTATCTATATCAATAGTAAATTGTTGATATCTTTACAATTTATATAGTCATATTTAAAACTTATTGCTTGCATAATTAATAATGAAATAGTTAACTGAGGCTTATCAAATTGAGATCTCAAGTATGATCCCTTACGAAGACAATTGCAGAATTCAACTTCTTTAATCAGATTTATCCCCAGTTGCTTAATATTTCAAAAGCTCTATAATTCATATTTGGTTTCATTAAGACGGGGCAACACCCCACTATGCTTTAATGCGAAGAGTGTTCTTAAGCCAAATCTTCGCCATGATATGAATTGGCCGAAAGATGCTATTGAGTGGCCTGATTGATCACCTGTGCTTGCGACATAGAATTTTTTCTGTATGGTCACCTCAAAAACAAAGTATATGCAACACAGCCAACATTGCAGGTCTCAGAGAAACAGTAACAACAGAAATAAGAATAACGTCACCTTAGTCTTTCAATAAAGTTAGGGAAAAGTTATATAGCAGACTAGTTTTTTACGAACAACTAGATGGGACATATTTTGGGAATTTATTTTAATTTAGTACAATCAAATGAATGGCGAGTTTTATGTATTTAATTTCCTAATGAAAATGATTTCAAATTTTCATTCCTTGTATTTCATGTCTTAGAACCTGGGGACTGGTGTAAATTTCCGAACCTTCTACAGATCATATCCCGAAAATATTCTATGGGTGAATGATCGGGAGATCTGCGCGGTCATGGCAACAGATTCACACAGTGCCGGATTTATATTTTTTATGAGTGTAGGCCACTTTAATTCCGCCGCCCCATGTACATAGCTTTCTAAAATAATAATTTTCCTTTTGTAGTAAAGAAGGCCTTAAAGGTAAATACAGGTTCTTTCAACAAGACCTTTGTTTTAATTTTAAAACAAAATAAAACATAAAATTTTGATGACGATGATTCAAATTTTTATTCTATTACAAAAAGAAAACTTCGGTAATTATGAATGAAAAATGATATCTGGCAAATGCCAACCAAGACCACGCTGACAGAAGGAAAGTCTTTCATCGAAATTTTTAATCACTTTTTGTCAAAATATCGGGTCTATTTCGGCTATCACATCACAGATTTTGAGTTTTAGGGCTGCAATCGATTCGATTGGCTCCGTATAGACTCTGTCCTTAAGATAGCCCCACAAAAAATAATCCAGTGGTGTTAAATCACACGATCTGGCTGGCCATTTAAGAGATGAATTTCGTGAAATTATGCGATCAGCAAATTTGGTTTGCAATAAATTGATCGTCTCATTGGCTGTGTGACATGTGGCACCGTTTTGTTAAAACCACATGTCAGTGATATCCATGTCATCAATGATAGGCCAAAATTGAGTTGTTAACATCTCGCGATAGCGTGATCCATTGACCGTTACCGCATTTCCAGCCTCATCTTCGAAAAAATACAGCACAATCACGCCTCCAGACCACATAGCGCACCATACAGTGATACGTTGAGCATGCAAAGGCTTCTCAATAATCGCTCTAGGATCCATTTTCATAGTGGGTTTTAATTATTTTAATGCAAGTCATTAAGAAAGAGCGTTTTATTTCAAGTACTTATAAAAACCATGAGAAAATCAGTGGACGTGTTTGACTTTTATCCTCTGAAATCAAGTGACCGTCATTGAAATCTGCCGCCCCTAGGAAGCTGCCGCCCATAGGCCGCGGCCTACACGGCCTATTCATAAATCCAGGACTGGATTCACATGGGTATCTTCACAAATGGTTAAACTAGATAGAGCAATATGAGGCCGAGCTTTAAAATATGGCCTGTTAACGTAAAGAAGTACATAGGGCTCCACTACTTCTTGTATCCATGTACAATAGCACCGCATACCATAACGCATACTGTTCGGTGGTTTTAAGTTTGCTTAGAGAGAAATTATGACTACCTGGAAGTTGCATGGAAATGTTGAAATCTGAATTAAATTGTATACTTAATGAACATATTTTCTGGGCCAACATTTTTTTTATAATCAGCTTGAATTGATAAATATTTCTAATCAGGATCTTAAACTTCAACACGAAGATGGCTGCCAAAATAATTTATATGAGTGAATTGATACCATTTTCTGTAAATCTAATCCAAAAAAACTTACCTTTATAATTAAGCTCAAAATTTTTGTTTTGTCCAGCTTGTGCAAGCATATGCAATGAGAATCCAAACAGAAAAATACAGGAGCTACAGAAGCATAACAACTCAAGATGGCCACGGGAACACCATGGGAGCTCTTTATTGGCATCTTACCGATGTATGGACGGCAACAACCTGGTCTAGCATTGGTCAGTACAGTAAATAAATTTCAAGTGTAGAAAACTTATTACATTTATCTTTTAGATTTCTTTGGGGAATGGAAGATGCTGCAGTACTACGCTCGCGATTTCTTCAATCCTATCATAGTCACCGGCCAGTTTAGTGAAGGGCAAAATCAAAAAACCGTCCTTGATATTTATGTCGTATCTGATGTGGAAAAAGTTGAAAACGCTCTAGTGAGAATCAGGCTCGGAAAATGGAGTGGACTTGGGACGATTAGTGAAGTAGCTTTTCGAGTATCAATGGTAAGTTAAAGCAACACGTAAAGTAATTTTTAATGGGTGTATCAATAAGCCTGTCAAAAACTAATAATACAAGACTAAATTTTATACGATAGTTCTTTCTTCGAGGAGTCAGACAATATACAGGGTGTCCCATAACTAATGGACAATACGATAACTGCACTTAGAGGCGGTGAAAATATAATTAACACACACATGCCTTAGTATAATGTTTGTAGTAAACGATATACAGGGTCCTAAAGTTGGGATTACGTTTTTGAAAATTTGTGTTCTTTGAAAAACAGCTCCATATATTGAACTCAAATTTGGTACCGCATAGTTTTTAAGGGCGATAAACAAGTATCTGTTACCATTTATCATAGAACTCTGTTTGTTACGAAGGTCGAATTAGGCAAATCCATATTTATTTTTTAACACCCCCTATAATTTGCGTTTCCAATGTGAAGAATGAAACTGCCATAAATTGTAACGGGTGAATTGCCGTTCTCCCTTTTGATTTTTTGATATTTACTAATATTTGTCACATTAATAAATTACCTTTTTTATTTTTCAAATCATTTTTCTAATGATATCGTTTTCCGAACTCAGTTCTACCGAGATAAACCAGTGTCTTTACCTTAATAAATAAACACGTAAGTAAATACTCCTATTTTAGTCGCTTACGCAATCGCTTTTTTGCTTTTAATTGCAAAATAACAGTTAGTTCAGTTGAAAAATATTCCAAGTCCAACTCTGTATTTAGCGCGATAAATATCTTGACAGATCGAACATTACCTGTTATTTCGCAGTAACTTCCGTTCAAACTGGAAATATTAATTTAATATAATTTTTTGGGAAGAAGGAAACTGTCATTAATAAAATTTTATCTACGATTTTATTAGTAAATTTTGCTTTGTTCTTTTATCTAAATTATCTTGTACTAGTTCCAGTATTGACCAACTATTGATTAATATTAGTGCTTTCGCGCATTTCTTCTATGATTAGACGGGTGGGAGAAATGCTTTTTAAAGGAAGCAGATTCGCCCTCTTCTTTTCCGACCACCGTAATGGCAATAGGCCATCAACCGGGGCTAAGAGTGCCCAGATACTTAACCACTATCCTCAAATCAAGGGAAAGGAACTCTGGAAGTACTCCCTGATTCGATTTGTCCTCTGGTAGTACACTGTCAACTCCTGGCCGTCCTGAGTTATTGGAACCCCGGCTGCTGTTAGGCATATAGCTCCAGGATCAGGACCTTGAATGATAGATCGACCACTACGGAAGGACATTCCTACCGAGGGTATTGTAAGGCAAGATGATTTTGTTTGTAACTTCACTCTAACATTTTTTTCTATACCTCGAGTGTTTTAAATTTTGTTCTCTGTTACCGACTTAACTATTTGGGAAACTTGTTAATTTGTAAAAAAATAAATAAATTGTAAATATTCGTTATCTTGTCGTTTTTCTTGTGAACTGTGTGTGTCCATTGGTCTGGCGCCCTTGTATAGTCCTTATGCCAATTGAACAACGAACTCACGCCCACCGGATACTAACTGAGCAGTCTATTGGCACAATATCGCCAAGACAGGTGAGAGAGAGGTCTAACCAACAATCTATCTCTCTCGCTCGTGTTTTTGCTAAAAAATTCAATACAAAAAACTTATACTTGTTGAATCTCCATATTGCAAGGCGTTTTCGAGATATTGTCATTTTAAGACTGATGATTAGTCATTTAAATTAACGGTTTCAAAAACATTTAATTCAATAATGAAAACAAAAAAAAATAGATTCACTTCATTAAATGTTGAAATTGGCCACCATTATCATCAATGCCTTTTATTACTCTTTTTGTGAAATGTCGTCTTATCTTGCTAAAGGTTGTAATTTTATTTTTAATAATATTGGCGACTTTCTGAATTTTCGCTAAAAGCTCATTTATTCATCCCCATACGTAAAAGTCCATAGGATTAATTTCTTGAGTGGATAAGTGGATAATCTTGCCTGAACCACATATGCTGCCTTGCAATAAGAGAAACATATTTCTAGTAAATTACCGAAATTATTTTATAAAAATTCTAAATATTGAATGCATTTAATCTCGTCGGAACTTCAAACGGACAAATGAAGTGATCGCCAATTATTCCACACTAGATTTTAATGGACAGTTCATGCTGAAAATTAGCTTCACCATTGAAGACTCCATGGCGTGTGAATGTAGCTGAAATTTCTTTTAGGTCGGCCACCATACGAACCTATTTCACCTAAATGTTTGTTAAATCGTTGGAATATTTTACGATTACAACTGAAAAAAAATCTGAAGGTTTTAACAACTTGACATAGGTAACGAAGCGTTTACGAACATATGTTCATAAAAACTTTTCACCCTGTATATTTTTATAAACCTCATTCATTCTTAATTGAACTTTGCCCTAATATAACAATTTAAAAAATCTTTAGTTGATGCTAGCAACCTACTGATAATATTTATTTGCCGTAACACGTACTATGCGTTTATCCCACGGGCTTTGCAAAATTAATATTTTAAATTCCGCCCGTGAACTGATAGAAATGATGGAGGGTATTAAATCAACACGTTAGTGCAAAGGGATTAAATTTGTTCGCTATGGAAAATACGTACAAACCGTTTTGTAATTATTAAATATTAAACAGATTTTCACACTATTTATTCCAGATGCAGCTTTGTGTCATATTATATGTCTGAATTATGCAAATCTCTCTATGAAATACTGGCGTTGTGCAACATCTGCATAAAACGCGACATTCAAGGGAATACGTATCGCGACACAAAATCTAAAGTAGGCAATATATTTTGCTAGAATAATATTTTGTTTATTTACACGAGGTTATAGCGTTTCTTTGGTCAGAATAGAAAATCTCCTACGGATTGTCTAGAATGTATTTTTTTCACTGAATTCCACATTAATTTCTATTACTAGATTAGGGAATTTTTAATATTTGCCTGTTAAATGAAATGGTAATTATAAGTGTTTTTATGCAGTTTTGTGGACGTGGTAAAGTGATTTTTAAGTTCTAATTGAATTTTGATTTATATATAGAGATTCATTTGTATAGCAGGTTTTCCAGATAAAAGCAACTACATTTCCGAAACAAGAGATACAGAATTGTGTAAATGAAAAAAAAGTTGCATCCACTCCAGGCCCAATTAGGCGCTGTATCGAAATTAAAAATATCTACAGGGGTTTCAAAATTTTGAGAAAAAACACAGAAAAAAAGTGGTATTCGAAAAATTGCATTATATTCGCCCTCCTGTAAAGAGATTTGATAACATTTGCTATGGAATTTCTTTATTTTAGTTTTCTTTACTAGCTACCGGCGACTTTCAGTGCAGATTAATTTATAATGTTGGTTCATTCATAAAATCAAATATAATAAAAAAAATCATTATTTACGTCCATACTGTCAATTGTCTTCTAAATGTTATCTGTGGCATATTATTGATTATTTTTATGTTTTCTTGAGAATGCAATGTGTCGAATTTTTCACATATGAGCCTGCCCCCTTTGCAAACGGTTGAAGTTGTTGGGCTAAGTGTTTGGCTAGCTGTTATGTTGGACTCCAATTGAGCTTACTATTGGCCTCATAGGTGTACCTTCTTTTTGTACATTTGGCAACCCATAGAATCTCGATGACTTTTCACGCGGAATGAGTTGCAGTTAGAGATTTTTGTCGATCCTACTTGCCTGGATTTTGGCCTTGGTTGTTTTCTCCACATAAGTTGTTGGGTCAGTAGTAATTTGTTGATATGCTGGATCTTGTAGCAATGTTTGAATAATCCGCTGTATCTAAAATTACAGTCGTATTTCCTCTATCAGCAGGTAGAATAACAATGTGAGGACTCCGAAGACGAGGATCCCTTTAGAACAACAGGGAGTGTACGAGATTCCATGTGCAGACTGTCATAAAACCTATGTGGGGCAAACTAACAGAAGAATTCAAGCTAGACGTGATGAACACCAGAACGCTATAAGAAAGCAGGAAAAAACAACATCCATTGCGGAACTCGCCACCACGACGTCATACCGAATAGACTATGAGAACACCAGGGTACTGGCAAATATAGAATACCCGAAATCAAGACTCGCAAGAGATGTGAAGAAGCCTCAAAGTCTAAACGCACGCAATGAAATCCAGAACTTATCGAATTGTTGGAAAATTCTATTAAACACCGTACCGGCCCGGATCCGTCCTATAACAACTCAACCAGATATAACCAATCAGCAAACGGGAGGCGTGGACACTAAGCGCCAAGGGCCAATCACACGCATCGGTTCACGGTACCAACCGATAGGCGCCGAGCCGCGACTATATAACACCGTGAGCGCTACTGAAAATCTTAGTATTTGAGTGACTAGAAGCGAAAGCGGAAGGCTACGAGAATTATGCCGAAGCGTCGTCATTTTAACAACCTAATACATTTAGTGCCTGCGAAAACTTATATATATATATATATATATATATATATATATTCAGGGTAATTTTTTTGATCATCAGTATAGGGATCTCGGAAACTACAGAAGATAGGGCAATGGTTAAATTGGCAAAGATTTGCAGTTTTACTGGCCAAATATAATCACACTTTCAGATTTCGAAATTCTGTCGATTTAGTGTAATCCCTCTAGCTACTGTATAAAAAAAGTGTAAATATCAAAATTGAAGGGAATTGTATCCCGAATATGATTGTCATGTTCTCGTTTGCGTGACAGCTCTCGTTTTCGAGATGTGACACAAACTTATCTTTTTTTGAATGACAACCATAGTTGGCTATGACCTCAAAAAATCGGACATTTTTAGAGCTTTTCAACGAGTTATGGATGCTTTTCTCTCTTATTGTCACTTTTAACGTAAAAAAGTCAAATAATATTAAAAGAAGACTAGCGAGCAACATAACTATTATTTTTGGGGACCATAGAACGTTATTCTCACATAAAGAATTCATAATTTTATACGCCAGTATTTTTGGTGACACACCTCTGGAAGAAGAATAATTCAGAATTTAGAGAAAGCTAATATTAACAACATTGAAATTTACTTCATTTTCAAATTTGAACAGTACAATGAAACGGACATTTTGGAGGTATTCAGAGCTCTTGACAAAGAAAATGTCATAACAATTTTCGTTTTGCAATTTATATTGTTACGAGAATTCATCCGACAGCTGGTGCAATCGGCCATCAACCAATTCATGGAAGGGACATTATTCCGATAAATTCTGGGAACCCGAAATGTTTGTCTCTCAACCGGCGGACCGCTGCCGTTACTGGGAATTCCCTTAAAGCTTCCCGAACATGATGGAATTTCCCGATGGTTCGTGGACGTACCAGACAATTCCTATATTAATATATAAAAGGAACCGCTTGGGATAGGAGGCATTCAGTTTTCGTCGGTCGTTTGTACAGTTAAGATAAAATGTAAATGGTAGTTTCTGTGAATATAAATTTGTGTAAAACATTACAATATCAATAAATATAGAGCCATAGACAACGAAGTCAGAATAGACTTTGAAACGTTTGGTTTTCCTTCAATATACGTCGTTTTATTTCAATTGTGGTGTTATTGCCCAAAAAAACATAAAAGTAATTTAACGTAGTTAGCCATGAAATAGATTGATTTATTAATAACTATTTCAAAAAACATTGAACGATTTTATTAGGTATATCAGATATAACGAAAAACCTAAATAAGTAGGTACTTACTAAAAACTTAAGAGATTAAAGTATTTAACAATTATTAAGACAGTAGCCATATAGAATCCCTACAAAGGCTTAACGTATATGTGGAATAATAAACAACAAATTTTTGAAATATTTAAAAGTTATAATATGCTTATACATTTACATTAATCTTTCTTTAAACTAAGACTGTTAAAGTTATTACTTATCTCCAAAGTTGGATCATTTTTCACGACAGATTATTCTGTCGTTAGAAAATCTCTTTGAAAAGGCAACGGAATAATAGAATTTCCCTTTGTTACCGCTAAATTACTTCAAACGTTCCGTTTTCCACCTGGAACTTATTCTCAATTAATTTTCCACAAACACGTTCTTGCTGATGTCGTATAATTTGTTGAATGGTCTTTTTAACGCCTTTTGCCTTCTCCTCGGTAGCTCTTTCTTGTAATTGGTGTCGTTGAGTGTGTTTTTTCGCTAGTGGTCTCCGAGGAAATAGCCTACGTTAGTGGGATTTCCAGCATTGGGATCTCATTGGTCGATCAGGACCCATTAAAAGAACTGCGGGGACTATGGGAAAAATGAATGAAATGTCGAATGAAAATGATAATTGGTGTCATTTGATGATCATGGTCATGGTAAAGAAACATCAAAGTAATATCGAATTTTATTTTCTCTTTGCTGTAAAGGAAGAAAAACTTTTCCACGGCTCATTTTAGTAGTATAGATAGTTTAAGGTTTAATAGGAAATTCAGTAAAACTTATAAATAATCATAATAATATCGATGCAAAATGCGACTTAATATAAGAGATTAAAAGATGAAAATAAATAACAAAATCATGGCAGTAATCAAGAAGTACTAACGAGTATGTAGCTTGATTGGTACCTGCTAATCACTTCTGTGCAAAATAATTAAAAAAAAAAGAATTGCACAATAACAATTATTAGGTATCTGCACTCAATGTAATAATTAAATATAATAATAATAGGCAATCCAAGCTCCAAGAGCTCTTTCCATTTCTGCTTGGATTTTCTCAAGCAGGTCAGCGTTGGCAGGTTGTTCTTGTTGAAGTTCTTGTATCTCATCCGCTCCTTGCGCCAAAGGCGTTTCAGGCTCTGGATCTGTTGTATTTCGACCAAATAATTCGCGCTCAACTTCGTTCTTTATTTCGTCCAATTAATCAGGCGAAATAAGGCCATTTCTCAAGATGACACGATATTGATCTGCGCAACTCGGGGCAATCCAAGATCAAGTATTTCCAACTAAGAACTATCTAAAGTACATCGACAAGACCCTTCTATTAACAACGACAGATGCAGATATGGTTGCCAAACATCTGAATCTGTCCAACATATCACAGGAGGTTGCCAAGCGTTCGCTGCCACTGAGTACAAAGAACGACAGGATGCTGTGGCAAAAATACTGCACCAGGAACTAGCGCTGAAACTTGAGCTATCTTAGTCGGTAAGAACACCCTACTATATATGCAAACCAGAATCTATATTAGAAAATAACAACTACAAACTGTACTGGAACTGGACGATATTGACCGATCGAACTGTTGCTCACAATAGACCAGATATAGTTTTGGTAGATACAATCCATGAAAAACAATCTTAATTGAGATAGCAATCTCTAACAACAATAATATAAATATTAAGAAGGCTGAAAACAACATTCAAACCAATTGTTATGTCAATAACTGGAGTAGTCCCCAAATATCTATTAAACAATTTGAAATACCTCGGTCTGGACGAACATTTTTACCAACTGATGCAAATAAAAGCCGCCCTGTTCGGAACAGCCCGGACGGTCAGGCAATTCATGGGAAACTGCCACCACGACTCCAACCACGGGCCTGAAAACCTGGCAAGAGCCCCCACGGAGCTAAACCCTCTTGATATCTAGGATGTCTGGGGTTTGGTGAATTTTCCCTTAAAGGCAGGCTATGCGTGCTTAAAGGGAGTGTTTTTAAAGGGAGTGTTTTGCCATACATTGTATGGTCAAGTCGGGGTGGTTATTATGTTCAAATTAGTTATTTGCCTATCTGGTATAATTTTTAGCTAGTTGTCAAGCCACTGTTAATTCAATAACTTCTTTTAGAATTTGAATGTTGTTATAAATTTGGTGATATGTAAACAATGAAAGATTCAAATTCGAATGATATGAAGTACTCATTTTTATTAAATGCTGGTAATTTGCATTAGATACTTTCGTTTTTTACAACTAAACGACATACAGAATGAATAGAACAGTCCGATAAAAATGTGATAATTCATAATTCTTATTACAGGATGCAGGCAGTTCAAAATTGGTGCATACAGTTGATGATGTGAAGAGTTTCCTGACACAAAGGGGATGCTCTAAGGAGGAATGCTTCATCCACCTGAGTTTAGAAAAAGATAGACAGCCAATTGCCCCAGAAAACTTTCTGTTGCCTATTGCGTTAAAGAGTAGTAAGCTGGATAAACCTAAATTAGAGGTAAGTAAAATGTTGTTAATTGAATACTTCAGAAGTGTATTGTTTTATATATTACTTTCAGCTTTGTACAATTCTATTGATTATTTTTCGTGTGTTTTTTTTTACTTTTTTTCTATTTGTTGTATTATTTGGACCAATTTCTATAAGTATAATTCACTCTATATTGCAACCACTTTGTATATGCTTCTGTGTATTGGTGAACTTAATTGTCATTTTCGGTAAGTGTAAATCTCCTGCGTACGCTATTGACTGTTTGTTTCTATTTTTATATTGTTTGAATCACCCTATGCTCGCCGTTTTGGAGCCATTATCAAGAGACGATGGTAGGATATGGCGACGGAACTTAAACACAAGCTGAAGTTTGCGAATTGTTTAACATGAAGTACCCGGAGCGACCTATTACACGAACGGTAGTTAGTAAAATAGAAAAAAAGTTTCTAGAACTTGGCCACGTAAGAGACAATTACAAAACCAAACATCATTCAGAAGATACACAATTAATGTATCGCTTGATTTACAAGAAAATCCTCAGAAATCCACTGGACAAATAGGCGCAGAACCGTCAATAAGTAGACATTCTGTTATAAAATGCTTACAAGTTCATTTAGTTCCGGTCCAAATCAACTTACTGAAGTCCAAATCACTGAAGTTGATTTGGACCAGAGTGTAAAATTTTGCGAAATAATGATGGATAGATGCAATGCCAACCCGCACTTTTCAAGTAAGATAATTTTTTCCTTCGAGGCAACATTTTGTTTAAATGGTAAACAGGCAAAATTTTCGATATTGGGCATCAGAAAACCCACATTGGATTATGGAAAGTCATATACAAATTAGCAAGAAAGTTAACGTATAGGCCAGGATTCTGGGTACTTCAATTGTGGGTCATTTTTTTATTGAAATAACACTTAACTCCGAAAAGTATTTAGACCTATTACAAAACGACATAATACCCTGTTATCATAACTTTACTCGAATGGTCACAACTCCAATATACTGGCAGATTCCGTATAGTTTCAACAGGATGGGGCGCCTCCGTACTATTCGCGAACAGTGCGAGATTAAGTTGAAATATGAAGGAATTATTAATAAAATATATGCTTACTATGCAAAGAAACTTTATTCTTCTTGATACACACACAGTTACAATTTGAATTACTCACAGATACTTCAATGTCATATTTCATTGTCAATAGAGAGAGACAGCAATCAACAAGATACCTTCCCTCTCTCAACTTAGTACATTGTCTTACTCTAACAGATTATCTTGACAATATTTTCCGAAATAGATGGATCGGAAGGACAGGTAATATCGAATGGCCAGTTAGGTCTCCAGATCTAAGCCCGTTAGATTTTTTTCTTTGAGGTTACGTGAAATCTAAAAGTCTACTTCAATAAGCCGGAACATATCGAGGAATTAAAGAATAGGTTTAGGCCCGAAATACAACGAATCCTGCCACAAACGCTAAATGAAGTGTTACGAGAATTTGAAAACCGTCTTAGGTATTATCAGGATGTTAATGATCAACAATTTGAACATTTAATTTGATATGTATGATGTTTTTTTTTTCAATTTTGAAATAAATGTTATACTTTTAATAACTATTAATTTTCGGTATAGGATATTGTACTTGAAAAATAACTATAATTCAATGCAGAATTCAAAAATAAAATAAAAAAACAAATGTTTCCGTTTGAAAAAATGAAGTTGATGGTCGCAATATATTTCTGACCCACCCTGTATAAATGCGTTTAACATCACAAAAACCGCAGTAAAAAAAAACCCGACGTGTCCCAGCGTTTTTCCAAAAAACCAACACCTGAATTTTAAATGAATTTGTTCCAAACCACGCGTCTTCACTGTATTTATACATATATATATATATATATATATATATATATATATATATATATATATATGTCCGATATAACAAAAATTTTCACATTTGTTAACCACATTGTATCTCTATCTATAAGTTTACTCTACCCTTTATTTCAACCACTCGATATAGTGTAACTGCTTCTCAAATCCTTTGATCCCATTTCTATAACTATAATTATACCTCGCCCTATAATTTAAATATCCTAACAGCTTATGTTTATATAACAAATGTTTGATACACCTTGAATAACAATAATTCTACTCCACCCTTAATGCAACCAACTCAGTGGCGGATTTACGGAGGATTTTCGGTTTCAACCCCCAACAAAAAGAGATATGTTAGTAAAAATGAATACTCATCAAAATACTACTTATGTTTTTCAAAATAAAATATGTTATGCATTATGCATTAGATTTAATGAGGGTTAAATAGATTTAATTGATTTACTCTACCACGTAATGATATTTAAATTAAAATGTGAATGTAATTAAAAATCCAAAACCCCGCATGGGAAAATCCTGGATCCGCCACTGAACCAACTAGTATAAACAACTACTTATAATATTTAGGTCGGGTCGGTCGGGTCGAAACAAGTGTAATTACAAGTTATGCATTTCTTTCCCTTGCTCATCTATTTTCATATGTGTAAGTGTGGCCCACACACACGTTAAGAAGCTTTCGGTTCAATTAGTAATTATTCTTCATAAGTATTTCGGGAGAAATTATACATTCGGAATCATTTGATTAGAGTTAAAACCCATTCCTTTTGCTTTTCGACAGCGCAGCTGACTTAATATAACCGTCTCTAGTTAAATAAATGCATTCGAACATGTTATTTCCTCGGTGTTTCAATCTAACTCAAACGGAATGAACCCAGTGTCATCCACGACAAAGAAAAACTCGACAACAAAATTATTTATTTTTATCTGAAATTGAATTTTGCCTTCCACATCAAATGGAATGCAGGTTTGAAATTAAATCAGCAACACAGTTCAGTGCATTTCAAAGAATGTCATATTTTATGATGTTTTTTCCACATTTATTCGCGCCATTGAACACTTTATCCGCGTATGTTGTTTGTGACAATGTAATTGAAAAGTAGAACGATATATAAAATTGATGCAGTCCGTCAAGGTTTTCATGTTGTCATTTTTCATAGGCATATTGAACATGTTTTTATAAAAATTAGTTGATAAGTTTATAACTGTTTACAGTTTAATTATTAATTAAATTAGTTCGTTTGCCAAATTTGCGTCATGCATTTAATTGATAATTAACATCAAAAAATAATTCATATATTTGGTCGATATTTACAATCATATATTGTATATAACGAGTTATCGGTAATGTTAATAACAAATATACAGGGTTTGTTTTTTATTGATGATCAGTATGGGGATCTCGGAAACTAGCGGAGATAGAGTAATGGTTAAATTGGGAAATATTTGCAGTTTTACTGGTCCAATTTAATGACATTTTCGGATTTTTGTACAGTCATGGCTTACTAGATATTTTGAATAAAAAAAAACGAAATTCTGTCGATTTATTCAAATCCCTCTAGCTCCTTTGTTTTTGATTTTATAAAAAAAGTGTAAATATTAAAATTGTAGGGAACTGTATCCCGAATATGAATTTCATGTCCTCGTTTGCGTTACAGCTCTCGTTTTTGAGATATGATACAAACTTATCTTTTCTTGAATTGAGACCATAGTTGGCTATGACCTCAAAAAATCGGACATTTTTAGAGCTTTTCAACGATATAATACTCGATATAGTTATTCATAAAAATAACGGAGTTATGGATGCTTTTCTCTCTTATTTTCACTTTTAACGTAGTTAGCCATGAAATAGATTGATTTATTAATAACTATTCCAAAAAACATTGAACGATTTTTTTATTAGGTATATCAGATATAATAAAAAACACTAAATCATTAGATACTTCCTAAAAACTTATGAAATTAAAGTACCTAATAATGGTTACAATTTAGGCATGAGTCGTTATACGCTAGTAAAGTATCTTTGACAATAGGCATTTGCGCCAACTCGTGTTTTATTTGTAGAACGCTGGTTCTGTCAAAGCCGTAATTTATGTTTCCTATGTTATAGATTAAAATTGAGTTTTCTCATAAAATGGAAATAAAAACATCAAACCGAAAGTGCAGTGTAGTTGATTTTGAAAATACATCAAGGAAAAATAAAAAATTACAATTTTACCGTTTTCCTGGATTTCTATAGCAATCGGAGAGGAAGGAAAAAATGGATTACAGCAGTTCGTCGTCAAGAGCAATTAAATTATATTTCCACGTTTTTAGTCATTACTAAATATATAAAATTAATCACAATTGTTGTTCTGTTAACAAAAATGAGATTCAAGAACTCTTGTAATCAGATAAGTTAATAATGTAAATAGTTTTCTTTCCAAAATAAATTGAAATTTAAGGTTAACATAATTTTTAGTTTTTTAATTAATAAGATTTTATTTTAGCAATAAAGAAAAAAAGTAACTTTTTAGTTATAGGAGTGATGATAAGCCATGGCAACCAGGATCATATTCAAGGATTTGCTCATTTCGATGGAGCAGAAAAATCAAACAATGTAGATCCATAACAAAATGTACAATTCAACTATCTTACCTGCAATATATCAATATTTATATTCTTTTAAATGAATAACACTTTCTATTCTCATTATTTTTATTTTTTTATGAGCGCTTCTTTATTTTTAGTTATTACAAAAGCTATAAATAATATATAATCAATATTCATTTCTTTGTGAATTAACATGTATATTTGCATCTGTTGTTGCTTTATTATCCTTGTTCGAACTTCAAAATTTTTATCTTGGTCCATTAAAACTTCATTGTCAGTGAAATCTACCAATAAATTATATATATAATGAATAAGGTTAATTTGTTTTTTTCTTATATATATTTACTTACTATTGTTAATCTCAATTGGAGCTTCATCGACTCCTTAAGATGCAATTTTTTCTTGTCGTAGGTACTCGTAATCTTTCAGCCCACAAACCAGCATGAAGATTTTGCTTTTTTATATACATATTGCAGGAAATATAGTTGGATTGTAACTTCTGTTATGAGCATTGTTTACTTTTTTCCCAAACAATTTGACCACTGCAAATCATTGAATTTGCTTCTGGTTGAGATGGATTGCCCCACTGCTGTAATTAAAAATCACAGTTTTGTTAATAGAACAACAGTTATGATTAATTGTATACATACAATAATGACTAACAACGTGGAAATCAAATTTATTTACCCATGATGTCGAACTGCTGCAATTCTTTTTTTCTTCATCTCTAATTGCTATGGAAATCCATGAAAGTGGTATAATTGTAATTTTGGATTTTTTCTTGGTGTATTTTTACAATCAACTATACCGCACTTTCGGTTTGATGTTTTTCTTTCCATTTTATGGGATAACTAAATTTTAATCTATAACACAGGAAACATAAATTAAGGCCTTGACAGAACCAGCGCTCCACAAATAAAACACCAGATGGCGCAAATATCTATTGTCAAAGATACTTTACTAGCGTATAATACATTGCAGAAAAATTTCAATCAGATGTTTAAGAGTGTTACTCTATTAATGCCATATTGTCTCAGTGAATCACATTATTAATGAAGCAACGAAATTTATTAAATTGTAAAAAAAATCAAGTGTATTAGTTCAAATTGTAGATAATATCAATTATAGTGTTCTCATATCCTGAGCCAAAAATATTTTTTAAATGTAATTAGGTTAATTATACAATATTAAATGCCTTTATTTTTTTAGCTAAGAATCAAAAAGTTACCCTATGAACAAGTGTACGAGATTACCGTATCAACTGACAAGAACGCTTTGTTTGTGTGGTTGGATGCCCATGAAATCGATGGACAGTTTTCAGAAAATGGTTTCTTACAAATTACGCCAACCAGGAAGGTGTTCTTCTATAGTAAGTTGGATACTAATGAAGACAAACTAAGAAGTATTTTGACAGTAGTACATGTTAATTCAAAATGGGATTATTCTTAATACCAAATAATTTGCTGTTATATAACAACTCCCTGCTGGTAAATTAAAATTAGAACTCTATCAAAACTGTAACTAAAAATGTCTAAACAATTTGAAACATTTTTTCTGTTTAATAAAGAATAAATAAAGAAACTAGCAACTTAACAAAGTTGTTTTTTGTTTGTACCACCTGAAAAATTCCTATTTGCTGACAAACCGCGTCTATAGATGGTAGAAGTTTTATCGCTATATCTACCGTTTCTGTCAATTTAGAGAGATAAAATATCTACCAGATTTTAAGTCAAACTATAGGCTTTGTAACAAAAAAAGATCAGCAAAATCCATTTAGTAGTTCTTACGTGATGCCCGAACAAACAAAGATACAAACATACAAACAAACAAACATACAAACTTACAATTTTATAATAGAATAGACGACTTTGACAGAAAAATAAAATTCTGTGAAGCATTGTCATTCTCTGAATTCACGTGGGTTTCCAGCACTTCAATAACTGCAGTAAATAAAGAGAGAAAAATGTAAGAAATGAAAGGGTAAATGGAAATTTAAATGATTTTTTTAGAATATTAACATTAAATTATAAAGTATGAATACTTTATAATTTCTGGTAATTCTAGCCTTATAATGTTCTTATTTTTAAATTATTTCTGTACCAGTGAAAAAATTTTCCTATGCATGCTTAACTTATTCAATAGTAATCAACTCAAAATTTTCAAACCGAAAAATATCAGTCACCTACCAAACGAATCTATTCTTCCTTGTGATAATTAAACTATACATTTCAACATGAATAAGTAATCACCAAACTTCACCGCTGTTCATCCCGCGTGAAAGTAAAGCAATACCTACAGGATCTAAAACCGTCATCATTTAACCCAACATTTAACCAATTTGAACCCTCACCGGGGTCCCCGATGGGAAGAAGTACGCAGTTGCGACGGTGTCTTTCTTAAAATATTCACACTCACAACTCGAGATACACAACTCTCTCAGGCACGCTGCTGCTGTTGCTCCACCCGAACGGGCAAAGGAAATATATCTTGCCTGGCAGAATAAGGATGGCGTCTGCAACAGTTGCCCTTACGCTCCAACACTAATATGTTTGTTGTCTTTATTATGTCAGAAGAGAGAATGTTTACACGGCCGTTGTTTGCCCTATGGAACGTAACGTTTACGTCTAGCTTACTATTATTTTTCTTGTGATCTCTACCAAGTTTTAGTTTGGAATTCTCTAGGAGAAATGGATAGAATTTATACGTTCTATGAATTTGACAAATATGTATGTTGGCGGTTTTGAGAGTTTGCATGCGTTAAATGTTATGCGGCATTGTCTTTTGTTGGTCTTTGAACTTGAAGGAACGTTGTTTATCGTAAGCTTTTATCATGCATAGCCTAGGAATGACTGATGATGATATGAGCGTTTGCGGTTATTTAGTAGACACAGAAAATAGGTAATAGTTGATCCTGGTTATTCTTCACGAAGGAAATGACAGCAAACAAGTTTATCCCCGTCGCTTGGTACTGTATCTCAAGAAGAAAAATTCGTAGATCTTTGAGAAAAAATCATTGCATGTAAATTGGTCAAAAGAAATTACTGAAAATGTTTTTTAATTTCTTATTCTACCTTTAAGAAATCGATATTGATGTTCCTATATAATATTATGTAACTGCAAGAAATCTAAAAATATTGTAGTGAAAACTTTTTTTAATAAAACATTAAAAAAAAATATAACCGACTTCCACCTATAACTAAAAAGCTAAAAATAATTATAACAAAATACTACTCTAGCAAGTAAATAACACATTCAATATTGTTAGGTACCTACCCAGGAAGTAAAAAATGTAAGCATTAAAAGGTGCTCATTCTGTACAAATTAATTACCTACCAATCTAGTACATTTTTGAAGTTGGTGCCAAGCAAATCGAAAATCCTTCATTGCGTACTTATCTACTACTTTATCAAACTTGATTGTTCATTGGCACCGATTTCAAAAATATACTAGATTGGTAGGTAATTTATTTGTACAGAATGAGCACCTTTTAATGTATACATTTTGTTATAATTATTTTTAGCTTTTTAGTTATAGGTGGAAGTCGGTTATATTTTTTAAAAAATGTTTTATTTTCAACTTTTTAGTTTATTTGAACTCAGGTAGTTTTCATTCTATATTTTTTATTTTGTATGTTTAACCTTAATAGACAGGACCAGGTGACATCGAAAGCCTCAACATTACACAATGATACATTTTCATTTAAATTGACGGGTAAATGTTTACGAACAAAATGTACTAGTACATGTTGACTTAATAAGCCCAAAATATATGTATGCCTTATGGACCACGCCATGTAACCTTTCTTCAACTTTTTTTGACAACTCTGTATACCTATAGATAATTCCATTCCCTATGTACCTACTAACCATCCATAAGCATAAAATTGTTAGCTGCCTTTTGTAAACTATAGGTTGCAGGAGATTTCATCCCATATTTATGAAGTCAAATCCGTCCTATATTTCAACCATAGTATATAACTCCTTGTGGGCTCTCCATAAATTATTTCATTTTTAACATTTTATATTATCGCCCTCTGTAACATTAATTCCTCTCCACACTTTATGCAACTTCTTATGGGCTATAAAATAAATAATTTTTCAATCACACTGTATAAATATAATTCAACCCCAGCATATATTTCAACCATCCTGTATATGATTTGTTTACGCCCACATTATATAACAGTTTTTTAATCACCCTATATAATTTTAATTTCACATTTTTTCCAACATTTTTATACCACCAAACGTCCACTCCACCCTATATTTCAACCATTCTGTATATACGGCTGCCTATGGACCACTCCGTCTTATATTTCAATCATCATATAAATGCAACTACTTCTATCACTTTACTTTGTGATTTTGTTTGCTATAACTAAACACCCTGTGTATAAACGCACCAAATAGCAGTTTTTAGAGTTTGACATCTGTTGTCACTAAATTTTCTATTAGGTCGGGAGAATGTGACAACCAAAAGCACCGTCTTCGCAAAATGGGAAGATTTTCATTTAATTAGTATTTGCCTGGTATACAAACAAAACGAGCTGGGTACTTACTGATTTAAGGAGCCAAAAATACTTTTCAGGCAAGTGTTCATTCACAAATTTGAGCACTTTACCAATAGAATTCTTTTCCAAAATTTGAAGTTTCACCAATCCGGATATATACTTATTATTAAACAATACCATATTCATTCAAAACGGTTCACCACAGGAGAAGAAATCAAGTAACATGCATACATACAAAAAAAAAAATACGCGACGATTTGATAACCTCCTCCTTTTTGGACTCGATTAAAAATTTTATCTACTTTAGATATATTGGCGATAAGCCTTGAGTACATGGATATCACCAGATAGCTGAGAGATATTTAATTACATCTTCTGCGGATATAAATTTTGCCAACATTTAACCGTCCTCAGCCCCAAAAAACGAAATATTTAAATCCTGTTTTTTTTTCAACAAGAAGGGAATACCGTCGCCTCATGGGTACATCTAAGAAGAATTTTGGAACCAGCTTTAATGGAAGGGGATTAGTAGTTATGAACCAACTGATTGTCCACCTAGATGCCCAGATTTGGGACTGATGGATTTTTATGGTGGGCCGTTTAAAGCACTGAATTTATGTCGATCATTAAGAAAATTTTTAGGATTTAACAGAACGCATTAGATAAAGGGCGAATGTGAATATACTGTTTCCATTTTACATATGTCATTAGTGTAATAACTGGAAAAGAAAATTATAGTGTAGTAGTAATATGTAAAAAGGATTCGTAAGTCCAAGTTGGTTAAACGCTCTAAAACGCTCATATGAGTAAGCCAAAGACAATCAAAAGCATAGAAAAGATGCTAAAGCGACGACTAGAAAAGTTATAGGAAATGAAATAGGTTTGCTAGTCTATGTTAACTCTTAACTACTGACCACCGGTCTCACATATGGCATTTTGAATCAGTAGTGCTGGTTTTTCAATCCACAGCGTTTGTGCGACCTACGTAGAAGTTTACCTAAACAATTTATTAAGCACCCTCACCTAGATTTGTCAGTCAGGGAAATTTGAATTGGGGTCAAAGGGGTGTCGTCTTAAAAGGCTTATAAACTGTTTTCTTGCTATGAACTATATAGCCAGATATTTCAAAATCAGGTAGTGAAATAAATCTTCGATGGCACATTATATATAATATCCAAAAAATGTATGAATTAGATGTTGCGGTTTTAGTTTAATTCTGGTTCAATGTAAGTATGTAATTGACGAAGGACCTTTAGCGGAACAACCAATAAAACAATGTACCGTCGCCTAAATTAAATCACGAAATAAAAGATAATCACAGACCTTTTATGTCGAAGCCCTGTAGGTGGTGTTTCCTTGGTTCTTCTTTCTTCAGAGGCTAGCCCCGCAGCAGCAGGAACTGTTTTAGAGCTTCGTCTTTTCTTAAAGTAATCTGGACAACACGTTACACAAAAAATAGCGACGTAATGTTCATTGATGGAGCAAACAAAAAATGCGGGTTTAACAAACAAATAATGCGCTTTTGTAAACACAAAAGAAACAAATGAAAGCGGTTTAGCAGTTTTAACGACCGGAACTAATAACTCCCGAAATCGTAAAACAATAACAACAAAAAGCGGTCGTCTTACAACGGAATCAAAAAAGAGCGTCCGAACTCGTCGAATCATTAGCTCTCTCTGTTTTTCGAGACAAAAAAATTTACAAATATAAATTAGCATTGGCGCGAAGGAGAGTTTTCGAAAAAGGTGCAAAAGTTTAAAATTCAATTGAATAATTCAATCGACTAAGAACAAACAAGTTGCGGGGACGCAACAGGTAGTATTAGCTATCCCGATTACGAACAGCAATGAATAAGGTGGTTTGAGGAAGTAGATTATGACGGGAATGATGTAGAAAGTTATTGTTACGCATATCAGCTATAACTTGCGAACACAATTGAAATTCAGAGAAAGAAAGGAAGATTTAAAGCAAAAAAAAAGTAGAAAAATATTTTTGACATTTTCGACAAAGTTGACATTTTGACAATTTTTACTTTTATGACATTTTTGGCATTTTTGCCGGTTACATTTTTGGCAATTTTAAAATTTTTGACGTTTTTTGACATTCTTGACGTTTTTGACATTTCTGACATTTTTTAGCATCATTGATAAATTTACTTTTTCTCACATTTACAGTGTTTATTCTCATTTTAGGTTTTCGACAGAATAATTTTGACAGTGTCGTTAACTTTTATTCTATAACAGAATTTTTGCAAAATGTCACATCTACATTTTGGTTTCAAAAAAAAATCAAAACTCTCTTCCAGTCTTTCACTTTTCTCAGCTATAAACATGTCTGCGTTTTAGTCTTAGGATATCGTATTTTATTGCTTTATATAATATAAGTTTTTAGACAATTCCAAGCACTTCTGTGTGCATTCTTCTTAAGACTTCTTATGTCCTAATCGGTTGAAGAACTGTCTGTGTTACAATTATAGATGCCGATTTGCTTGGAATGTGCTAAGAAAATGTGTCCGAATTATACAGAAAATGCTTAATGTTTATAGCCTGCACATTTTTACATAGGCATAATAGACAATATTGTTTTCTGAAGGATACTTGTGGCATAATTTTCAATGTCTAAGTGTGGGAAATAACACCACACTTTAAAGGAAATTGCTGTATATTCCAAACGTTTCGGGGTCTAGATCCGACCTCGTTGTCAATGGCTAAGAAACTACGGATTAAAAAAGTACAATTCCAAGATGTAAATTTAAATATTTGACAATGTTTATTATTTGATTTTTGACGTAACTAAGAGAATTTTATTTGTAATATACAGTGTAGCACAGAAATTTCTAAAGATCATATAATCATAAAGTTCTTTGGTCGCATTTTTGGCGAATGCACTATCTTATAAGAAAGTCGCACCTAGGAGCGCCTCATAAAGTTCTGAAGATCTCCCTTTCAAATTCTTCCAATTTGAAAGGAACTTTATGATTATATTATCTTTAGAAATTTCTGTGCCACCCTGTATATTACAAATAAAATTCTCTTAGTTACGTCAAAAATCAAAAATAAACATTGTCAAATATTTAAATTTACATCTTGGAATTGTACCTTTTTTAATCCGTAGTTTCTTAGCCATTGGCAACGGGGCCTGATCTAGACCCCGAAACGTTTGAAATATACAGCAATTTCCTTTAAAGTGTGGTGTTATTTCCCAATAAACACTTAGACATAGACAATATTATTTCGTTGTTGTACGTCTAATTCAGATCTTTCTGTCGGCTATATAATTGTCTATAACATGAAAATCACAAAAAAAGTAAATAAGGGCTACATTTCAGTGAATTTCAAGGGATTTTTACAGTTTTCTCTAGAATGTCTCAGGCAATCTGAATACTATAAATTGTTTTCTACAAAAGATATGTTCCAACTTGATTCCATATATTCTTTTATAACGGAAAATATACCATTTTTCTAAAAATCGGAAAAATATGTGCAATAAAACTGTAAACATCAATTTAAATATCAAATTTTCATCATAAACATCTAGTTTAAATGTTAACATATGCCATAATAGTATATTGGACAGGGTGTTTGTAATGGTTTTCATTGTGATTCATTTGAAGTCAGATTCTTTTAGAGACGAAATTAATTTAAGGGGGCTTATAGTCGCGTGAATTGACAGAAAATATTCCATTAGTTTATCATTCCTCTATATGGTATACGGTTGTAAGTGTGTGAATGTGTGCATGTGATATTAGCTGGTACATAAGCAGTTGCATATGCAGGATGGTTGAAATATAACGTGAAATTGAATTACTTATAAAGGGTGGATAAAACAATATTGTATGGGGTGGCACATAAGTAGTTGTGTATACAAGATGGTTGAAATAAGAGTGGGGCAAAACTATAGTTATACAGACTGGATATTTGCCTTATAGAACGGAGTATAATCACAGGAATACAGAAGGCTTCAAAAAATGTTAGAACATAAGTAGTTGCTTATACAAGGTGTTTGAAGTAAGGGTGGCGTAATACCATTGTTAGTAATGTAACACAAAACACAACTTTTTTTATACGTAACGCTACTTTTTGGTCGAGGGTCTCTAATTTGACAACAATATCAACATCGGGCATCGTACGTGTGCTAGTGCTATGTGTGAATGCATATTCATTTATTTTATCGGTATAAAATACATGGGGTTGATGGAGTAACCAGTTTTGGGGTAAGACATAGAAACAAATTAAGAAAAAAAAAAGAAAAAACTAATGTTATCTCGCTTAAGAGTGAGTTGCGAGTTACTAGCTATTCTGTACTAGACCAAGTCAGTTAAAACTAGCATACAGTTTCTCTATTCACTTGCAAGTTTAGCAGGAATAATTCTCACCACGATTCCTCGCTGCCTTTTTTCAACAGAAAAATGTGGCTCCAATAAAAAATGAATGAATAAAGCTGATTTGCATAGAGATGAGAATAACAGGATCTCTTTTTTTTTTCGTATTTTCCTCACAAATTGCAGTATACAAAATCGACTGGCAATATCAAACTGAAAAATCACCCAATTTGTATTATATTCACCTCGATATCCCTCGACTTCGGACGTAAAGTGAAAATTCACGGCGGGCTCTGGAAAATGGGGGTAGTTTCACAACTTTCCTTTTCTTCTAAAATATATTATTTCTCCGTTATTTGATGAAACCGGGCAGAGTTGGATCCAGTTGATATTTTATAAACTACAGTCAGTAAAATCATTTCAGTAACTCCGAAGATTATTTTAATAATTTGTTTACGTAATTATTGCTGAAAATTTTAATGAAATAAACAAATTTAGTATTTCTGGATTTTGTGTAAATTATACCTCACTCGAGTAAACTGTTTATTTAAAAATGTCCAAACTTTACAGTATTTAAAACAAACCCCGGTCTCATTATGCTTAATGCTTATTTTAAAATTAAATTCTGTGACTCAAGTATTTACTCCTATTTGATATTTAATGGGTAGAAAAAAAATATTAAAATGACGTAAAAATAAATTTGAAAGAGTTAGTTTTATGTGCATTGCTACTACTTCCTTGCCTTGTTGCCGAGAATTGAAGATTACATCGCAATTTGACGAATTCATATACTCAAAATCTTTTTTACCTGAGAACTTACTGAAGAGATCTATTTGGCTTATTAGACCAATCAACAGAGCAAAAACTAACTGATAATGTGTAAAAATACTTTCAGGATACCGACTGTAAAATCACATTAACAACGATTCGTAGCGATATTTTGCTATGTTTTCCACTCGTAACTATGGTTTTATACTTTGTTATAAACAATTGAAGCAAGAAAATTACGTTTTTTTTCTTAGCATGTTTATAAAATCAAAACTAATAATATAATCTCAATGTTGTCAACAGGTCAATTTTAAAGCATGAAAATACGAATGAAATGAGCCCAGGCTTGATCCGATTGGATCATTAGTAACAACAACAGAAACAAAAAATACTGGAAAATGTAGCATTTTTTAAAAAAAATCGAATCTTCGTCACTTTAGAAGCTGTAGAATTGGACTTGTAAGAACTGATAGTAATTTATATCTATTTTATGTATGCCAAAACTAGGCGCTAGATAATCTTGGTTATTTTCAAAACTATTGCAATAAGAAAAAATAGGTCGATTTTTGTTTCAATGGGGAAATTTTTTGAGGTGAAAATGTATGGGACTTACATAATTTTTATGTTAAATAACATGTGCTACTCCGTTTTTCAACATGCAAATCATAAGTGTCCTATTTAGGTTGGAGAAGTGGGTTTTCGGTCGGTAAATTTTTTTATTTAAATTTCATATTAATAGGAACATTTTGGCTTATGTTAATGAGTTCTATACACCCTATTTATTCTTTATCCAAAATCACATTATGCTTATTTACTTTACGAATTTATACTTTGTTTGAAAATGGCACGCCTAATGTAGAAACTATTAACTGTTAAGTAATAAAGGCTGTTCCAATTTGAGGTTAATTTATAAATTTGCCGCCATTTATATTTTTTGTACTAGAATATTCTATGTCATATGTAGGAATATTCCAGTTATTAAAAATGGAGAGATATAAAATTGAGCAACGCGTGTTTATTATTAAAAATTATTTTAAATTTGGTGAAAGTTGGGCAGAAGTTGGAAGAAAATTTCGTGAAGAATATGAAAGAGAAAATGTTCGTCAAATGTTAACTTTGGAAAAATTGTTCAAAAATTTTTGAAAACTCGTTCAGTAAAAGATGAAAAAAGCCAAACGTATCATCGTAATGGGCGTTTAGAACAAAATATTGCAGCTGTTACTGCTAGTGTTTTTGAACAACCAAAGACATCAATTCGTCATCGTGGACAGCAATTGAACATTCCAAAAACCACTTTATTCAGAATTTTGCAAAAAGATCTTTATTTAAAGGCTTACAAGATTCAGATAACGCAAGAAATAAATCCAACAGACTTTGGATAACGTCGTCAATTCGTTAATTGGGCCATACAACAGAAATATTATATTAAAATAAATACACTGATGTAATTTTCACTTAAATTTATTTACTATTGAGAATTGTTTCACCAGGTTACTGGCTTCCAGAATACAACCTAAGACTAACAGTTAAACGCCTAAAACTATTACAAAGAACTATGTGGAAGCAATTACAGAGGTATTTAGAAAGTTCAAAATATTATAATTGGGTTTTTAAAAATGGATAAATTATGGCTATAATGAGTTTATATAATTCTATTGAAAAGATTAAGTAATGGGGATGAATTGGTTTCGGTTTGATCATTCAAGAGATATGGTGAATTTTTGTTTTTGTTAATTTCTAATGACTCTAAAAGATATAATTTTTTACTTTTATGTTGTAAATGTAATACTTCGAACGTATTCTGAGGTACATGATTTTCATTCAATAAATGGTGGGCAAAAGTTGACTTATTATAATAATGGCACTCAAAAGTTTTGGTATGTTCGTCCCATCTTGTCTTGAATGATCATCCCGTATGACCGAGGTAGAAACTAGGGCAACTACCACATGTCAACTTATAGACACCCGAGTTGTTATTTTTGTTCATTTTATCTTTATTGTTTCTTATATGTTTTCCTAAGTTGTTATTTGTTTTAAAAGCTGTATGAATGTTTCTATTTAATAAAAATTGGGCTATTTTTTGAGAAGGGGAACCGATGAATGTGATACTTTTATATAGTTTGGGGTCGATATTAGGGGTAGTAGGCCTACTACCTGAGATATTTCTCAGGATCTCAGATATTTCCTATTGGAAATAATAGGTCTGATAAGGTGATTATCTTTATGGAGTTTAATTAGTGAATATAAACGAGGGGGATATGGATTCATTACTGTTAAAGTTTTTTTTGAAATTCGTTAAATAAAAAATTGATTTGTTTAAGGGTATTTTTAACTTGAAGTTGAAATTTGGAGGTGGGATCTTTGGTAATAATACGATAATTGGAAGGGTTTGAAAAATCGTTGGTTTTGTTAATGTACTTAGTTTTATCTAAGGCAACAATTCTGTTTCCTTTGTCTGCGTTAGTAAATGTTAAATCATTGTCCTCAATTTTGTTTTTGATCCAGTTTAATGTAGAGAGTTCAGGGTTGTTGACAGTTTTATTAAATTTGTCAGTTATGCTGTTGGTTTTGTTAAGTAAAGCAAGTTCTGTTTCTACCCCTAAAAGTTCTAAATTGTTACGTGAAATTTTAGTTCGGAGATTGTGTTTGAAACCTTTGTCTAATAGTGTTTTCTCGTTATCATCAAGACTAGAAACTGAGACCAACAATACATTAAATTTCCTTGACTTAACCATCAATAGACATAACAACAAACATACCTTTTCCATTAATTATAAACCTTCACACACGGACCTTACAATCCACAATAGTTCACACCATCCTTACCAACACAAACTTGCAGCATACCATAGTATGTTGCACAGATTGGTTACCATCCCACTATCAAAAACTCACTTTGATAGAGAACTGCTGTCAATAACGGTTATAACCCTCAAATTATCGACAATATGTTAACTAAAAAATTAAATAAAAAGGCTTTAAATGAAGTATATCCTACTACCCCTAATATCGACCCCAAACTATATAAAAGTATCACATTCATCGGTTCCCCTTCTCAAAAAATAGCCCAATTTTTATTAAATAGAAACATTCATACAGCTTTTAAAACGGACAACAACTTAGGAAAACATATAAGAACCAATAAAGATAACAACTCGGGTATCTATAAGTTGACTTGTGGTAGTTGCCCTAGTTTCTACCTCGGTCATACGGGAAGATCATTCAAGACAAGCTGGGACGAACATACCAAAGCTTTTGAGTGCCACAATTATAAGAAGTCAACTTTTGCCGACCATTTATTGAATGAAAATCATGTACCAAAGAATACGTTCGAGGTATTACATTTACAACATAAAAGTAAAAAATTTAATCTTTTAGAGTCATTAGACATTAACAAAAACAAAAATTCACCATATCTCTTGAATGATCAAACCGAAAACAATTCATCCCCATTACTTAATCTTTTCAATAGAATTATATAAACTCAATACAGTCATAATTTATCCATTTTTAAAAACCCAATTATAATATTTTGTACTTTCTTAATAGTGATAATCCCCTCCTACCTGCTTCAATAATCCTCTAAATACCTCTGTAATTGCATCCCCATAGTTCTTTGTAATAGTTTTAGGCATTTAACTGTTAGTCTTACGTTGTATTGTGAAGAAGCCAGTAACCTGGTGAAACAATTGTCAATAGTAAATAAATTTAAGTGAAAATTACATCAGTGTATTTATTTTAATATAATATTAAAATGAATTTTCAACAACTAAAGACTGAAACTACCATACAACAGAAACTTGAAAATGTGAATTTTTTCAACGAAATCATCTTCAGCCTTGAAGCACATTTTGAATTGGGTGGATCTGTTAACAGGCAAAATTGTCGAATCTGGGGTGAAGCAAATCCACGAGAAATAATGGAAAGACCGATGCATCCACAAAAAGGAACTGTTTTGTGTGGTTTTTGGGCTGGTGGAGTGATTGGTCCATACTTTTTTAAAGATGACAATGGATATTCTGTCACTTTGAATTGTGATCGATATCGAACGATAATTACTAACTTTTTGTGGGATGAATTGGAGCATATTGATGTGCAGGAAGTGTGGTGTGGCCACCTAGATCTTGCGATCTAACACCTCTAGATTTTTTCCTATGGAGCTATTTGAAAGAAAACGCCTGTCTATGCCAACGATCCACAACCAATAGATGACCTAAAGGAGAACATTGTTGACATTATTTTTGGCAAAAGATTAGAAGCTTGTTGTACAGCAGGAGGTGGTCACTTAGAAGATATTGTTTTCCATTACTAAACCGAAACAATTCTACTATCATTTGACATACAAGATTTGATCATTCTCAAATAATTTATGTATTTTATTAAACGTTTAAAAATTAACCTCAAATTGGAATACCCTTTAGTATCGAATATAGCTCATATCTCGCCCTCGGCACGCATTGTGGTCGCTCGTTACTGGTCAATGTTTCGAGTTAAATAATCCATTATTTTTTACTCGAATACTTTGATTCCGTAATCTCCAGTGACTCTTATAATCGAGTGGTCGATTATATATCATTAGAATGATCCCATCCCACTAGTTATTTCATTGTACTGTTTTCCAATAAGAGTGTTTGTATTTTTTAGGTGCATATAGATAAAAGCTCGTTATTGTGATCTTTTTGTGCAACTGATAGTCCATCGGACAACTGAATAGTACAAACATTTAAGACAATTATTTTCAGGCACCTGGAGAAGCCCTTGGCGTTCGTTCAACAGAAACTACTTTATCAGTCCGCGAAAGTGTGAAAGAAATTATAAAAATGGTACTTACGCACGCATCAACGTTTTCATCTTTCAAGATACGTTAACAAGCAACAAAAATGTTACAACTTGTGAAGAAAATTTGGCCCCTATTTTTTCAAAACTATCTTACAGTAAATAGCGACTGTATCGCATCATGTTGAGCAATGTTTCATGGCCAGCACTGGAAGTTAAGTCCTCGGTTTGAACAAATAACCAACAGGACGGGGCAACATATCATTCAGCGGCAGCAACAATCAATCTTTTGAAACAGAAATTTGGTAATCGAATAATTGCTCGAAGCGGAAACATTAATTGGCCGTCTAGATCTTGAGATCTAACACCTCTAGGTTTTTTCCTATGGAGCTAACACCTCTAGGTTTTTTCCTATGGAGCTATTTGAAAGAAAAGGCTATGCCCACGATCCACAAACAATTGATCACCTTAAGGAGTATTTATTTACATTCGTTCCTATTAAACGCATTATATTCATTTTACTGCCCACAAACCCCAACAAATTAAAAATAAAACAGATTTCGTTGACTTCCTTGAATCCTGAGTCCGACCGACCGGTTGCCTGATTTCCCGGCGTTTTTCTTGTCATTTTCAGAGGTCAGCAGCACTACACCGTCTGATTTCTCGCCGCGTCGGTTGGTGTGCGATTGAACATGTAAGAGCATAAATTATTCCGAACACATTCCCTTCGCAATATATTTCCCATGAATTTTTCATGAATTATTTCTCTTACTCCATAAAGTATCAATTCAACTTTGCTAGGGTATTTCTCAGAGGACAGAAAGAGAAATGGCACTTTTAAAAATACATTATTGTACCTTAAACTCTCGAAGTCGTATTAAATTACTAACTAGATGCACTTATGATGTTGTTCGGGAGAGTCGTTTTTGTTATTTTCATATTATCAAATCTCTAAGAGTAACTGGGGAGGCCTTAACAAAATATTATACTCACTGCCAAAGTAATCGCAACATGTATAAATGCTGATTTTTGACCTGTAGCCGAAGTTGAGGCCGAAGGTGCTGTTATAGGCCTAAGCCGAACCCGAATGTTCGGTGGGACCTTAGCTGCAACCAATATCACATTTTTCTTTAATCTTAGATACCCGTTCTCTAGACTATAAGAGTCCTCTATACTTATAAACGCAACGTTTTGTACCCTAAAACGATACCTTTCTTTTTCTTCAATGGCGCAAGTTTCAGCAGCGAAGCTGTTATCAACAAGGAGTAAAACAACACTAAAACTATTTACAAATATTGCTTAATATACAGGGTGAGTTTTTTTTGATGATCAGTATGGGCATCTCGGAAACTAGCAGAGATAGAGCAATGGTTGCAGTTTTACTGGCCCAATTTAATGACACTTTCGGATTTTTGTAAAAAGACATGGCTTACTAGATATTTTGAAAAAACGAAATTCTGTCGAATTAGTCAAATCCCTCTAGCTCCCGTGTTTTTGATTTTATAAAAAAAGTGTAAATATCAAAATTCAATGGAATTGTATCCCGAATATGATTGTCATGTCCTCGTTTGCGTGACAGCTCTCGCTTTCGAGATATGACACACTTATCTTGTTTTGAATGGAAATCATAGTTGGCTATGACCTCAAAAATCGTACATTTTTAGAGCTTTTCAACGATATAATAGTCGATATAGTTATTCATAAAAATAACGGAGTTATGGATGCTTTTCTATCTTATTTTCACTTTTAACGTAGGTAGCCATGAAAAAGATTGTTTTCACTTTGACGTTTGACATTGAGAAGTTTTCGTGATAAAATGGAATATTCTAACGAAGAAAAACTGAATATGGTGGAATGTTATATCATATGCCATAAAAATTCAGTTCGTGCAGCTGAGGAATACTTTCATAGATATTTTAATCGTCGTCAACCTGCTCTATGTACATTTAAGAGGCTTTAGGATAGTTTACGCAAATATGGTAGTTTTACTAAACCACCAAAGGAAAGTAATCAAATTAACGAAGCAGCACAAATAAATGTTTTGGCAATGGTAAATCAAAATCCATCTACATCAACTCGTAAGATAGCGGCAGAAGCTGCCACATCTCAACGAACTGTAGTCAAGGTACTGAAAGCGCACAAGTTCCACTTGTACAAACTTTCAGTTTCTCAAACTTTGCATGCTGGTGACGAAGGTCGACGTATTTTGTTTTGTACATGGTTTAGAGACATGTGCCTTGACAATCCACAGTTTCCATTAGAGGTGTTATGGTCAGATGAAACTATATTTACTAACTGCGGTATGTTCAATAGACACAATGAGCATATTTGGGCTAAAGAAATTTGATTTTAATATTAGGTGTGGTATTATAGGGTCTATTATTCTGGGGCCTTTTATCTATGCCAAATCACTTACTGGAGAACGCTACTTGAATTTATTGCAATACACTTTTCAAGACATGTTGCATAATTTGAATTTGAGAACTCGTATAGAAATTGAATTGCTCATCACTCGTTATTATTAAGACAACACTTTGATACTATCTATCCAAACTTGGATAGGAAGAAATGGCCACCCCGGTCTTTTGATTTGGCAGTTATTTTCTATTTATTGGGTGCCCTAAAAAACAAAGTATACAAAAGAAAGTAGGAGCCAGTTGGTGACCTAAGGGAGGTGGTATTACAAGCAATTGAAGAATTTGATAGGCGGTCTGTGAGGAAAGCGGTAATGTCAATCTTAAAAAGATGCAATTTTTGTCTAAATAACAATGGCGGACTTTTCGAAAATAAATTGTAACCATTACTATGTACTTTAAGTTCTTAAGTTTTTATTGAGTACCTACTTATTTAGTTTTTTCGTTATATCTGATATCCCTAATAAAAAAATCGTTCAATGTTTTCTAGAATAGTTATTAATAAATCAATCTATTTCATGGCTATCTACGTTAAAAGTGAAAATAAGAGAGAAGAGCATCCATAACTCCGTTATTTTTATGAATGACTATATCGAGTGTTACATCGTTGAAAAGCTCTCAAAAAGGCCGATTTTTTAGGTAATAGCCAACTATGGTTTTCATTCAAAAAAAGATAAGTTTGTGTCATATCTCGATAACGAGAGCTGTCACGCAAACGAGGACATGACAATCACATTCGGCATACAATTCCCTTCAATTTTGATATTTACAGTTTTTTTATAAAATCAAAAACAAAGGAGCTAGAGGGATTTGACTAAATCGACAGAATTTCGTTTTTTCAAAATATCTAGTAAGCCATGACTATTTACAAAAATCCGAAAGTGTCATTAAATTGGGCCAGTAAAACTGCAAATTTTTTCCAAGTCAACCATTGCTCTATCTCCGCTAGTTTCCGAGATCCCCATACTGATCATCAAAAAAAACTTATTCAGTATAATACCTTAAACCTATGGGAAAATTAGTGAAGAAAACGTTAATGTTAATGCACTAATCACTAAGCACCTAACCTTCAAACATTATAACTACAATAATTCGGTTATTTAATACTTAAGGTTATTATTTTTATATAACATTATGCTTTGGTCCGAGTTCAATTCCTTACAATTATTGACTTGTCTAACCAATCGTAACAAACTTGAATCTATAGAGAGACTACATTCCAAAACATGATTACCTGATGAATTTTATATGTGCAAAATATTCTTTAAATTGACTTCTAATATCTCGAGATTTCTGCCCACAATATTTCAGATCACAGTCATTAAAGTTGATCTTATATATTCCCGACTTTTCGATTAAGTTTATCTTTGGGATTGCTTAAATGAGCTGGTATCCTTCCTATATAATTGACATTCTAAACGGTTATTAGTAATCTCGAAATCCATAATTTAAAATGACAACAGTAGTAAATAACTTCTTTAAAAGATGACCTGACAGTAAAATAATTATTTTTGAAAAAAATATACATAATATTTCATATACGTAATACAATATTTTTTCTAAGTGCTTTTACAAATTAAATTTGCTGAATTAATTCTGATTTAGGGGTAACAAAAAAACATTTCAAGCAATACATTTTTTCACAAGCACTACATTTGTAGCGAGTTTGTGAAGATTTCCAATCATGACTGTTTTTTAGTCTTTTATAGCATCATCAAATCGGTACAAGTGGCCAAAAACGTTAATTCTTAAAATCTGTATTTTATGAAAAACAAATTAATACATAAATTATATAAACACAGTTAAAAAGAGCCTTTTTCATACATTTAGACATAAGTTTAGACAGTAACCCACCGGGATGATTTTTTTTACATGGTGGCGCTTAACGTGTTCATGACCATTCATCCAAAGAAGTTATATTCAAAATTTGTTGCCTAGCATTACTCAAGCATTTTGACTTTTTTCTTTCCATTTTTGAACAGTATTATTAATGAATTTGATACAATTTAAAATCCTGGCATCTCTGTGCTGAATTAATACGTTTAACAGTTGCCGAACTTGTCGGCAAACGCGGAAATTTTCCCCAAAGTTTTATGGGTCTTTTTTCCAACACTAGATGAGTCGAGACTAACACTGTTTGACGTACAGCTTACCGAAAAAATCAAATTATATGTAAATTCGTTCACACAGTCGCCGAAGTTTTATTACCGTCATCATAATACATCATTTTAATACGAATATATGGAATATTTTTGGCATTTTTTTCCACGTTCGTGTTTTGAATAATGTATGAAAGCCCACTAATCAAACTGACTAGTAGTTTTTCATCTAATTGTTAAGCAATCACACTGAGCTTTAATATTCTCACAGAAATGGAATATGACATATATTTCTTTACGTAATTTATCGATTTTTGATTTATAAATATGGACATATGAATAGGTGTTTAATAAAACATTAGACAAGAATGATTTAATTCGTAAATAATGCGAACAATAATAATTATCATGATTATTGCTTATTGTTTATTTAAAGTTGCAAAATATTTGAATTAAAGTATTGTAGTAGCTATGTTACTTTCACCTAGTAGCTACTTTATTATTTGCAGACGATAAAGTGGTACTAGTAGAGGATGTTGAAGATATGACTTATATGATTACTTTTATTTTTTTTTTGGGGCAATAACACCACAATCGAAAATGTCATAAATCAAATTTTCATTTTGCAATTTACATCAATAAATATAAAGCCATTGACAACGAAGTCAGAATAGACTTTGAAACGTTTGGTTTTCCATCAATATACGTCGTTTTATTTCGATTGTGGTGTTATTGCCCAAAAAACAGGACTATTCATTAAATCAACGAACTCAGTTATCAATTGAAACATTAATGGAACTACTAACATATTGTACCAAAACTACATACTTTCAATTAAACGATGACTTTTACCAACAGGATTTTGGCATGGCCATGGGTTCTTGCCTCTCACCAGCTTTAAGTAACATACTTATGAAAACTTTGAACAACAAGTAATTTTCTCAAAAGAAAATAAACCTTTAGTTTGGTGGGGTTACGTTGACTACATTTTCGTAATTTGGGAACACAATCTTAAAGAACTAGATAAATTATTAAATGACATAAATAACAAAGAGCCAACTATCAAATTTACCCTAGAAATTGATGAAAATAACAAACTTTCTTCCATAGACATATTAATAACAAAAACAGAATCTTCATTCGAAACAGAAGTTTATAGAAAACCAACTCATACAAACAGATGCCTAAATTTCAATTCAAATCATCCGAATACAGTAAAGAAAGGTGTCATTAAGTCATTATATGATAGAGCAAAGACCAACTGTTCTGATGATAATAAATTCAACAAAGAAAAAATAATTATAAAAAATGTTCTCACTGGAAACAATTACCCTACAAAATCTATCAACAAAGAGTTAAACAGACTTGAACAGAAAACAAACCTTCCGAATCAACCCGAAACTTCTCTAATTAACACTACTACATTACATTTACAACTATAACTTATATACAGGGTCTGTCAGAAAGATTGAAAGAATGGGCAACAGATTTAATGTTAAAACAACATTCCAAACAAGAAATACACTGAAATCTCTAGTATCGAAAACAAAACCAACCAACAAAACCCAGAACTCAAAAAACTGCATATACAAGATTTCTTGCGAATGTATTAAATTTTATATTGGAGAAACATCGAGGCCATTAAACGTACGAATAAATGAACACAAGACATAAAGAAACGACAATTTGAAAAATCGAAAATTTGTGAACATGCTTGGGACTTAGGCCATAAAATACAATTTGAGAATTCAACTATACTTCACAAAGAACAACATAACACAAAACGAATAATAAAAGAGTCTGCCTTAATTCTTTTGAATGAAGACGATTGTATCGCTTCTAGTTCTGTAGAATTTAATCGTATCTGTTTACCGACAATTAAGGAAGAAATTATTAATGGTAACCACCTTTTGAACAACCACGGGATATCGAATACTGCAATCGAGTAACTAGAAGCGAAAGCAGAAGGCTACGAGAATTATGCGAACCGACCTGAAGAGGGCAGATGTGACTCTGCCGAAACGTCGTCATTTCACCATCGATCCCGGCAGGGATCCGTTAATAACTACGCGGATGTATTCCCGGAAACCACCAATATATGCACTTACTTTAAACATCTTTATTTTACCAAAATAAACTTACACTTATTTACGTAATAAAGTGTCTACTACTATCGAAACAGATAATCGCTTCACAGTGTAGATTCAATTCACGCCACACTTACTGCAAACTGCTCGCCTCATAAGACAATCGGCCTTCAATAGGTACAACCGAAAATACGAGAATTCGATAGTCACTTCTGGTATGCCAGAATGTATAGTAATTCATTCAGGAATTGAAATCGAAGCCACCTTACTTTCAATCGAACTATTCTTGCTCTTGTTTTTGTATTTGGCCGGATTTTATTGCTGTATTCGCAATTTTTTTATTAGATGAATAACTTCTCGAATATTCCTTAATTTGTAGGTCTTTTTGGCAGTATTTTGACAAATCATTTATTAAAATCAGATTATTTTTTACAGAATAATGCTATTTTAAATTTTCAAATTGAAAAAAAATTATTTATATTATATTTACATTAACACTGTATTAGCCTTAGAATTACCTTGTTCTTAAATTAGATGTACAAAATGTCCGCCATTGGTGGTAAGACAATGATAAAGTCGCAGCTCGAATTCCACCTGCATTTTTTGAAGCATCTCTAGTATAATCCGAACTCACTCCTCCACTATTCTACATCTAAGGAATATCGCGAAGTTGAGTTTTATACAGCACAGTTTTTAGATGTCCCCATTAAAAAAGTCAACTGGCGTTAGGTCGAGACATCTTGCTGGCCATTCTATAGCGCCCCTTTTTCAAATCTATTTATCTGGAAATATCTCACTAAGCCAATTTCGTACAGGCAAGACATAATGTTGAGGTGGTCCGTCTTGTTGAAAAAATAGGTTTTCTTCGTCTAGCAACAAAGTTTCATCTTGATTCATTTCGTTTTCTAAATATTCGGTTTCTTCCACCCGCTTAGTGTGTAAAATGTGCCCCCGTAATATAATTTAGCGTGTTTTTTTTTTGTCTTTTTCTTTAAAAAATATTTTAAAAGTTATTATGGGTGGCTAGTTTTGAAATGAAAACCCTGTATATATAGTGGAAGGATAATTATAGGTCTCTATACTTATGAAGGTAGGGTTTCAAAACTATCACAGTGGCAAATTTCTTCGACATAAAACATGTAAAAAATTTGAAATTAGGGGATTGACGAATCCTACATTCCAACTGATATTCTCTTATTACCTTTTGCAAACAATACCCATTGATATGTTTGTCCTGAAACTTTTTATATACAATTTCCGTTTATAAAATACGATATTGGTTTAGTTTGTCCACTTTTTTTCTCTGTTAGTGTAACAACATTTTATTCTTTATATTATATTTGTGTTTGGAAAAAAATTGCCAATTCGTAACGATATTTGTTTGAGGAAGAAAATTGTGTTTTTTTCGATTGAAAGTTTCTTAGTTCAACAACAAGTTGGGTTTCAATTATTTTATTTTTTGAGAGAAATAAATGTGCCTTTAAGAATTAGTAGGTGAAATAGTATTGACTTTTGTGTTGACAATCTTACTTAAAAAGTTTTCTTTACTTTAATACTAGTGGACACATCAGACGTTTTTCTGTCAAAATGTGACTTGAAGCTATTACCGGGTTCAGCTAATGTTTTTTTTGTTATTAGAATTCTATATTAATGTGCGAAATTAATCGAAAAAAATAAAAGGAATTCCTAGAAGCCGATCTTTGTGCCACCTACCGGGACCCAAATGTACCCAAAAAAATATCAGAATCGTTCCAGCCGGTTAGGGAGGAGTTCGAACCCGAACTAAGTTCCATATGCCTGCTTCAATAGTGAATCTAAATCATCCAAAGAGCCAACCAAACATGCACAAAAAATTCATTAATAACCATCCAGACGTTTAGGAGCAGTTAGAACCCGATTTTAGTGCCACCTACCGGGTCCAATTGTGAATCTAAACCATCCAGGGACCAACCCAAACATACACAAAAAAATTTAATGAAATCGTTCCAGCCGTTTAGGAGGAGTTAGAACCCGAGTTTAGTGCCTCCTATGGGGCTCAATTGTGTATCTAACTATCCAGGGACACACCCAAACATACACAAAAAAATTCATCAAAATCGGTTCAGCCGTTTACGATTCTATAAAGGATATACAGACTAACATTCTCATTTATATATAAAGATGTATACCGTTCCATCATTATCATCGTCATAGTCTTTGTATGTTGCTTTTTGATGTAGCAGGTAACTTTGAAATTCGAAATGATGGAGTCATTTTTTTCCGACTGATACTGTAGTACGTGATGCATTGGGCTTGAGTTTCATTTTGTCAAATGAATAAACTTGCTTTGAAAATAGTGTCACCGATCAATATATTTTTGGCGGATTTTGAGAGGCATTGGAAAGAACAGTCGTGCATAAAACACACAGAGATCCCGTAACCCCATTGTGTTTGATTATAGTAAGTTCAAATTAAATGTAGTTGTCACTACACGTATTCTTTTTTACATTTTTTTCTGAAAACAAAGAGAAACTGTTGTCTTGTTGTGGAGTCCATCTCAGGTCAAACTGAAATCAAACTCTAACAGCAAAACTAGGTGATAAAAGTTCTGGAAAGCTGACCCACTGAGCGCAATTTGACTTTATGTAAATGAAATTTCTGACGTTCAATAGATTTAACTATTTATCTTGAATCTTACGGCGTCTCTAAATTCTCCATTTTTGTAATCTTAGTCAAATTTTATGAAAATTCTGTACAAAAATGAAAAGAATCTAAATTAAAAGTATACTTTTAAAATTAATAAAATATTATGGGCAATCAATTAATCATATTACATAATTGTGATTTTAGTTAACAAACCATATTTACAAAGCAATGAAATCATTAAGCACATTTTTGGGAAAAACACAACAATTCACGTAATTACTCTATATTTCCAAACGTTTCGAGGTCTATGTCAGACCCGTTGTAATTGTCAAAGAAACTCTAAAAAATTCAAAATTCTAAAATTTAAAATTAACATTAAATAATAAGTCTTGAAATTTTTCTACCAGATACACTGAACATTACCTTTCTTATAGATTACAAAAAACAGACTCAACCTTATCTAATCACGTAATGCAAACAGGAAACACTTTCCCTTCATTTGAAAACATGGTAATTTAAAATTATAACAGAAATTATTATCGAACATCTTTCTTAGAACAAATCCAAATTTTTAAATTTCACAAAAATTCTCCAACTCACACTCACAGGTATCTCAACTTTTAGTCTAACCAGAGGTATCATTAAATCTCTACAAGGTGAGTTTTTTTGGTGATCAGTATGGGGAGATAGAGCAATGGTTAAATTGGGAAAGATTTGCAGTTTTACTGGACCAATTTAATGACACTTTCGGATTTTTGTAAAAAGTCATGGCTTACTAGATATTTTGAAAAAACGAAATTCTGTCGATTTAGTCAAATCCTTTGTTTTTGATTTTATAAAAAGAGTGTAAATATCAAAATTGAAGGGAAATCCCGAATATGATTGTATCCGTTTGGGTGACAGCTCTCGTTTTCGAGATATGACAAACTTATCTTTTTTTGAATGGAAACCATAGTTGGCAACACTTAGATATATATACAAACTTGGATAGGAAGAAATGGCCCACGCGAATGGCCACCCCGGTTCACTCAAGTATATAAAAGAAAAATGAGACAGTTAACCTAAGAGAGGCGGTATTACAAGCAATTGAAGAAATTGATAGGAAAGCGGTAATGTCAATCTGAAAAAGATGCAATTTTTTTTATGTACTTTAATTTTTTTTTAAGTTTTTAGTAAGTATCTACTTATTTATTATTTTCCTTATATCTGATAAACTTAATAAAAAAATCGTTCAATGTTTTTTGAAATAGTTATTCATAAATCAATCTATTTCATGGCTAAATACGTTAAAAGTGAAAATAAGAGTGAAAAGCATCCCTAACTCCGTAATTTTTATGAATAACTATATCGAGTATTATATCGTTTAAAAGCTCTAAAGATGTCCGATTTTTTGAGGTCATTGCCAACTATGGTTTCCATTAAAAAAATGATAATTTTGTGTCATATCTCTAAAATGAGAGCTATCACGCAAACGAGGACATGACAATCATATTCGCGATACAATTCCTTTCAATTTTGATATTTACACTTTTTTTATAAAATCAAAAATAAAGGAGCTAGAGGGATTTGACTAAATCGACAGAATTTCGTATTTTCAAAATATCTAGTAAGCCATAACTTTTTACAAAAATCAGAATGTGTCATTAAATTGGGCCAGTAAAACTTAAAATCTTTCCCAATTTAACCATTACTCTATCTCCGCTAGTTTCCGCGATCCCCATACTGATCATCAAAAAAAACTCACCCTGTATATGACAGAACAAAAATCAACTGTTCTATCACCAATAAATTTAAAGAAGAAAAAACGTTAATAAAAAAATTACCCTGGAAAATGTATTAATAAAGTGTTAAACAAAATCGAACACCAAACCATCGCTAACAGCCAACACCAAACAACACTGACTCTCACTACAATAGCTATACCACACATACAAGCTCTCTCAGGAAGACTAAAAACATTGGGCCACAGATATAATATTAAAAGATCATTTAAAACAAGAGATACACTAAAACCAGTATATCAAAAATCAAAACCAAAGAACACTCCAACTCAAAATACAAAAAATTGCATTTATAAAATTCCTTGTCAATGTAACACATTTTATATAGGTGAAACCTCTAGACCTCTTAATGCTCGAATAAACGAACACAAAAATTACATTAAAAATCGACAGTTTCAAGAATTCAAAATTTCCTAAGTCAAATACAAATGTCAAACATATCAATTTTAAACTTTAGAATTGTGCCTTTTTCTTAGTTTTCCGGTTAATTTAGTTTAGACTTTCACATTCGAGCCAACTCATCTCTGCATTCTGCAAGTAATCTGGCTTGACGGTTAGTTAGTTTGGTTGGCATTGACAGTTTGGACGTAAATAATTAATTCTTTATTATAAGATTATAAATTAATTTTAGCATTCTGCACTGAAGGTCGTCAGTAGCTACTAAACAAAAGAGAAATAAAAAAATCGGTTGAGAGTCAGAGGAGAAAATGGTATCGAACCGTTTTGTCTTTCCATACTATATATATATATATATATATATATATATATATATATATATATATTTCTTCTCCCTATAAAAACTACTCACAAAAATTATTGAAAAAAATAACAATTATGACCCGTACTACACTTTATCTATCAACTTCATCAAACTCTTGCCAAACTTCCACAGCTCATCGTAAATGAAACAGTTCTATAACTTCCCTGAAAGCGAATGCCTATGAGTTCGCCCAGTTCATTTTGTTGAGGAATTTGTTAGTGAACTGGAGAAAGGAGATTTTAACCAGTCGTTTGTCTCAAATTAAGGTTAAACCCCTTTGGTCTGGCGATATTTCCAGAGAGGAGTTGAGTGGGTGTTCGGCCAGCATTATCGCATCTCGAGGGATAATGCGCCCATTATGGGTACTCTGTTAAGGGTAGTGGGGTTATCTTGTTATTAATATTATTTGTTCACTATTTGCATAGGATAATGATGACAAGTTTGGTGTAAACGAAATTACTCTTACTTGTGGCTAAATGTTTCGTTAATATATTCTCTCAACAAAACCTGGAATGGTCTTCATTTAGAAAAGATGAGCTATGTGAAAATCGTTAATAATTTTACAGAAACTTGGTAGCGTTTTTTGTATTTAGGGAAATTACAAAATTAAAAAAATATATAAGAAGCAAAGAATACATTAAAACTACCCTGAGAATCCTCCATTATTAACCGACTTCCAAAAAGGAGGAGGTTATCAATTCGTCGCGTATTTTTTTTTCGCTTTTTTTGTATGTATGTTACCTGATTTTTTCTCCTGTGGTACACAGTTTTCAATGAATATGGTCTTGTTTAATAGAGTATATCTCCGGATTTGTGAAACTTCAAATTTTGGAAAAGAATTCTATTGGTAGTGATAAAATTTGTGAATGAACACATGCGTGCATAAAAGCGACCAATATCCCGAATATTTTAGTCGATTTTTCAATAACTCCTTATGGATGTGTATAGTTTTTTAACGTGTAGTCTATTAAGGAAGATCCTTAGGTGATCTCATATACTTCTCTGCGACGTGCAACTTGCAGTTTTGCAGAAAATCGCCGAAAATTCCAAAATTCTTATCAAAAATTTCATCAAAATGACATAACGGACATTTCCTCATAAATATTTTAATTCCAACGTAATAGTGCGGTAATTTTAGGCACTGGAAGTTTTAATTGCTAATTTGATAATTTTCTATGTACATCTCAAGTATATAGGTAGTAAAGCATAGTATTTTCGGCTCCTTATCCATGAGTACCAAGCACCTTTTGTTTGTATACCATGCAAATACCTATTTAAATGCAAATTTTTCCATTTTGCGAAGGCGGTGCTTTTGGTTGTCACATTCTCCCGGCCTAATAGAAAATTCGAAAAGTCGGAACCAAGCAACAATCAAGTTTGATATATTAGTAGATAAGTAAGCAATGATGGATTTTCGATAGGTAATTAATTTGTACAGATAGAGCACTTTTTAATGTTTACATTTTTTACTTCCTGGGTAGGTACCTAACAACATTGAATGTGCTATTTATTTGCTAGAGTTGTATTTTGTTATAATTATTTTTAGTTTTTTAGTTATAGGTAGAAGTCGGTTATTTTTTTTTAAATATTTTATTTTACTGACAAAACTTTTTTTTTAAAACATCTGCTTTAGTGAAAATATTAATAATATATTTCTATGATGAAACTAAATAGACATTTTTTATTACATGCCATTGAAAATGGTAGAGAAACGCTAGTATACGGAACATTAAGAGGGTATAATAGAGATTATAATCTTTTAACAGGACGCTGATTCTTGATATCATACTATGCGACGCAAATGCTTGTATACGACCCTGACATCGTACACGAAGTCGATTCCATAGAAAGACAAAGCGATTCGGCAGTACACTATTTTCAACAATACCAATTTTTTTCACTAGAGTGGTAGAGCGTTCGCATGGTTTCAATAATCGGGCCTCAGGATTTAGAGAGTAATACAGCACACAGAGAGCATTACAGCTAGTATGAAGGGAGCAATATGTTATGCATGGTGTTCCACAAGGAACTAGAGCTGTACACATGATGTGATTGGAACTATAAATTGAACTAGGTTCAATGTGGTATTGGTAGAGTAAAGATTAATAATATTAAACGTATTTATTGAGGGCCAGATTCAGCCTATGCTATTCTTACACCTAACTCGTATGACTTAGCCTATATAAGTATAAACAAGTATTGCATTACAAATATAAACGAAGTAGAAATCCTTGATGCTAGATATATGGTCATATTTCCTCAGGTTATTGATGAGTCGGCAACAAGAGTTCTACATTACCTGCAGACGTCGTTTATTTTCGCAAGTAAAACATGGATAGTCAAACCATATAATATTTTAGAAATAATTAAACTCGCAGAAAGGTTTATTCTCATGTTTCTAGTTCAAATGTGTTTGCTTGTGTAGAGTAATCGTAACTGCAGATAGAATTGTTGTAAAATATGCTGTATATGGGGATTGAATCGTAGATGTTCATCAAAGTAGACAAATAATTTTTTTATTGACATTGAAAATTTTATTCTAGAATTATTTATCATTATTATGCCATAATCTTTTATGTACTCTCTGTTGAATTTGTTTCCGAAAATAATAGCATCAGATTTATTAGGATTTAACTATAAGTTGTGTGCCTTAGAATATTCTGATACTGATTTCATGTCCTTGTTAATTTTTTCTACAGTTGTTGCCCATACATTCATTTTACATTTAATGTAAATCTGCGAATCCTCTCCAAAATCCTGAATCTGAAAGTGTATTCAGGTAAACAGGGTAAATCAGAAGTATATAGAAGAATTAGCAGCGGCCCTAAAATTGAACCTTGGGGAACTCCAGAGTTATTTAGTTAGGGGTTGATGTTTGGTTATTTATTGGCACTTTTTGACTTCTATTTGTTAAGTATGCTTTAGTGATTTTGGTGGATGTATCATCGACCCCGTAATATACGCATTTTGAAAGCTGTAAGCGATGATTGATAGTGTCGAATTCTTTTGGAAAATCCAAGAGTACCAAAAAACACATTTTTTGATTATCCACATAATTAAGAATATTATCAGTTAAACATCTTATGGTAGATGTAGTGCTTAAGATTTTCTGGATTCCGGATTGTTGACTAGGTATAATATTATTTTCTTCTAAGTAATCATATATTTGTGTTGCTGATTCTACTTTTACTGGATTTGGACCGTGTTATTTTTTTCGAATTAATTTATTCATATATTTGAAACCTGCATATAAACAAAGTTTCGCCCACACTTATAAGGGGCTTTTTCAAGGATGAGAAAACAAAACATATATATGTTACTTACCTTGCGGACACTCCATTCATTTCGTCTTTTTCTCATAAACACACTTTGAGACTTCACTTTTTTAAACTTGACACACTGACGCACAAATTGTAAATGAAGTAATACTTTGGATCTAGCCAACAAAGAAATTATGATTGGCCCCCTGAAATTTCAGGTAAAACAAGGGTAGGAGGTACTTAATGGGATTCTTTTTGGATAACTTTATGGTCGTGATGATATTTTACAATGGATTGCTCAAAAAAAAACCGTTCAGCAGTTTGGGGATAATTATCAGTAGAAGAGATATTTATTAATTAATAATATTGCTTTAGTATTTAGATGCGTGACTTTGAAATTGATGTGTAGGAAGTTATATGTGTTTTAAATACGTTCGAAGCAAAAAGTGTTTATAGGCTGGTCCATAAGCAGTAATAAATACATGGTGGTTGGAATGTAGGGTGCAGTAGAAATAGTATGGTTCATAAAGTTGCGTGAAATAAAACTTTTAATGAGTGAACCATAAGCAGTTGCTTTTACAGGGTGACCATCATTTAGGGCGGAGGAGAATAATAGTTATACAAAATAGTTAGCAAAAATATTATTGGTGAAGGAATTTATTCATCTTTGTATATAAAAGCTTCGTGGATATATTCTCTCAATAACCAAATATTGGAACACATCATACTACAATGTACATATAATGTCTAATATTGGTTTCCATGTATAGCCACAATTGCCATAATTTCATTTTATAGTCAGAATTAATATACGACTATTCTTCTTCTGTAAAGTAATGATGACTAGTACTTTAATCCAGGCCACCACGTTCAGAGTTAACCAATAACAATATTATTCAGGAATGGATCGGGGAGTTTGCATGAAATGTTTCGACACATCCCGAAAAAATAAAACACGCTCACAAAAAAAAATGAAATTGCTTTCATAACATCTATAACCATATATATGCAATATGAAGAATGTTTACAAATTGAACAGAACTTTTTCTTTTTCATCATAAAGTTTGCCAAACTCACGTCTGTTGCGTTGAATAATTGAGTTCTTTTTTCGATTTTCTCATATTCTTTTTGTTCTTTGTTTTTACGCCATGAAAATATAAAGAGTACTTGTTTCATTGCATTAAATTAAATTCTGCGACGATATTAAATATAGCTTTTGCACCAAAAATGTTCTCAAGAATGAGATAATAAAAATATTTATAATATAAATAAAACTTTCAAAGGTTGACCAATGTTTTTGTTTTAATCAGCAGACTTCACAAACGCACTCAGAAATCAAATAATTAACAAAAATGTAAAATAATGACTACAACTAATTACAAACTCTTTTATTACAATGTAAAATTGTGATTTACTCGTTACGAATCCGTTTCATTTTTAATTTCCTTACTCAGTTGTGTTATCTTAATTACCATTGAAAACGGGGTCTCATTTAGACTTTGAAATGTTTGCACTCTTTGAAATATACAGACTTTCAAGTTTATGTGGTCTTTTTCTCACAAACACACTTTGAAACTTCACTTTGTTGAACTTGTCAGATTGAAGCACAAATTGTAACCATTTGCAATTATAAGTGGGGGCGAAACGTCGGAAAACTTTGTACATATGAAATATAAATAAATTGATTCGAAAAAATGATGCGGTCCAAATCCAGAAGATCAGAATCAGCTATGACCCTGGCCCAAAAACATACATTCTCATTTATAGTGGTCTTATATCAAAAATTTCAATCTTGAGACACTATCTGATGATGGCCTTCAATTTTAACTCCATCATGTCATTCTAGGTCTTCTCAAAGTCAAAATCGAGTTTTGATCAAGGCTGTGGAAAACGTGGGAAATGTTACCTCGGCACATGAACTTGGCTATGATCTTACAATAATTTTGAAGGCCTAGTCAAGATCAAAGGAAAAGGTAGTTTTGAATTGGAAAACATTTCTCAAGGACAATTCGATATGTAGAAAAAAATTAAGTCGGAATAAGACCTTATTGTTGACTAGTCAAGGTCAATCCTATTAGGATTTGTCACAAAATAGAACAATATTACACGCAAAAAAGTCACTAATGAACTAATAAATTCGTTTAAATTTTTGGCTTCTTTACGAGGGCTGCCTTTTATATTTCGGGATTGGACAACCCTAGTGTTGCAATCTGACAACTGACAGCTCTATAGTAAAGTTTGACATGTTTGAGGTTATACGTACTCAGAACGTTTTGACGATTATTTTTTACAACTTCCGACGTGGAGTAAGCCAGCAAGAGTGCATGGATGCACTTAATTTAATTTTTGGCGATGAAACTCCATCAAGGACCACTGTTTATCGATGGTATGGCTGAATTTAATCGAGGTCGTAGTTCACTCCAAGACGAATTTCGTGAAGGTCTCCAAAAATAGTTGTTGTTCCGGAAACCATTGATGCTGTGCGCGAACTGATATTGCAAGATCGTCATGTGACCTATCGTGAGATTGAATCAACCTTACACATTAGTGGGACCAGCATACATTCAATAGTGCACAAACATTTGAATGTCAAAAAAAATTGTTCGCGTTGGATCCCACACAATTTGTCAAAAAAAGGCTCGTGTCGATTGCTCGAAAGAAAAGATCAAAAAATACGATGGCGGTGCTTCAAAACACGTTTTCAACATGAGTCGAATCCAACAAAAGTTGTTCGAGGATCACTCTTCACTACGACAATGCGAGCTCTCACACATCGGCTCAAACAAGTGCATTTTTGACCACTCAAAACATCGATTTGATGAGTCATCCGCCGTTTAGTCTTGACTTGTCACCAAATGACTTCTTTTTATTCCCTTACGTAAAAAACAAACTGAGAGGTCAACGTTTTTCGACACCTGATGAAGCGGTTGGTGCGTTCAGAATGCATGTTTTGGAGATACCTCAATCAGAGTGGAAAAAGTGCTTCGACAATTGGTTCAAACGCATGCAAAAGTGTATACATCTTCATGGAGAATATTTTGAAAAACAATAAAGGAATTTTCGGTGATTAATATTTGTTTTTGTTCTCTAATCCGAAATATAAAAGGCAGCCCTCGTAGTATAAGTAAAAATTACCATTTTCCGGATATCTAGGTATCATAATTCTTTGTAAAAAATCTATTAGAGTAGAGTGGGGCAATATCCATCCAGGATTGTAATGTTAGATGATGAATAAGATGATAATAAAATACTTATTTAATTTTGTGATAATTATTTTAAATTCTAGTTTTTTTTGAACTGGAAAACACATGGAACCTTTAGTGTGTAAAAAAATATAGATATACAGTGTTCTATCCCAATACCAAACCCTTATTTTCATTAATATGATCACAATCATGAAATCGGTATCTTGTAATTAACAGGCTAGTTCACAGGAGGACGGGTGTATCTGCTTCAGCAGAACATTGTTGAAACTATCAAAATCGAGAATCAGTACACACGTATCAGTAACCATTCCAAAAGTTTTATTTTTTCCGATTTGCTCTTTCTTCCATTGGGAAAGCTGGCTGGAAAATAGAGTTCGGATCCACTGCAGTTCTGGATAATTGATGGTAGGGGAAGAGGTGTTTAGTCACTATTTACTGCTGATAGTCATTATCCTTAAATTCTTAGTCATTATATTGAGAGGACAAGTCTCGACAATTACTAATCGAATAACCCAAGTCACTGATTTGTCAACGATATTTTAATGGCTTAGCACTCTGAACAGAAGGAACTTGAGAGAGCTTGAGGTCTATCTGAATATTGCAAGACATTCGATTTGCTATAGAAGCAGAAGTATTTATGAGCTAAGAATTCAGGATTTGCGACAAAACTAACATATTAACCGACTTGTGCATTATGTCTGTTGAAGTTGATTAATAATATAATGTGTAATTCTACAGTGTGTCCGGTTATAAACTAGCGATAATCCAAATACATATAAAGCAACTATTTTCATACACAAATACACCATATACTAGGGCTCAATACCCCACCCCTCCATATGGCAGCCATTTGTTTTTTGATGACCTATTCTCTATGTGTGAACAAAAACGTTCATATCTCTTAAAGTTATGGTCTTATTGAGATAAAAATAGGCTTATTCGACGGACAATAATACTGCCTATCAAAACATTTCAAAACAAAGTGTTAACGTTTTCTTAACTATTGAAAAAAAAATGAAATGCAAAAATGGTAAAAAAATTATGCAATTCAACAAATTATTGCAAATCAATGCAAAAGCCTTTCATTTTTTCACCAAATCGAAGGTTTTTGAGTTAAGCTACAATACAACATTAAATTCACAACTGTATGTTTATTACTTTAGGAGTTATTGTTGTTTGAACATAGCGTATGCGCAAGCACAAAAGAAAGTTACCTCTATTAGACCGTCAACATATGTGGTTGCAGCTAGATGGTGCACCCGCGCACTATTCTCGAGCAGTGAGAGAATATTTGAACAATAATTATGCACCGTGGCCAGCTCGCTCGCCCGATTTGACCCCCTTGGACTATTTTGTGGGGTGATATGAACCAAAAGGTGTATGCTACAGTTCCAAAAACCAGAGACGACCTCGTCACTAAAATTATGGCAGTCGCCGAAGAAATAAGATCAGACCTAAAACTAATTAAGCGCTCAACTACCCAGATAGCACACAAAACATTAACTTGTCTACAAGCTGGAGGTGGGCATTTTGACAACTGCTGTAGGATAAAATTTAATTTGTATAAAAGATTGTAAAAGTATCAAATACAAATTAATAAGAATTTTATGTGGTTTTAATGTTTACCTGTTTGAAGTCCCGACAAAGGTCTTTTGTGCTTGCGCATACGCTATGTTCAAACAACAATAATTCCTAAAGCAATAAACATACAGATGTGAATTTAATGTTGTATTGTAGTTTGACTTAAAAACTTTCGATTTAGTGAAAAAAATGAAAGGTTATCTGCACTGCTTTTGCATTGATTTGCAATAATTTGTTGATTTGCACAATCTTTTGACCCTTTTTTTTGCATTTCATGTTTTTTTCAAATGTTAAGAAAACGTTAACACTTTGTTTTGAAATGTTGTTGATAGACAGTATTATTGTCCGTCGAATAAGCCTGTTTTATCTCAGTAAGACCAAAACTTTCAGAGATATGTACGTTTTTGTTCACACGTAGAGAATAGGTTATCAAAAAAACAAATGGCTGCCATATGGCGGGGTGGGGTCTTGAGCCCTAGTATATAGTGTATTTGTGTATTAAAATAGTTGCTTTACATGTATTAAGATTATCGCTAGTCCATAACCGGACACACTGTATAGAATTCCTTTCTCATGTGTATAATTTTGGATCTGCGTTTTGTTCATGTCATTGTTCTGAAAATTTTGGTTCAAAATATTTTCTATCAAGGGTGATGTTCACGTTGAGGTTGTCTTTTGTTATTGTTCTAATACCCTTCAACATTTTCAATCAGGCTCGAATCTGACCATTTCCTATTTTCAGTTCTAATCACGGACTCTGCATAAGAGCGCAGTAATACAATCTGGTTTTTCTCTTCGTATTTACGGGTACATTCAATAACATGTTTTAATAATAACAAAGTTTATTCAATTTCAATAATTACAACTTTCCGCAGACAACATTGTGTTTGAGTCTTACTACGTTCTGCAAGAGTGCTCGTTTCACTAATGTTCCAAAAACTACAATGGCCGACTGACGCCATTTATAATTTTGTATTACAAGAAAATTACAAACCTTTATGAATTTTCATCATTCATTCTATCACTAAACGAACTTTTATCCAATTAAACTAGAAACATTCTTCATACGTTGCTCTCAAAAATCCCTTACAACTCACTCAACTAATACGACGACTTACTACTTCGAAGTACTAACTAACACTCTTTCTATCAACGGTCTACATTCCCAGACTCCTTTGCGACCATAGTTGAAAACCAAACTCTAAAAAACTACAATTAAAATTACACTTGCATCGTTTTAGATATGCAATCTACAAACTATGCTTCACGCGCCATAATTCGCACCCATCTCTTACTATTACATCTACTGCAAACAAGTTTCAAGAGTATTTTGCTTTGGGTTCGAGATTAAAATATTGCTGCCAACTGAGCATTATTACCAACTGACTAATAGTTTTGATGTTAATGCCAGGTTACGCTGTTGACTAAATCACCCGTTAGAGAGCGCCTCTACGCATCTCTCGTTAGGTACAAGAGCTTATGTAAGCCTTTTAAAAGAAAACTTTGTTTTCGAAAAATTACTATCGAGCTACTTCGTTTTCAGTTTTATGCCTTTTATGTAATGCATTACGAGAAGTTTGAGTTGTTATCTATTTGAAGACGCGAGATGTAAGACCGACATCTAGGATTTTCGAGAGAATCAGCACACAGAGGTTCCGAATCTGGAGCCGTTCCGTGTAATTGCTGTTCTGCCTTAACTCCTAGGACAGAATGTCACGATAAAATTGTTCAGGTTACTTCACCTGTCAAATTTAACGAAATGTTTCAAATATATAAAGAAGTGTTCGAGAGGGCATTTAATTGTGGGAAGCGCAACTAATGAAGGTTCCCTGACCAGGAACAATGTATCTTATATATAATATATATTGTCTTGCGTACAAAGAAATGACACCTCGAAGAGAGTATTGTTATCTATTGTTGATATACTGTTTCCCTTGTTTTTTATTTTACTGATAGTGGCTATGTCTATCTTACGACTTTCTGTTTCCTCAGAAACCTTCAGTTTTGCCTCTAATGTCCTGTACATTTCTAGTTGATACATTTATTAGCCATTTTCGAAGCGTTTGCCGTTTGTTTTGAAGTCAGTCCGAATTTTCGTTTCTAGGGTTTTTAGGAATATTTATATTTTTTTGAGCATGAAGATTTTTATTTCTTAGAGTGATTACATTTCAAAATTTTAGAGTTTAATGCTCACTTGTTAGACCACTGAGGCATTAATTTTCTTCATCTGCTCTTTCAAACCCTTGGACGCTTCTTCATCTGTAAGCATAGATAGTGGTTATCACAGGATGCTATCAGTCGGGCCAACTGAACTCTTGTTTTTTTTAGAAGTTTACTTCTTGATCCATCTCTATTTAATAATTTGGCTTCAGAGAAACTTTGGTGGGTTTAGTTGTTAATAGTGCTGTTATTATTTTTTGTTATTAATATCTAATTAATGTAATACATCTATCTCGGTGTTGCTTTTAAATTGCTCCAAAACTATTCTCCGTTTTTCTGTTTCACTCTGTGGGTTTCTCTCTATTTCGGCGCTTGGGATTCTTAGACTTTTCCGTTTTAGTTCTTTCCTGTAACATCTATTATTTGTTTGAGAGTCGTGTGCTTTTAAATGTTGTCTCTATATGTGATCTTCGTGTTTGCACTATTATCTGATTCATTCTGATTTTGTGTTGTGTGATATAAACAGTTTAAATGATTAATTTCTATATTTATATTAGAAATTTTGCTTTTTACTTATATATAGTCTATGTATATGTATGTTTATCATTTTAACAAAAGGTTATATTTTGGAAATTGTTGAATTTCTGACAATTTGACATTTTTTACCTTGTTGAAAGTTATTGGTATTTTTGAAATTTTTGACACCGAAATTTTTGACAATTTTAATGTATTAGACATTTTTTGACAGTTTTGACATTTTTAAAGTGTTGACTTTTTTGACATATTCAAATTTTTTAAAGTTTTGATTTTTGTAATATTTTTGACATATTAGACATATTTGACATTTTTGACATTGGTGGCATTTTTGACATTTTGACATATCTGACATTCTCACATATCTAACATTTTCACATTACTGAATTGTTGACATTCTTGATAGTTTTGAAATTTTTGACATCGACATTTTGACAATTTTAATGTATTTGACATTTCTGATATTTTTACTTTTCTGATTTTTTAACATTTTTTGATTTTTGACATTTTTCACAATTTTAAAATGTTGATTTTTGACATTTTTGAGATAACAATTTTTGACACATTTGATATTTTGACATTTTTGACGTTTTTGACATTTCTGACATTTTCAAATTTATGACATTTTTGGACTTTTTTGACATTTTAGAATTGCTGACATTATAGACATTTCTGACATTTTTGATATTTTTAATATATTTGCCATTTTTGACATAATTGACACATTTGATATTTGGACATTTTTGATGTTTTTGACATTTCTGACATTTTCACATTTCTGACATTTTTGGACTTTTTAAAATTTTTGAATTGTTTATATTATTGACATTTCTGATTTTTTTGACATTTTTGACATTGATATTTTTGATATTTTTAATATATTTGCCATTTTTGAAATTTCTGTCATTTTTGACTTTTCTGGCATTTTTGACATTTAAAATATTTCTGACAGACTTGACCTATTTGACATATTTGACATTTTAGACATTTTTATTTTTTTTGGACAGTTTACAGTTTTTAATTTTTTTATTTTAGTTTTTGTAAATTTTTAACATTTCTATCATTTCTGAAGTTTTTCACATGTTTGGTATTTATGATATTTCTGATGTCTTTAATATTTTTGACATTTTTGATATTTATGACATTTTTGACATTATTAGCATCTTCAACAAATTTTTTTGCTAATCAATAATAGAAACCCTCATTACCATCCTATGAATTTTCAAGCTTGTATTACTTTTGTTAATTTTTCAAAAAACAGTTCCCTCCCTTCCGTCATAAGATAACCAAATGTTTGTAAAATACTTAAATTTTAATTTTTTGGACAAGTTTTATAGTTATATAAATTTTGAAGCCCATTTCTGTTTATTTCTCATATATTGGATTACCTCAAAAACGTAAAACTTTGTGTGAAGGCTAGATTTTACAAACTTATCCATATTGTTGCTCCTGGGTCATTAAATAAAAATCGGTTATGTTACAAAATTTCTTTAAATTTTTTTAATATTTTGCTAATTGCTGTTATAACAACAACCAAACTAATTAAAGAAAAATAACCCCAATGATATAATTCAACAAACACAGTTAAATTCGGCATTTAAAACTTCCAACAACATTAAATAGACATATCTAGCACGAACATATCACAGGTATTCAAACATATCAAAACCGTTTTCTCGTCGTTCTCCTCTGAGATCAGAATTTCCCTAGTTGATGCCTGCACGCTGTGTGCGGTACATACTCTGCTTGACTGCAACGCGGCGTCACATTTCCACTGAAAACTTTAATATGTATTCGGCGTTGGCATAAAATTATTACTCTACTTCTGCTGACAGCCTGTCTCGTCGTAGAAGGCTGTTAGCTAATGTCACCCAGCGCAGCACGGCACACTGAGATATGCACCGTAATTTAAAATAAATCTAAACACAGATAGATATAAATCTGAAATGGAACGTAATTGTCGCGGTCAACAATCTAATTTCAATCGCAGTATGCCTCGCGACTAGACACAAAATAATGTTTAGGTTTGGACAGATGGAGTGAAGAATGTATAGCAGAGGGGTATTATGTGGAATATTTCGCTCTCGACTGGATTTCCGGGACTTGTTCACAGGATAAATTAGTTCGTTGGTGTTGGAAGGATTTGATATATCGTAGCTAGTGCCGATGTTTTAGTTGAAGTTAGGCATGTAGGAATTTTGATGAGTAGTTAATAGCTTGTAGAAACTAGCTAGGATGTGGAAATATTTAATTTGGATCTATTTAATTTGTAGGGAAATTATTTTTCAAATTTATCCATATAATTTAAAAGCTACTTTTATGTTTTTTTGGGCAATAACACCACAATAGAAATAAAACTTCGTATATTGCAGGAATACCAAACCTTTCAAAGTCTAATCTGACTTCGTTGTCAATGACTTTATATTTATTGATTTAAATTGGAAAATGAAAATTTGATTTATGACATTTAAAATTGACAATGTCAATTTTAAATGTCATGAATCTACATATTTTGACAACTGAAAACAACCTAGAAGCTGAGATGGCTGCTAAAGTCAGCTTGTGACTGAGCTGTCCTGAAATGGTGACATTTTTGACAGTTTTGATATTTTTGACATTTTTGGTATTTTTGACATTTTTGGCATTTTTGACATTTTTGACATTTTTAACAATTAGCTAATGTCACCCCGCGCAGCACGGTACTCTGAGATATACACCGTAATTTAAAATAAATCTAAACACAGATAGATATAAATCTAAAATGGAACGTAATTGTCGCGGTCAACAATCTAATTTCAATCGCAGTATGCGTCGCGACTAGACACAAAATAATGTTTAGGTTTGGATAGATGGATTGAAGAATGTATGGATTTCCGGGACTTGCTCAAAGGATAAATTAGTTCAATATAAATAAATATAAAGACATTGACGAAGTTATTTTTCATGGAAGGTTAGGATTATTTTGACAAAAGTCTGAATTAATACCATGCAGACAAATTCTAGAAACTGAAAACAACGAAGAAGCTAAGATAACTGATAAAGTCAGCTTCTGAGTGAGCTGTCCTGAATTGATGGTGAAATAAATAGATAAATTGAAATTGGGGCCCGCACTAAGCTGATCCAAAGTGGTAACGACATTAGCTGATCACTAAGCTTCAGGCTGGACTAACCCAATGTGACTGAAAAGAAATAAAGTGTTTACGGAGCTAACTTATGCTGTCAGTTAGAGTTCCAAATGGCTTAACTAGATAGTCAATCAAGTCAGCCTGTGGCTGTGGTGGTCTAAAGTGTTAATGGTGCTATATTCCGATGTAGGTGAGAAACCGAAATGATCTGAAATGATAGTGAAGTTATTTTGAGAGAGAAAGTATCGGCAGAGCTAGCTGATCAAGTCAGTTTGACGTGAAATAACCTACACTGTCAATCTATCAAACCGATCAAACAAATTGAAATGAAATTGCTAACAAAACCAATCGTTCAAGGAAATTTGTTACTGAAATAACAAAAATTGCCAATTAATGTAGTTGATAAAGACATATTGTGGCTGAGATTATCTAAATTGCTAAACAATGCTAGCAGATCAATTCATCTTGATACAGAAATGTCCTAATGTGGTTATAGGGCTATCGGTTACAATGACTTGAAGTATTAACGAAACTAGCTGATCAAGTTAGCTAGAGTTGACATAATAAAAAATGGTAATAAACTTAATGATCAGGTCGGTTTTAGGTTGAGCTGACTTAAAAAGCTAGTAAAGCTGATTTAATGTGCTAGTGGAGATAGATGACCAAGTGAGTGAGTAGGCTTATTACTATGATTAGGAAGAATTGATCAGTCTCTAAAACCTCACAACAAAGTTAAGATAATAGACTACTACTAGTCAATAAAGACTAACTGTACACTTATTTACTCATTCAATTTATACGTTCAAGGATTTATTGAGCTTATAGCTATTAGTTTAGGTAGACTTGGATTATGGTGGGACAAAATAACTAGATTAATATTACAGTGTCATTTAAATTTCTGCAAATTTAAATCTGTTAACGGTGAAACTCCTAATAAAATTACCCGATACAGGTACCTGGTGTCGAGATTACCCAAATTTCTATTGCAGCCACCTGATGAAGTGAGTTGGGAATAAACTGGTCACTGGCCTTTAGTACAAATACAGCTAATTTAGCAAGCGCATACTCTCCCTTAATAATTACACAGAACTGGATCTGGCAAATGAAGTCATTGAAAGGCACAGCAAATATCAAGTGTGTTAACAATTAGGACCTGCTCAAATTGAACAGAGCTGGGGCTGTGTTTAACTAAAGGATGGATGAGCTATCTGTTTTAGTCAGTTTGGAAGTGATCAGATTGAGGATACAGGAGTTAGTGAAGTCAGTTGTCTTTGCCAAAGTGATAACAGAGTTACGCGATCAAACCAGCTTAAGGCAGAACTGATTTCCCCACTTTGAGGCTGATTGAGAACTGGAATTCGATTGCTGTAGATTTTGACAACTTTAATCAAGGCCAAGGACAATCTTATAAAAATTTGATGGGAGACTACATTTAAGGATTGATGAGAGAAAATATCCATGAAGGGAAATGAAGAATTAAAGAGGATCACCTTGAATTATTTAGTAGGTATAAACATTCTCCCAGCTGAAAGACGGAATAAAAATGAAGGCAATTAATTTCATATGAGTGTAGCTGAATTAATGTTCCATTATAACCTCCCCAACCTCAAACGCAAATTCATGCCATAGGCAACGGTATCACTGCATTTCCAGTTGGCAAAAATTACTAAAAAACATTCCCATATAAAGCAATATTTTCCCCGAACTGTCATTAATTCATGTTTCATTTATTTTCATAAAAATGGCATTTCTATTATGCAACATGACATAAAATTCCACGAAAGCTCATATCGATATACATTTTAAAATAAATTAAATACCGATGCCGCTATTGTAAATATTTATAATCCAATTTGAATTATCTAACGACAGCGATAATATTTAAACCAATATTTGGACAACAACATAGCGCCATTGAAACGTTGACACTTTCCCTTGCTCACATGTCACCGAATTCAAATTGAGAATTAATGTGCCCGACGATAATAATTTTCAATAAATAAATTCTTTATGATGCGCTTAACATATCGAACGGAAGTGTCAAACGGTCATTCAAAATAAAATCTATTCTCCAGCGACGACGTTGGGATACAAACACATAACGGTTTATCGTTTAGAAAGTTTTGGACGTAAACGGTGTGCCGAAAGCTTTCCCAAAGTCCACTAACTAATTCTCAATATAAACCGAAATCTCATAGAGTGAGTGGAACTCTCGAGACTCACCGCTTAAATTCACTCAAGAGCTTTAAACTTTCCTCATCATTGAGGTCCGGAGAACGAACCGGCCATATAAATATTTGGCTGTTGACAATACTATCTTAGATTCCGGCCGATTTAATGTGAGCTGGTTTGGTGATTTAACATAATTGTTGATTGCCTGTTTGATGTGCAGAATTTTGAGGTTAAATTATTTACAAATCCACTATCAGAAGGATCTAAGTACGGTTTATTATTTCTACCATGAAATGTGCCAGATTGTTTCAGGACTAATCTAAAAATCACTAATATTTATCATAAAAGTCATTAATCTCTATAATATAGAACGTAAACCAACTGACTGATATTAATAAGTCTAATAAAAATAAAATTTATATGTGCTTTCTTCTAGTAGTAACAATAAATAATTTGGTCAAGTGCGAGTTGGACTCGCATACTAAGAGTTCCACCTTCAATATTCTAATATTCCAGTTTCAAACAAGCAGGGAATGAGTGCATTTTCTTATATTTACCCTAATGTCTTTTAAAGGAAGCTTTTTAAATTTATAAAAAAATATATACTTTCATTTTCCACACATAGACTTTTTATCTTATTTGCTTCAGGATTCGCTTGATTTTTATAAAAATACATATGTATTTAAATTTCTAATTTGGCCCCCAAAAATTAACATTAGGGTTTTATTTTACTAACAAACATTCAGGTAAGCCGTTTATAATTTACTGTCTGAATTTTGAGGCTCTGTATATTGGAAGATATAGGTCAAACTAGGTCAAGTTTTAAATTATAAATTATTAAATATGTTATTCAAATTATTTAAAAATACAAATAAAATATATTTTTCATAATTTAAATAGTGAAGTTTCTAAAGTGGGAATTAAGTCGATGTATAATATTTTTGTTAATATCTTTTAAACAAATGATTTAAAAATGTGATATTTTTGTAATTCACATAATGAGCCTTTTATCTGATATATAACATGATGGGTTTGAAAATTGAATTTTTATTTTCCATCTAATTGTATAATTTGTCTCTAAAATTACTATGGGGTTTTAGATTTTTTTTTGGGAATAATACCACATCAGAGTTCAAACTTGTGTATATTTTGAAACGTTTGGTTTTAAAATATACACAAGTTTGAACTCTGATGTGGTATTATTCCCAAAAAAAATCTAAAATAAACTAGAAGATGCCACAAATAACATTCAGAAAACAATTACTATGGGGGTTTTCTAATAATTTTTTTTATAAATTTTAAGTGAACCCCAGTACTCCTAATTATTTTCAAAATTTCAGGTATTATGGTTTCGGAAATAAAGCGAGAAATGAGAATTTTTTATATCTTTATGTTAATATCTTGTAACAATTTAATTAATTTAAAAAATGTGAAAAGTATATATTTGTATTCCTCATAATGATTTGATGATCCGTTAAAAAATATTTTTTTTATTTTCCGTTTAATTCTATAATTTGGCCCCCAATATTAATATTAGGGATTTCTTCGTATTTTTCCTGTAAACAAAAAAAACTTAGGTCTTATAGTTTGAGGAATAAAAGGGGATAGGTAATTTTTTAAATATTTTTTTTATTATATTTTAAAATATTTATTTAAAAAAATTAAAAAATATATTAGTATTCGTCATAATGAGCCCTTTGATTTGATATATTACTTTATCCGTTAGAAACAATTATAATTTTTTGTTTTCCATTTAATTCTATAATTTTCTCTCCAAAATGAATATAAGGGGTTTCTCCTTATTTTTCTATTAATGTTCAGGTGCGGCGTTATACCTCTATATGTATTTAATACATTTCATTAAATTTTAAGACGCGAGATGTAAAGACCGACATCTAGGATTTTCGGGGAAACTAGCATATAGAGGTTCCGAATCTGGAGCCGTTCCATGTAATTGTTGTTACCCGTAAGTACTAGGTTAGAATGTCATGATGAAATTTTCAGGTTACCTTCACCGGTCGGAGATATTGAGTACTCTCTTCGAGGTGTCATTCTTTTGTAGGCAATATATATTATATATATATATATATTGTTTCTGCTTAGGGAACTATCATCAGTTGCGCTTCCCACAATTGAATGTCCTCTCGAACACTTCTTTATGTATTTGATACATTTCGTTAAATTTGAAGACGCGAGATGTAAAAAAAGAATGACACCTCGATGAGAGTATTCAATACCTCTGACAGATGAAGGTAACCTGAAAATTTCATTACAGGTAACAGCAATTACATGGAGCGGCTCCAGATTCGGAACCTCTATGTGGTAGTTTCCCCGAAAATCCTAGATGTCGGTTTTTACATCTCGCGTCTTCAAATTTAACGAAATGTATCAAATACCTAAAGAAGTGCTCGAGAGGAAATTCAATTGTGGGAAGCGCAACTGATGAAGATTCCCTAACCAAAAACAATATATATATTATATATATTGTGTTGCGTACAAAAGAATGGCACCTCGAAGAGAGTATTCAATATCTCTGACAGATGTAGGTAACCTGAAAATTTCATCGTGACATTCTAACCTAGAAATTACGGATAACAGCAATTACATGGAACGGCTCCAGATTCGGAACCTCTATGTGCCATTTTCCCCGAAAATCCTAGATGTCGGTCTTTACATCTCGCGTCTTCAAATATTAAATAAGTTAAAATTCGTCTGTATTCTGTGAATGTTCGTTTTTCATGGGAACGTGAATAGTTTGGTATAGGGAAATGTTATACTGTCGCATAGAGAATAAAATTCTACTACTGTTGGTGACATAAAATACAGGGTGTTTCAGTAAACTTAAAGAAGTAATTGTCATTTGAAATTTTGGTTAATTAATTGGTATTTATTTCATACCTTGTATACAATATTGGATTTTCCACAAGTGTAAGACAAATTTGGTTGGAAACTAGAGAAGAGAATGCTGAGATACTAATCTTTTAAATGATCACGACATTTTGACAAAATTGTGAATATTACAGAAACTATGGGGTTTAGGTATAGTAAACTTATATGAAACATCTTATCATTTTAATCGTAGATACCGAAAATGTTATAACATACAGGGCATTCAATTAAAAAATAAAACTTTGATACTTAATTTTAAAATGTTCCTCTGAAGGATATACATCAACCTAAAAAACGGTCGTCTAAAATAAGTATCTTAATCATAAAATTCCGTGTCGTAATACGTGAATAACCCTGTATATATTGAAGCCCTATATTATTAACTAAAAAGCAAAGTTGAAAAAAATCCTAGTGATAGAGATAATATAATCTGTTGAAGTGAAATTGATGGTTTCTCAGTGCCGTCACCTCCCCACAATGTTTAACATATTCAATACATGTCTTCCGCTTATAGAGCCATTATTGGACCGCGCTTCGGTTGACAGTAAACACACTCATGTGAGTCTTCAACTCCTTTTCCTTTTCAACGCTGGAAAGAAATTCAAATGTAGAGTAGAAAAGGATAAGAGGAGAGTTGTTAAATCCAATAAAAAGCGAATTGCCGGTGGTCAACAATCCGAATGTCTATATGCGCAGGTCGTTAGGTAACCAACGAGGTTTAAAGCTCTCACGCAAATTTCTGGAAAGTTTGTTCAGTTTATCGTGGGAATTAGGCAGAGCGCCTTCGGAAGTTGCACGCCGTTCTCGCTGCTACCCTTTCCGTCGTGAGTTGTTGTGTTGCGCGCGTGCGAAGTTTGCAAGAGATTTGAAGTTTTTTGTTGCTCTACTGGACTTTGTTGGTTTTAGTGACTGAAGTTTTTGGGCGATTCGTCCTGGTTGTGCTTGTTTTCAGAAGACGTAAGTCCGTATCTTTTTCTCTTTTTCTATTTTAAAACAAACAGAATTTCGTGAAGTTGTTTGTAGTGTCCATGAGAGTGGAGACACTTGTTCGAATTCAGAGACAATAGCTTTTGGAAACAAATACAGTTCTCGATGTTTGTGTCACTGAGCATTAGTCCTTTAGATCTCACGGAGAAATGTGAAGTGTAAAAGAAAATGAAATGTAAAAGAAAAAAGGGTTTCACGAAAATTATGTATAAAATTCTAATTTGTATGCAGATACGTGGTGTGGTTTCCATTATCGAGAAGAAAATAATATTAGTTCAAAAACAGCTGTTGGAGTAAATGGACAACGAATTTTATAACATTGATTTAGACGAAAATATAGGATATGGAAAATGTTATTTAATGTAGGCACATGTTGAGTAAATATTTTTTAGGGAAGTTTGTATAACAGATCATGTTCAATAATCTGATTCGTCTTCTGCTCTTATTTTGAGGTAATGACAAAGTAATTCTTCCATATTTGAAGGGAGATACGCTATTATCAGCGACCCTTTCTGGGTAATTTTCACATATTGTCCGAAACTAAATAAAAACCGCCCTATTGAATATTCGAGTTGTATTGAAGCAATCTCATTATCCCCTTGTATGTTTCCGTTTCCTTCTAGAATTCTGGGTAATGGATAGATATTTCAGTAGAATTAAAATAAAGGTCACTAATTTGCTGCGAATGAAGTAATAATCCTAATGTGAAAACAAACTTTTAATTGATATATATATATATATATATATATATATATATATATATATATATATATACCTATATATTTGTTTTTAAGTTTTCGGGGGCACTAAATGTTTTAGGCGGTTTCCGGGAATTCATCGGCCTACTGTGATATATAGAAATATATATATATATATATATATATATATATATATATATATATATATGACAGAAAGGAACATATGACGAAGAAAGACTCTAAATGCGTGTTTTTCATTTGGATACTTTTCCTCGTGATATCATTTAAAATAATGGCACCATTGAATTTACGATAAAAATCGCGAATAGGTATCTTGTTCTTTACCAACGCAGGTTGCTCATTCAAACTCATTTGTAAATAATTTTTCATTCTACGTTTAGAACTTCTGCAACACTAAAGACCGATAGCTTCTCTATTATTTTTTTAACCGACTTCCAAAATTCGATTATTATAATGGTGGTTATTTATTACTTTTAAAATTCGTATGTTTTTTTTTGTTGTAGGCCCCTGCTATTATTCCATAATTAATTATGTATGTTATCTGATTTCTTCTCCATTAAAATAAATAGAAATATAATGGTGAAGCGTTTGGAATGAATGGAAGAAAACGAAGGAGAATGGTCTCAACAACACATGTTTAATAGAGTATATATCCGAATTGGTGAAACTTCAAGGTTCTGCAATCTGTCTTTTTTTTTGTTTAATTGGGGTTTTTTGTGCAAAAGAATTCAAGGAAACAGCTTTTGGAAAGTGATGAAATTTGTGAATGAACAATATGAACATGCGTCTTTCCTAACCTAATATCACTTCATGGATTCTTCCTTTGAGGTTCCTTGATCGACCAATATCCCTAATATTTTAGTCGATCCTGTCTTTGGTTTTTTCGATAACTCCTTATGGATGTGATATTAACTTTATTAGAGAAAATATTTTGTGGCTGATGTGTTTTGGCAAAGAAAAATTAACGTTTAATCTATTAAGGAAGGTCCCATTGTTGTAAGTGACTCTGTTGTCTCTCATATACTTTTCTGCGACGTGCAACTTGTAGTTTTGCAGAAAATCGCCGAAAATTCTAAAATTCTTATCAAAAATTTCATCTATTGATTGAAATGACATAATGGACATTTCCTCATAAATATTTTAATTCCAACGTAATATTGCGGCAATTATAGGCACAAGATTATGGAAGATAAAAAAAATTTTAATTGTGAATTTGAAAATTTTCTATGTACATCTGAAGTATAAAAAACATTTTTTTGATTTAGGACAATTCTTGGTCACTTCACATACTAAAGAAAATATTCCTATATTAACATTATTACCTCTAATTTTTTAAGTGATATTATTTTCGATTATTGGCTCCTTAAATCAATGACGAAGGAGTACCAAGCTCATTAAAAAGAGTTGTTTGTATAGGCTGCTTTCCCCAAGCAAATACCTATTTAGTATAGATAAATATAGTGAAAACACATGTCAAACTCTAAACTGCTATTTGGTGCGTTTATACACAGGGTGTTTAGTTATAGCAATCAAAATCACAAAGTAATGTGATAGAAGGAGTTGCATTTATATGATGATTGAAATATAGGTCGGAGTAGAATAATAGTGATCCGTAGGCAACCGTATATACAGGATGGTTGGAATATAGTGTGGAGTGGACGTCTGGTGGTATAAAAATGTTGGAAAAAATGTGAAATTAAAATTATATAGGGTGATTAAAAAACTGTTATATGATGTGGACATAAACAAATTATTTAAAGATGGTTGAAATATATGCTGGAGTTGAATTATATTTATACAGTGTGATTAAAAAATTTATTTTATTAATTTGTACAGACAGAGCACCTTTTAATGTTTAGCTATTTTACTTCCTGGGTAGGTACCTAACAACATTGAATGTGTTATTTATTTGCTAGAGTTGTATTTTGTTATAATTATTTTTAGCTTTTTAGTTATAGGTGGAAGTCGGTTATATATTTTTTAATGTTTTATTTACAGTTACAAATTAGCTACTGGCCCAACGTCAAACCATATTAATTTTATAATAATGAGCTCCAAAAATATTTACATATTACACTAAGCAACCCACAACGCACTAATCCCTATTTAGGATAGTTCAAGTTCTCCGAAATGGAATAGGATGGTTCAACGAATCAACGATATCTATATCTATTATATGTTGATATATTTAAAAATGATTTTTACTATGTTACAAGGTATCCCAAGTATAAGAAACTTTAATGTTGCATTTTATTAAGTAATTTCGAAAAGATTGCATTTTATTCATAGGATAGAGTTTTTTTAATTGATTTGGTTAGGCGTGATATTTCCTGTTGAATAAGGTGGATAACCCTATATAAGTAGGAAAAGTGAAGCGATGAGACACTTGTAGCCTTCTGCAGCTACTTTTCGTTGTATAGCTTTAGGATTACCGTTTTTCCACCTTTTTACTACACCGTGTGCAAATAACGTCTATATTAATTTCAATTATTATTCAGAAGTCTTAATGTAAAACGTTTACTTTAAAATAGGTCAAGTCTCTAATTTAATATATCGCAAAGAGAGAACTGGAATGTTTATTACAAAGAAAAGCAAATGTTATGCAAGTATTGCATATTAATTGATGTTATATATTTTTTTTATAATTTGTTGATTTCGAAGAAAATTATATAAATAGGGTACTGTGTAGTATGTGCATGGGTTTTTCAAGAGCTAAGTGTGATGTTCTATGGTAACATATTTTGTATTTTAAAAACAACCAATTTCGGGCAATTGTCTATTATTATTAAGCTCATTATTTTCATGCACTGATGGAAGCAGAATTGTACCTATTGTGCTTGAAATGTTTCATTATATTTTGCTAAAATTAAATTGAGGGTGAGGTTTTATTTGAATTTTATCTTCACAGTATAGTTATAGATTAATTGTCTAATGATGGCCAATAGACAACTTCTATATCATGAAATTCTGAGGATCTCTATCAAACTCTTCTAAGTTGAAAGAAGCTCTGTTATTTTATTTTAGATTTTTTAGTGCCATCCTGTATATATCAAATTTGCAGTGAATTATCTTAGTTGCATCAGTTTAATTATCAAAGATATAATGTCAGATTGTTAATTACTTAAATTATCTTTGCGAATCTTTTAATTTTTACTATCCTTGTTCAGTTGTGTTAAGGTTTATTACTATTGAAAACAGGGTCTAATTTAGATGTTTGAACTATTAGAAATATACAATCTTTCCAACAGTTGGGGTGTTTTTCGATAAAATCAGAAAAACACAAATCAATTATTTGAACTAAATACATAAATAATTATTCCAGTTTCCGATAGTTTGACGGAAGTGCAACTGATGAAGGTTCTCCACTAGACACAATATATTTTCTTGCTTTGAATGGATTTACTCTTGTTCCAAATTCACATTTTCTGACAAACCTCTTACACGGGTGAAAACAGTTTACACCTGATTTGAAAGTGAGACTTGAGGTACTATCTTAAACTGAACATTCTCTGAGCTTTTTGTCTTTAGTTGTCTCAAAACCAATTACGCAATATTTAATTACGATTATTTTGTCTGTTCATTGGGTTTTCTCTCCTCAAACTTTTTTCCTGCAATAGATAAGTATTTAAAAATTGTATATGTAGAACAAAGTGTAGTAAGAAAATTTCGTAAAATTGCCCGGATTATTGGTTGTCTGTACAGAGATTCTTCCTCACAGTTATTCTGAGAGAAAGAGATGTCTACAAAATGATCAACCAGTATTCCTCTACATAAGTAATGTATTGTTTACTGTGTAGTACTTATCTGTGTATGGAGACGTTTCAACTCCGAGTCTGGAGTCGTTGTCAATCGTCTAGTGTTGTTTTCGAGGTTTTTCCTAAAAAATTTCGCTTTGATCTTGAATTTGTTGTTTGTCAAAAAATTTGACACTGACAATTTGTCGTTTGGCGATCACTTGACGCTGAGGTTACCGTTTTTTTGTTCTGTTAGCAGTAAATTCCTCCAGTCCAAATGAAGGTCGAATGAAGGTGCTCCGATTTTAGTGTTTTTATCATCATACAGCTGGCTTCTTTAAGTTTTCTCTTTTTTCAATTTTCTTCTTACAACAAAATCTTTGTTTTATCCCAGTCTATTCTATGGCTGCTGGTGCTCGTTAATACATGATTGGCCAAATTTGATTTGCCAACATGTCTTCTGGAAATGTTATATTGATGTTCTTTTTTCCTTACTTCTAAAGGTCTTGAAGTTTCACCGGTATAAGAATGGCCACAGTCACACAAAACACTGTACACAATTTTTGGAACTCTGGGTTGCGTTAAACGGTTTGGTATGTGTGAGGATAGAGCGCAAGGTATTATTTGTTTTAAAAACTGTTTTAACGCTGTATTTACTTCCTAACCGCTTAATTATTTCCGATACACCTGGGATATATGGAATTATGTTCATAATTTGGTTGTCTGTTTGTCTTTGGTTGGTATTAGAGTGATGGTTTGTTGTTTCGACTTTCTTTCTAGCTGATTTATAGTTTTATTTATAAAGTCTTGGGGATATTCATTTTGAAGTAGATGTTCTTTCATAATTTTGACTTAGTCGTTAAAGATTTGGGTGGATGAAGATATGTTTTTTGCTCTTTACACTTTACAACACCTTTCATTACATTCAAGGGATGGTTAGAATGAAATTTCAAATATCTATTAGTATTCGTAGGTTTTCGATAAGTACTTGTACTTATTGTGTTGTTTGTTCTATCTATATGTACATATAGATAAGCAAGTTTCGAAATTACTTATTTTAATACGATGCTCGACTGTTTGGAATTTCAGGGAACAGTGAACAGAAAATTGTCAAGGACAGTTAAGTAACAATGCATAATGTGTTGGCTACTGAGCTGAAACTTCTGCGTTATCGTGTTTCAGAAATTTCTGAACACCGCCTAACATCGCAAGTAAAATATTGTACATTATTTATGTTACTATAGCTACAAAAATATGATTATATTGGATATTAGTCAAGTTCATGTCAAACCTAGAAATGCTGATATTGATGAAGTTTTTATGGAAAACGGGCAAATCGGGAAATATGGGGAAAGAAATGGAATAAGAATGATAACTTGGCAATCAAAACATGTCAGACAAATTAGTTATAAATCAAATGAATCGAATTCTATTTACATTTAGAGTTTGACAACTCTAGAAATAGGTTAATTCACTTGCTACGTTTCAACCAATGTTACAAGAAGTCGAAAATGCAATGTCAAGAAATAAAAGTAAAATGCTGACTGATTTCATTATAATAATTTATTGAATGTCTGTCTCAAAATTTTTGTTTTTGCGTAAACCACAAACATGGCCGACAAATCAACCTAATTGTTGTAATGAAAAACCACTTCTGCCGTAATATTGAGTTAAACTAAACATTTTACGAAAAATTGAAGTCGGTTATTAGTTCATTGAAATGTTACATTTTTTGGGCTTAGGCCATTTGTCAGCGGAAGCAATTTTATTTTTTAAATATTAAGGGGGGGTTATTGTAAAGTTAAATACAAGTTTGTGGGGTTGCAGCCCTTATCCCACGGCCACCAACTTAGAAACTGGGCTGCAAATGGTTTTAATGGTTTATCTTACAAAATATATCATATGAAAGCTTTTGGATCTGTTGTCATAGTACTGGGAGATCGTTTCACCTTTACTTCGGCAGATGACTTGAATCATGTGAAACGTTATTGTCGTAAACACCGATTTGGGGGCTAGTCCTTTCCCAGGTTAATGATGGCAAGGAGCGAGTTGTCGAATACCTGTTTTCAAAGAATTACTGTGTCACCAGAAACGCAGTATTATCAATAATCGAAGCCATTTTCTCTTTAATCGTAATTTCTAATGAAAAGGAATCACGGCGCACTTTCCACCTGTCCCATTGTTGTCCTATTTCTCAACTGTAAAATAAAATATTGTAAAACATTTTCTGTTTTCTCTACAAATACCTGTTTTTTATTACTCCCAACAACTTAACGTTCGATTGGATTTCAATACATATTTTTCTAGATTTCGCTGCTTATGCATAAACAATGTTCATTAATTTGGTGTTGTATATAAAGTTTATGAATATAATATCTAAAGAAACAAAAATATGTTATTTATCAAGAATCCAATATTAACTATTGTGGCAAGTAATTAACGTTTTATATATTTCAAGAAGTCAGTTATCTGTCAAGTTATTACTTTACTGATTTGTTGAAAATTTAAAAGACAATTATGGTATACACATTGCAAGAACGTGTTGAGCTGGTAAGTTTTTATTACCAAAACTAAAATTGTACTCGATCTGCTGCAAGGGTTTTTAACCAAAACTATTCCGAACGTAACGTTTGTCATAAACACGTATTGGAGTTGATTTTAAAATTGGTTGAGACGGGCTCAGTAATGAATAAAAAAGAGCTCCCATTGGAATTATAAATGATGAAGGGGTAGCTGTGGCTCCATTGGGCCATGTCCAATTTGTACCAAACACGCAGTCTGTCCAGCAAATCTCTGCAGCTTCCAGTATTAAAAAAACTAACGTTTTTAGAACTTTGCATAAGTACAAATTCCATCCGAACAAAATTAAATTACTTCATGAATTGAATGAGGATGATTGGGATCGAAGGCAAGAGTTTTGCGAAATTATGACCCAGGGTATGATCAAAAACCCAAATTTCTTGTACAATGTTTGATTTTCAGATGAGTGCACTATTTAACATCATGGAGAGCTTAACCGACATAACTGTAGATACAAATCCTCATTTGTTTCGAGAAGCCCATAGTCAACATCCGGTAAAACTAAACGTTTATGCAGGAATTTTGGGAAATCCCTGTTTATTCCTGGTAATTTAAATTGGGAGATTTATCACAGTATATTGGAAAATAAAATTAATGCATTGATAATAGAAAAATTGAAAATGATCCTCTACTACATGAAGAGCAATTGCATTTCCCACAAGATGGAGCTCCTCCTCACTACTTCGCCCCAGTTCGTCAATACCTCGAATTGTAATACCCTGGTCGCTGGATTGGAAGAAGAGGTCCACAGAATGGCCTGGCCGATCACCTGATCTGAACTCTTTGGATTTTTTTTTGTGGGGACATGTTAAATCCAAAATTTTTATGAGTCAGCCTGAGAATTTGAACGAACTACATCAACGAATTATAGCGGAGTGTCGTCAGATAACACCGACTATGCTGAACGATGTCAGAGACGGCTTTTAGTCAAGGTTGTACTATTATATGGAAGACACTTTGAACATTTGCTTTAGAGGCATTGTATTGTAATGTAAATTCGTTTTTTTAATACTATTTTATTATTACATGTACAGAAATTGCAATAAAAATTTTTATTACGACGGTTTAGACTGTAAACGGGCTTTTAAAGGATAAACGACAACACAATTTTCCCTATCCCAAATCTGAAGGTCATTGAATTGACCTATTTATGTTGAATGCGCGCAAGCGCTAATTCACCTCAAAAAATTTCCCTCGAAACAAAAATCAATCTGATTTTTTCTTATTGCAATAGCTTTGAAAATAACCAAGAGATGGAATACCCTGTAGATCAAATTATGGCAGTATATTCTCTTAGTTACGTCAGTTTTATTGTCAAATATTTAATGTCACATTGTTACTTACAAAATTCGTCATTGCGATCCTTTTAAAATTTATTTTCTTATTCAGTTGTGTTAACTTACTGCTATTGAAAACGGGGTCTGATTTAGACCCTGAAACGTTTGAACTATTTGAAAATTCTGAAAAATAAACCCAGAAATGATACAACTATCTTTCTGAAAACAGCTGTTTCAGTTTTCATCCACAAAATGCATAACAACGCTCAACATAAATTTATTACTACATATGGACCGCACTGTATATTATCCCCAATAACCACTTGTAATGTACGCGTTCTGAAATCCGCATCATGCTTCATCACGATGATAGTCCTTGTTGCATCATTTCTTTTCCGCTTTGTTGCACTTTCTTTTATCGTCTTCCCTTCCAGACTACAAAGTCAGCAGGTCCATCGAAAATATCCGCTTTTATAACTATAATTCATATACACGAGTACCTTCTAATTCCCCACGTATTCCCCGCCAAGACATTCGCAGCGTATAAAAGCGACCCAGCGTGTGTGTCTCTTCGTCTAGCTCGTTTCTCGTCCGGAACCCGGATCCTGTTCCTTTTCCTTATTGCCGTTCAGCTGAGCCAGTTGTAATTTCCAGTCAATTTCGCCTTCAGCTGTCTCGCTCTGGCAGGCTGGCTCTCACGAGGAACATGCGGAACATACACGACTCGGTTGAATGTGGAGATGTCGTGAGAATAGTCATATGCGGACGGCAAGCTTTTCATCTTCATATCGGAGTAAATAAATTGCGTTCTTTTAAGGTGGCTTATGAATGTTCAAGGTTCTCTGTCGCTGGTGCGTATTATTGACAATTCTTTTGGGAATTAAATTAGTGAAAACATTCGTAGAAGATTCTGTATGTTCTTTGTTATTAAGATACTGACATTTTCAACATATTACATTTTTAGGAATTACTTGGGCATGCTTGAATGTGAACTCGCGTTACATTGGTTTCACTTGAAAAAGAAACAAATGTACTTATCCGGGGCCACTCCATTCATTTCATCTTTTTTTCACGAACAAATTTTCAAAACTTCACAACTTGTGACAAGTTGAAAAAAAAAGCAAAATCAGCTATGACTCTGGCCGCGAAAACCTCCGTTCTCAGCCGTATTGTTGCTATAACCCGGTGGTGGCCAACCGGTCGATCGCGACTCTTAGTCCAGTCAAAAAATATTAATAATTAAACCAGACTGCCCAACGTAATTATCAACTACCATTTTTCATTCGCTGTTCCGTCACGGTATTTATCCTTTATTCTACGCAGTATAGTGTTTTATTTTCGGCACGAAATGACCAATAAGCGGGAAGCGTGTGGGATGCGGGGGAGGGGCGTGTGTCAAGTATCAATCCGTCCCATGTCACGTATCAATCTGTCAGTTGACGACATTAACTTCTGGAGTTACGTTTCAACTATTACCGATGAAAATCCATGAATTGAGAAGTTGCTTCAATTCGTAAGTTATCCATTTAATGATGCCATTGATCATAGTGAATGGCTACAAAATTTGCAGATACATTTCAAATGGAGCACATGATGTTATAAAACGAAATTATTACTTTGCGCTGCGACATATTTGTAAAAACAAGCTCATCCGCAAGTCAAGATTTCTGGGCATTGGTTTCCAACGAAAAATATCCAAATTTAAAAAAATGTGTTGAATAACTTCATTCGTGTTTTGGTTCAACATATTTATGTGAGTCAGCATTTTCCCACTTAAAACAAACAAAAAATAAACACCATTCTCGCTTGACAGACGCTCAGACATTGGATTCTTTAAGGTTGGCAATATCCAACTACAAACCTGATTATGCTAAACTAGTGGAAACTATTCAGGAGCAATGCTCACACTAATATATAGGACCCATATAATGTTAAGTAAATTTAAGGAAACGATCTCACATGTGAAACTACTAAGACTGGCCAATAAAAAATACATAATTGTGTACTAAACTATGCTGTTTCATTTAAGATTTCAAGAAGTATCTACTTGGTAGATCGCACAAGGTTTCGTTAGAAAACAGTAGATCTTAGGTCTAATCAAGTTGGCCACCCCTGCAACCGGTACTAGTCTACAAAATCTAAAATAATTAATAAAACATTTCACTATATAATAAAAAGCATATTCTGCGTTGTTAGGTATCTATAATGTATATACAGGGCTTTCATTTCAAAACGAGCCATCTAAAATAACATTTAAAATATCTCTAAAAGAAGAAGACAAAAAACACGTTAATTTATATTTACGAGAGGACACATCTTAGACGTATCGGCCACCCTGCAGTTTCAACCCCTAATGTCATTTTATACTTTTAAATTAAAATAATTATTATTTACATTTTATTTATTTTATTTATATTATTAATATTGTATAAGCGAATTCATTTAAAATTCAGGTGTTGGTTTTTTGGAAAAAGGCTTAAACACGAAGGTTTTTTTTTTGGACTGCCGTTTTTTGATGATAAATGTTCAAATTGTTGACCATCAACTTCCTGACAATACGTAAGACGGTTTTCAAATTATTGTAACACTTCACTTAGCGTTTATGGCACGATTCGTTGTATTTCGGTCCTAAATCTATTCTTTAATTCCTGGATATTTTCCGGCTTATTGAAGTGTAGACTTTCGATTTCAGGTAACCCCAAAGATAAAAATTTGACGGGGTTAGATCTGAAGACCTAGTTGGCCATTTGATTTTACCTTTCCTTCCGATCCATCTATTTGAGAAAATATTGAGAGAATCTGGCCCTGTTCGCGAATAGTGCGGCGGTGCTCCATTCTGTTGAAATCATACCGAATCTGCCAGTATATTAGGGTTTTCACCATTTGGGTAACGTTCTGTTAAACAGGGTATTATGTCATTTTGTAATAGGTCTAAATACTTTTTCGAGTTAAGTGTTCCCTCAATAAAAAAGGACCCACAATTGAAGTACCCACAATTCCGGCCCATAAGTTAACTTAATTGGAAAACTATGTATGACTTTCCATAATCCAATGTGAGTTTTCTGATGCCCAATATCGAAAATTTTGCCTGTTTCCTGAACCGTTTAAACAAAATATTGCCTGGTCGGAAAAAACTATCTTGGTTGAAAAGTGCCGGTTCGCATTGCATCTATCCATCATTATTTCACAAAATTCTACTCTCTGGTCCAAATCATCTTCAGTAAGTTTTTGAACTAAAAGAACTTTGTATGGGTGCCATTTATTTCATGCAAGCATTTTAGAACAGAAGATTTACTTCTTGAGTGCTTTGCGGCTATTTGTCTAGTGGATTTCTGAGGATTTTCTTGTAAATCGAGCTAAACATTTAATTGTGTATCTCCTGGAAGATGTTTGGTTATGTAATTGTCTCTTACGTGGCCAAGCTTGTGTTCCAGTTGTGTGGCCATACCCTAACATCGTCAAATTTCTGTTCGCTGCTTTTCAGTTAAACGCGCCATACTTTGAAACTTTACAACTGCACTTGACAACTACTTATGTGAAGTAAAATTATAGTACAGTTACTACGGAAATAAACAAGTATTCATGCGACTAAAATACCATCAACAATCATAAAAACCAGACGTAAATAAATTGGTTCAAACCAACAAACACCTTATTTTTACTGTTGTTTTTTTAACTTTAGAAAGAAATGTAATTTTTTTAATAACTGTTGATTTTCGGTATAGGACATCGTAAATAAAAAATACTTAGAATTCAATGCAGAATTCAAAAATAAAATAAAAAACAAATGTTTCCATTTAAAAAATGAAGTTGATGGTGGCAATTTACTTCTGGTCCACCCCGTCTCAACGTTTTTCCAAAAAACCAACACCTGAATTTTAAATGAATTTGTTCCAACCCACCCGTCCTCACTGTATAATGTATTTGCCCTCAAAAGGGTTCATTATATGCCCCAATAATTGGGTGCATATCTGTGTTGTCAACACAACCTCCACTAATGTTAAATATGGATTTTTTAGCAATTTATATTAACAAAGTAGTAACTAATTTAGAATGTAAGATTTCTGTTTTTGTTCTTAAAATTGTAGTCTATCTTTGAAATAATAAAGGATCACTGAATTTACGATCAAAATACCAAAACATAGATCGATTTCAAATATTGCAAGCCGTTTGCAAACTATGCTCAGACGCGTATCATGAGCTGTAAGTTCCTTTAAAATCTCCACGTTCATTATTATGCAAAAACCTCACTCAACGTTTGATATTCCTCGAGCCGGTAAGATATTTTTTATACTCCGTTTCACTCGGTGGCCCGGGATGGAATAATATGATTCAATATTCCATTAGAATTCAAAATGTGTTCATAGATTGCCTTCATCTTCTCTCGAACTGAGGCCTTAATGGCAATTTTAATAGCATTTGTGAAGGAATTCCAACTCAAGAATACTATTAGGATAGGTAAATGCATAGAGTATAGATGGCAGCTCTTCCTGTGGAAGCTGTTTTATTCGAGAAATACCTAATTTATTAATATTGATAGTTTATTGACGAACTGTGAATTGAAGTTAGAAGTCTCTGTTGAGGAATGTTTAAATATTATTATTGAAATACTAAACCGCCCTGTAATACAGTGTTATTTATACAGGGTGATTTTTTTTTCATGATCAGTATGGGGATCTCGGAAACTAGAGGAGATAGAGCAATGGTTAAATTGGGAAAGATTTGCAGTTTTACTGGCCCAATTTAATGACACTTTCGGATTTTTGTAAAAAGTCATGGCTTACTAGATATTTTGAAAAATCGAAATTCTGTCGATTTACTCAAATCCCTCTAGCTCCTCTGTTTTTGATTTTATAAAAAAAGTGTAAATAGCAGAATTGAAGAGAATTGTATCCCGAATATGATTGTCAAATCCTCGTTTGCGTGACAACTTTCGTTTTCGAGATATGACACAAACTTATCTTTTTTTGAATGGAAACCATAGTTGGCTATGACCTCAAAAAATCGGACATTTTTAGAGCTTTTCAACGATATAACACTCGATATAGTTATTTATAAAAATAACAAAGTTATGGATGCTTTTCTCTCTTATTTTCACTTTTAACGTTGTTAGCCATGAAATAGATTGATTTATTAATAACCATTCCAAAAAGCATTGAATGATTTTTTTATTAGGTATATCAGATGTAACGAAAAAAATAAATAAGTAGGTACTTACTAAAAACTTCAGAAATTAAAGTACATAAAAATGGTTACAATTTATGTTCGAAAAGTGCATCTTTTTAAGATTGACGTTACCGCTTTCCTCACAGACCGCCTATAAATTTCTTCAATTGCTTGTAATACCGCCTCCCTTAGGTCACCCACTGTCTCAGACTTTCTTTTGTATTCTTTGCTTTTTAGCGCACCCTATAAATAGAAGTCTATAACTGCCAAATCGGAAAACCTGGGTGACCATTCGCGTCGGCCATTTCTTTCTATCCAAGAGTTTGGATAGATATTATCTAAGTGTTGTCTTTCTAATAACGAGTTATGAGCAGTTGCTCCATCATGTTCGAACCACTCAATTTCTAAACAAGTTCTCAAATTCAAATTATGCAACATGTCTTGAAATGTGTATTGCAAGAAATGTAAGTAGCGCTCCCCAGTAAGTAATTCGTCATAAATAAAAGGCTCCAGAATAGTAGACCCTATGATACCACACCAAACATTAAAACCAAATTTTATCTGGGGTCGTCTTTGTTCTACATGGAAACGGTTTTCTTTAGCCCAGATATGCTCAGTTTGTCTATTGAACATACCGCAGTTAGTAAAACTAGTTACATCTGACCATAACACCTTTAATGGAAACTGTGGATTGTCAAGGCACATGTCTCTAAACCAGCTACAAAACAAAATACGTCGATGTTCGTCACCAGCATGCAAAGTTTGAGAAACTGAAAGTTTGTACGAATGAAACTTGTGCGTTTTCAGTACCTTAACTACAGTTCGTTGAGATGTGCCAGCGTCTGCCGCAATGTCACGAGTTGATGTAGATGGATTTTGATTTACCATTGCCAAAAATTTATTTGTGCTGCTTCGTTAATTTGATTACGTTTCTTTAGTGGTTTAGTAAAAGATCCATATCGTAAAGCCTCTTAAATGTACATAGAGCAGGTTGACGACGATTAAAATATTCATGAAAGTATTCCTCAACTGCACGAACTGAATTTTTATGGCATATATAACATTCCACCATATTCAGCTTTTCTTCGTTAGAATATTCCATTTTATCACGAAAATTTGTCAATATCGACTGTCAGTTCAGCACTACTTATGGAATTACTCTCAAATGAGGAAACGTCAAATGAAAACAATCTTTTTCATGGCTACCTACGTTAAAAGTGAAAATAAGAGAGAAAAGCATCCATAACTCCGTTATTTTTATGAATAACTATATCGAGTATTATATCGTTGAAAAGCTCTAAAAATGTCCGATTTTTTGAGGTCATAGCCAACAATGATTATCATTCAAAAAAATATAAGTTTATGTCATCTCGAAAACGAGAGCTGTCACGCAAACGAGGACATGACAATCATATTCGGGATACAATTTATTTATTTATTTATTTATTTATTCACATATACTTGTAACCCCATTTACATAAAAATACAAAACAAAAAAATTAAAGAAAATAACATTAAAACTAAGACTAAATCTAAAAAACACAAAAACACACAAAAAACATATAAATCTAAGTTTATACAAAATACAGGATAAATTATAGTTACTTAAAATTAATTAAAACAAAAACAAAATAAACGACATCATTAAATATTATGGTACAATGAGCGCTTGATTACCCTGATGGAGTTGTAAAACAGATCGATATGTGAGGAGTTCTGATTGCCAGTACGTAATACCCTAGTCATTGCTGAACAAGATCCATATTTAGTTCTGTGAAATGGCACCTTGAAGAGTTCTGAAGAACGAGTTCTCATAGTTGTATTCAAGGATATTCTGTCTAGTAAGCAAGGGCAGTCAAGTTCACCTGACAACAACTTGTATAGGAAACAAATGTCAGCTATGTTACGCCGATTTTGCAAAGATTGTAAATGCATTTGTGCTAAAATATCCCTATATTTATAATTGTCCCTGTTCAAGCCCATTTTAAATGCAACTATACGAAGAAATTTATTTTGAACTTTCTCAATATTATCTATATGTGTGTTAGAGTGAGGGTTCCATATGACAGAACAGTATTCCACAATAGATCGTACTAGTGAACAATATAATAATTCCCTTCAATTTTGATATTTACACTTTTTTTATAAAATCAAAAACAAAGGGGATAAAGAGATTAGACTAAATCGACAGAATTTAGTTTGTTCAAAATGTCTAGTGAGCCATGACTTTTCACAAAAATCCGAAAGTGTCATTAAATTGGGCTAATAAAACTCCAAATCTTTCCCAATTTAACCATTGCTCTATGTCCGCTAGTTTCCGAGATCCCCATACTGATCATCAAAAAAAAACTCACCCTGTATAGGGATTTCTGAAAATTTTACGTTTTTGTTTCACTGTCGTTACCAAGTCGTAACCGTCTCAACGTCAATGTTAGTTAATTATTTACAAAATACTTTTGCCTGTCATTTTTCACGAGCCCGAGACGCCACATAATAAAAGAGGATAGCACCCTAACTCTATTACTTACATAATATCATAAATCTTCCTTTATTATCAAAGAAAATCTAGCACTTGTAGACGAAAGCGTTTCTGTCGAGCTTAAACAAAGAAAGAAAGGTCACTATAGGGAAGTTTCCATTTCCCTCATTTCCATGTAAGGTAGCGTAAATTTATGAATCGTCGCAGCACGGGGGATTTATTTGAATGTCATCGTATCTCATAGTCATATCTTTGTTATTAACGGCTAAGACACGCAGCTACTGCGAAAGAAAGGGGGTAGAGTTACTACTGGCGCACTATTTGTTGTTTTTTTAATTCCGCCTTGATGGAATTCAAGCACGCAGCACTGTAGTGAATGAACACAAACCATTTGTGGATTGAGAAAACTAGTGAAGATGGTAAAGAAACAGATTGCAGTTAGTATCCGCTGCTCGTAGTACGAAAATAGAATAAGGTACTATTGAAAACATATACAGTGATGGGCAGATGTGTGGAACCAAGTAAAGATCTCTGGAATTATTAGAGATATCAAAATTAAATTTGGAAGGTGGATACTGCAATAGAATGCCTATTTGTTTCCAAATTTTTTTACAATTTTGAACTTCCTGTTTTACCGAAAGTAATGTCGATTTTAAAATTTGCAATGAAAAACCCTGTATAGTATTTTAGTTTCTGATGAAACAATTTATTGCGAATACAAAAATATCGGGTTTGATATTGTTTACTTCAATACCTACCGAGAAATTAACAGAAAAATAACTAAGGAAAGGAAAAATTCGATGGTAGCTAAACTCGGTTCAGATTTCATTTACGCCCGATATAAACAAACCGCTCTGTAAGGATATGTACTTCTCGGTGGCATTATAACGTCACAGCCAACAGCCCTGCTAGTTCCATAGTCGAACACACGTGTATTTGTATAATTCAGGCGCAAATTAAATCTGAATCAAGTTTAGTAGTCCATGAAATTACTTGCAGAAATGACAGTAGTTGTCAAAATAAGTTATTAGTTTTTTTATTTGAACGTAAAAACATTGTATTATTTTAATTTGATCGTAAAATGACCGAATTAAGTGAAAGAGAAAAAATAGAAATATTAATGATGATTGGGTATAGGGAAAGGAAAATGACGCATCAAGAAGTTTGTGGCCTTTTTAACATTGTTCATCCGAATACACAAATATCCCGTTCAGTAGTGACGAAAACTTTGCGAAGGTACGACGCAAGTGGAACAATTAGCAATTTACCAAAAAGTGGACGGTTAAAAAGTGCAAGTAATAAAGGTGTAGCTCAAAATGTTGCTATATATTTGGAAGAAAATCTTCACTTATCCACCACCGACCTCGCCAATATGCATGGAATTACCGTCGTTCAGTAGGAAGGATATTGAGGCGAGAAAAATATCATCCATACAAAATTCGCCTCGTTCAAGAACTCTTCGAAAAGGATTGTGACAGACGTTTGCAATTTTGTGAAACGATGATGGATATTTGTAACCGTGATAATAATTTTATAAGAAATGTGGTGTTTTCAGACGAGACTACATTTTCTTTAAATGGTACGGTTAACCGACATAACTGCCGCTACTGGTCGCAAAGTAATCCTAATTGGGTACCAGAGGCTCATACACAACATCCCCAGAAATTGAACGTTTGGGCCGGCATTTATAACAACAGAATCGTGGGACCCTTCTTCCTACAAGAAACTTTAAACGGAGATAGGTATTTACAGTTCTTGGAGACACATGTTATTCCGGCATTGGAGGTAAATAGACAATTACCAAATAAGAACTGGTTTCAGCAGGATGGAGCACCACCCCATTACGCTCGCATTGTTCGAGATCATTTAGATAGGACATTTAATCACAAATGGATTGGAAGAAGGGGTACTTATGAATGGCCTGCACGAAGTCCCGACCTTAATCTACTAGACTATTTTCTGTGGGGTTACTTAAAGTCTAAGGTTTATGTTGATAGACCAAATAATTTGCTAGAATTAGCTGCAAAAATAACTCAAGATATCCAGAGAATTACACCAGAAGTAATAGCTAATGTGACTAGAGAATTTAAAAACCGACTTGCCTATTGTCAAGAAGTAAACGGTGCTCAGTTTGAACATCTAATACATTAAGTTTAGTTAAGTTAAGTTTCAATGTTTTGAAAATCACTTAGATTTTGTTAATAATTATGATTACGTATTTCTTTAACGGATATTAGATTTTTCCTTTCCTTAATTACTTTTCTGTTAATATCTCGGTAGGTATTGAAGTAAATAATATCAAATCCGATATTTTTGTATTCCCAATAAAATGTTTCATCAGAAACTAAAATACTATACAGGGTGTTTCATTGCAAATTTTAAAATTAACATTGCTTCCGGTAAAACAGGAAGTTCAAAATTCTAAAAAAATTAGGAAACTAATAGGCAATCTACTGCAGTATCCACCTTCCAAATTTCATTTTGATATCTCTAATAATTCCAGAGATATTTGCTTGGTTCCACACATTCGCCCATCACTGTATATTATTGCTGGAGTACCCCAGGGATCGATTTTGGGCCCATTTTGTTCGTCTCTTGTAGTAACAACATTATTTGTCAGGTTGTTCCTGAGTGTTTTAATATGATTTGTCGTTTATTGTATCAGCGAAAGGTCTAGATATGAAAGGTTTCGAATTATTGTGGTTGGTGTTGTTTGTTTTTGGTAGGTTCTCTCAACTAATTCGCATGTCAGTGAGCACCTTGTTCATTGTCTGGGTGAATTTCTACAGCTGGCGATGCCCGGGGCAATACCTTTTGTTAAGATTGTACAATGTCGTTTACGCTTCGTGCTTGGAAACTTCTAAGATTTTAGTTATTTAGAAAAATCTTTCGACTTAAAACCTTGTTAAATTAACTCTTTCCCTTTAATTCTTCATTTCAGGAATTATTTAATTCAAACAAAGATCCCATCTGTCAGATTTGTTGTAGGTTAGGATAGGTTATTTTTCGATGTTGAAGAAATTCTTAGATTAGAGATAACCTATTTTTCGAAGAGGTGAGCGTAGCCATTTTGTCATGATATAATCGTCATATGCGATGTAATATTTTAGGGTTTTACTGAGTAGCCTTTTCTTACGGTGGAGTTGGTCCTGTTAATAGAAATTATTTTCTTACGGTGCAGCATTACCTTAGGGAGTACTGTTTTTCCAGGTGGAGTTCCTTTTCCTACTGGCATTTTTTATGGTAGAGCCGTTTGTTTATGGAGATATTATGCCACGGCAAGGCTTATAGTGGAAACGTTAGGTCACTACAGAGCCCGTTTGATTTATGGAAATATTTAGTTACGGTTAGGCCTCTGATTTTTTATGGTAAATCCTATGATTTTTAGAATTAGTTTTGCCTGTTAACTTATGGAGTTTTGGAACCATTTTTGGAAAGCCTAGCTGATCATCGAATGGCTATTTAATAGTTGACTACATGGCATTTAGTAATTTAAGATAAACGCCTGTATCTAACCTTGCAGGGGAGAAATAGAGCAACTACTAACAATTAAAACTAGCATTTCTAAATTATGTAATAACAATAATCAAATATGTAATAATGTATAAACTAGCCACCCAAAATAACTTAAAATATCTTTAAAATAAAAAGATATGAGGGGTTTAACACATTTACTATTAGTTCAAATACAATTTCCCAGTTAAATTTTCTTCCACATATAAATGCCCAATAATTTTAATTCCGAGAATTCCGGCCCATACATTGATTTACTGAGGATGTTGCTTGTGCTCTCCCCGAAAAGTTGTGGATTGGTATTGTCCTAATATCTACAATTACGTGTATTTAAAGAAATTCCAGCTTCGTCAGAAAAACAAATATTTTTAATAAAATTAGGCTCTGAATTTACTCTTTGAGTCATTAATTCGGACAATACCAACCTTCTGTCATAATCAACTTCGCAAAATTTCCTAAAATCTCAGCCTGTGCAGTTTCTGTTAAAACTGTACGATTCTGGACAATTTTAGTGCACACACTTCTAGTTTCTTGAAATTTGTGAACTAAATCCAGCACGTACTGATGCCCAATAGCTTTATCGGGTTATAGTAGCAAATTTCTTTAGTAACAACATTTAAGAATTTTTTCTCTTATGTTTATGTAAGTATTTATACTCATGTTTTTTTTTTCAACTAAAATAAAAAGTTTTAATTTTTTTACGGTTTATAGATTATTTTGTAAAAAAATGTGATTTAAAAAAATGATGTGTCAAAAGATTGGTAAAAAGAGACCTTTAAAATGGTTTCACTTGATACCCCTTTGTATTTAAACTTTTTGTACTGATATTGACACCTTTTCAGGGATTGGAACTGCATGGAGACCGATACGTGTAAATATTATTTTAAAGATATTTTAAAAGTTATTTTGGGTTACTAGTTTTTGAAATGAAAGCCCTGTATTTAAACATATGAAATAGCCTATAGTCAATAGTATGGTCAAATAAAGTTAATTTGTAACCGTCTTCCAAAAAGGAGGAGATTATTAATCCGTCTGATTTTTTATGTACACTCATCAATTATTCAAAACCCGCTTAATCAATTTTATGCGTGCATTTTGAGACCGTTTTCTAGAAAATTGGCCAAACAGTTATGACTTTCCATTGATTTCTTTGAAACACCTCAATCCATTTGAATATTTCAATTCAATATCGCAAAAAATCGGAATTATATGTGGAAAAACGGTAAATTTTGTTAAGAATGAATTGTAGAACATTCTATTCAGAAGTGCGACAATCCTTTTAAAACTTATTACTAACAAATTTCCCAAGAACAAATAATAACCCGACAAACATAGACGAATGAATGTGGAGGGAATGAAGGAATATGTCTTGAATATTTCAATTAAATATTGCAAAAAATCAGACATATATGTAGAAAAACGGTAAACTTTTGTTATGAATGAATTGTAGAACATTCGAATCGGAAGTGCGACAATCCTTTTAAAACTTCTTACTAATAAATTTCACAAGAAATTAATAAGCCGACAAACATAGACGAATGAAAGTGTACAGAATAAAGGAATATGTCTTCATTAGGCTTAATGGAGATAACACGGTATCTTGTATGGGGCGCTAGACCCCGAATCTGCCTACGTTTACATTAGATATTCTAAAAGATGAGTTCCAGAATAAAAGATCTAGTGGACAGGGTCGAACAAAAGCAGAGGGTTATTCAAAAAGCAGGCCGGCATCGCAACGGTTGCCACCATACGAAGCTAATAGTGTTAATTTTCTCTAGCGTTGCTATTACGTCGGGGAAGAGTGGACAAAAAGTAAATGAAAACGGCTCAGTCCCCTGGATTATGATGGAAAAACTTGAAAGGGTTAAGTAATTTATTATTAGTTTGAAGGACATAATTAACTGTATAAGAAGGGGAAATTTCGTGTATTAATATTGTTTCCCGTACATTACTACTGGTAATAGTAAGTAAACTCATTTTCAAAACGCTACACCTCTTTATACGTTAACAGTTGTTAGGTACTTCAACACAAAGTAGAAAATGAAGCAGTAGCTGGTGTCTCTTCCATAAGAATTAATTACAAGCCTATACAGGGTGTCCCACGAAGGTAGGCGGTTACCTGTAACTCAAAAATATATTGATATTAGAATTCTGAAAATCTGGCAACGTGGGTAAAGATATTTGCTTTTTTATATCAAAATGAAAGATGCAGTCCTCAGGGTAATCGACAATTTAAGTTAAATCATCTGTTTAAAATTGTTTTTTTTTGGCATGTCTTATTGGAAGACCCAAGCCAGCATACCGCGCTCAAAACATCACCATTTGTTCTACAGGGTGTCATAAATAAAAATGTCACTCACAATATGCTTAAAACAAAATTTTCAAATGGAAACATCCATTTTTTTTGTCTAGATCTTATTTAGCACTGAAAATGAAGGTAAATTTGTATTACCTTCCCTATTCGATTAGTTTAAATTACGAAAAACCGTTTTCCGCCCATTAAAGTATGATTTTGACTTTATTGGAAAAATCAAGTTAGCCGTGGAAGATAGAAAAATAACTAGCAGCTACTAAATGTCACTTAGTTTTTCAGAATTGCGAATTATGCATACACGAAACCTAATATGAGTAATTATTCCAACGAAGACTATTTCAATATCTTTATTATTTATAGCGAGTGTAATAAAGTAACAAAAAAGCGGAAAACAATTAATCGAATAATACTCGAGATCGCAATCATAACAATTTTATATAATTATTTGCAAATAGAAGTAGCTTATGAAACATATAGGTTATCCTATATCACATTTTGTTGGAACCAAGATTACTATAAATCCACCAATCCCGAATATTTTCCTCCCGAACTACTTAGTGCTTATGGGCCACACTAAGTAACAATTTTATTGAACATTTGATTGAACCACCTTGTATATCTGTAACTTAACTTCACCCTATAGTGCAACCATCCTGTAGATCCTGCTGCTTATTTGTCGCCTATTATAAATTTTTTTAAATACCTGACTATAAATCTACTCCACCCTATATTTCAGCTATGAAACAGCTTGGGGTCTACGCTATATAACAATTATTTCTGATAATTGTTGAGCCCCCTTGTAAATTATAATTTCTTTCCATGCTCATTAAAGACAACACTGTATAACTATAATTTTTGAATATGCAACTGCTTATGGGAGACCCAATATAACGTGTTTTCAACCACCCTCTATAACTATATTTCAACTTCACCCTATATTTGTGTTTACGTTTTTTTTTTGATAACTATAATTCTACAGCATCCGTTTTTCAACCACCTGGTATATGCAACTATTTATGGCTCACCCAACATAACTTTTTTGAACCACCCTGTTGTAACCAATATTACTCCACCTTTAATTCCTTCACATTGTATACATGCAGGGCTTCTAATTTTACTGCGCTCTAAATTTCAACTATACTATCTATGGAACACCTTGTAAAATTACGCCTAATATATCAGTTGATTTTTTTTAAATCCAAACATGACCTAAAGCAAGTATCTAATATTTGGTGAGTGCGGTGGAACCAATGGAATAATTTTGTGTTATCTAACATCGTTGAAGATTTCTTGCTATATCTACCGTTTCCCTCAATGCAGGTAGATAAAGCATATAACAGATTTGAAGTCTGATAGGCTTCTTCTTCTCCTTCTTTAAGGGTGTCTTTGTGAAAGTGGCTATGGATAAAGACCATAGACAAGTAATGAGATGTAAAGTTTATATATTTCACCGTTGTCTAATGACTTTTAAAGTCTATGTAAAAATATTGACGAAAATACTCTATCTTGAATAGAAATAAACCACTGTTCTTTAGCGTGCCATAAAATTAATTAGATTAAACATATATTTTAACAGTCTTGGAAGTCCTGCTTTTTCACTAAAACTAACACAAACCACTTCCTCAACCTCTTTATCACTTTATCAGTGTCTTTGGGGAATATAGATATTTAAATTTCCTAACAGTAACACATTCACACATGCGACTGCCTCGCCATCTTAACTGAAAGTCCTAATTTTAGGCTATTCAACAAAAAAAATCAGAAAACTCGATTCAGTAGTTCTTATTTAATGCCCAAACACACAAATAAGCAAACAAACAGACAACTGCAAATTTATAGTAGTATTTCATTGTTAAAACACAGTAAATTCAAGTCAGGATTTACTTAGCATAACAATGCGCGTAGGCAATTGTTTATAAAATAATTGCCCATATTGATTTTGCTCCTTTGTTAGTTTTTGGAATACATTATAATTAAAGATTCGTTTTGAAAATGAAGGATGCTAAAACAAAATTTTTAAGTTCACCCTGTTTCTTGACTAAACCCTGGGCATTCTAAATATACAGATTTTGTCAATCAAATATTTTATATTCAAAACAACAAACTATTTTGAGAAAGAAATAATTTTATACAAAAATACCTTCGGGCATTTAAATTGCACTCTGTTTCTTAACAAAAACCTGACGCATTCTAAATATACAAATTTTGTCAATTAAATAATTTATATTAAAAACAACAAATGATTTTGAGACAGAAATAATTTTGTACAAAACTACCTCGGGGGTTTTAAATTACACCCTGTTTCTTAACTAAAACTTGAAGCATTCTAACTAGACAATTTTGTCAATTAAATATTTTATATTGAAAACAACAAATAATTTTGAGAAAGAAATAATTTTATACAAAACTACCTTGGAGGTCTTAAATTACACCCGGTTTCTTGCAAAAACTTGAAGCCTTCTAAATATATCTACAGTGTTTTTCATTTAAATATTTTATATTAAAAACAACAAATGACTGTGAGAAAGAAATAATTTTATACGAAACTACCTTGCAGGTTTTAAATTACACCCGGTTTCTTGCAAAAACTTGAAGCCTTCTAAATATATGTACAGTTTTTTTCAATTAAATATTTTATATTAAAAACAACAAATGACTGTGAGAAAGAAATAATTTTATACAAAACTACCTTGGAGGTTTTAAATTACACTCTGTGTCTTGGTAAAACCTGAAGCCTTCTAAATATATCTACAGTATTTTTCAATTAAATACTTTATATTAAAAACAACAAATGACTGTGAGAAAGAAATAATTTTATACGTACACCCTGTTTCTTGCAAAAACTTGAAGCCTTCTAAATATATCTACACATTTAAATATTTTATATTAAAAACAACAAATGACTGTGAGAAAGATTTTATAGTGACTGTGAGAAAGAAATAATTTTATACAAAACTACCTTGGAGGTTTTAAATTACACTCTGTGTCTTGGTAAAACCTGAAGCCTTCTAAATATATCTACAGTTTTTTTCAATTAAATATTTTATATTAAGAACAACAAATGACTGTGAGAAAGAAATAATTTTATACAAAACTACCTTGGAGGTTTTAAATTACACCCTGTTTCTTGCTAAAACCTGAAGCCTTCTAAATATATCTACAGTTTTTTTCAATTAAATATTTTATATTAAAAACAACAAATGACTGTGAGACAGAAATAATTTTATACAAAACTACCTTGGGGGTTTTAAATTACACCCTGTTTCTTCACTAAAACCTGAAGCCTTCTTAATATACAGATTTTATCAATTAAATAATTTATAGTAAAAACAACAAATGATTTTGAGAATGAAATAATTTTATACAAAACTACCTTGGGGGTTTTAAATTACACCCTGTTTCTTGCGTTGAACCTGAAGCATTCTAACTATACAGATATGGTCAATTAAATATTTTATGGGACATTTTGGAAAAGAACAAAACATCAAAAACTCAAAATTCGAGTTGATGTGTTCCTCCATTGTGTGTAGAACGGGGCAGGTGTCGGTGCGGACAAATTCGTCTTTGCACTTTGACAATTTGAGCAAATTTCGCTTTTTGCTTTGAGAACTACTTCTTGAACCAACAAGATAAATTAATATCAAATTTGATATTAAATATTTTATAGTAAAAAAAACATCCTTGAGGGTTTTAAATTACATCTCGTTTTTTGAATAAAACCTGAAGCCTTCTAAATACAGAGATTTTGTCAATTAAATATTTTATAGTAAAACAAACAAATGACTTTGAGAAAGGAATAATTTTGTACAAAACTACCTTGGGGGTATTAAATTACACCTTGTTTCTTGACTAAAACCTGAAGCACTGTAAATATACAGATTTTGTCAATTAAATATTTTATAATAAAAACAACAAATGATTTTGAGAAAGAAAGAATTCTGTACAAAACTACCTTAGGGGTTTCAATACGTCTTCGATTTTATCACCTGTCGCCTTTGTAATTTCATCGTCCGTATAACTTAAGGCTCATACAAGAATAAAATAACTCGTAAATATAAATCCTAACAACATGAGCCGTAACATTTTTATAGCTAACTCCAAACGACAACATTATAATATCGTATAAAAGGAGAAATATTGATGTCCCACATAAAAACCTCCAGCTCTCCACACATGATAACGTTTCTTTTTGTCTGTCTGCCGACATAAATCAGAAAGAAATCTACATTCGGTTTATCTGATTTCGGAAGAGAGGGCAATTTCTCTCTTAAAGTCTGCCGTCGTTGACATACTGCTCGCGCTATCTTTCATCTGGATAGCCACTGTCTTATTCTGAAGGCGATTCCAAAAATGATGGCTCTGCGGAAAATTCTGGGAGTTTTAGTCAAATCAGTTGAAATAAGGATAGACGTATTTGCCAAGATGATCAAACGGCGGAATAAAAACATAAAGTTCCACCTTTTTTTCAAATCAACCCCAACTGGTGGCGTCGAGTATCACATCATGTTAATCCAGGCTGACTGAGGATTTGAGTTAGGTGGAAAAAGGTTTCGACATTTATCTTTACATATCTTTTATCTGTGCTAATTTGTGGAAATGAAAAATTGCAGCTCAATTTTTTGCAGTTAATAAATACCAGCGAATTGTGACAGTTATCAGTTTTTCATTTTTCTGCTTGTACTGCTTCTAATTTTCAAATTGAAATTAAACTTTAAACGGATATGATGATAGATGAAGTTAGTTTTAGACAATATAACTCATTTCTCGAAGTTTCCTTGGACTTCCATCGGCTTGAAATAATTGATCTCACAACGTTTCAATAGCTGTGGATCCACTATCGTCATCAGGTGAATGATAGAAAATTCAGATTATCCCTTGTATTTATAACCGGTCATGCCATTTGGTCGCTTAATCCCATGTCTCGTCCAATCAGATATTTGTTGTTGGTGATGCGTAGAGGCATTGGCTCAAGAAGAGGTCTCCAAACGTTTTTAATTTGGACGCTGGGCTCGCTGAGAGCATTAGAGACTATGTATGCTATGAATCTATGAATTTCCTTCTATACCAGTGTTCTTCCTTGTGAATTACTCTTGCCTAGTGTCAGTTGATGTTATGGTGTCCGGTCCATGCGTGATTAGCTAACCCAGACTTTGTTAGCTCCCCCTTTGAAAAGCTATGCTGTGCTCCTTAACACTGGGGCCTGAATCTCGAAACCATTTGACCTCTCTACCACTCGAAGCATGACGTCAAACGAATGAATTTTGACATAAATGACGTTTATTAACGGTCAAACGTAGACGAAACTTTGACATTTATAGTCATTTCTAGTAATCAAATTTGTCGATTAGGTTTGTTTTGTATTGTTGTGTTGGGCGGATTAAATTAATTTATTTGCGCTGTAAATATTAAAATTTCTACGTAACATAGAAGATATTGAACAAGTTCTGGCAATTTCCCATATTTTAATTTTTTATGTCCAAAAATTCTATTGTCTCGTCTACCAATTCGAGAATACCAATTTGGCCCGGAATAGAACAAACTTCATGTATGACTGCCAGGCCGTATACGACCATTTTCGTTTCATAGCATTGTTTCAAGAATCGAGACCCTGGTGTCCATTTTTATTTTTTAAAGAGAAACTTTTTTATATCGTCTCATTTTTTTCAGTTCGTTTTTAGCATGTCGCCTTACATAGACGCACCATGTCGTTAAAGCAATAGGCTGAGCCCGACGTTTAATAGACGCACCATGCCGTTAAAGGAGTAGGCTGTTTCTTACTTAAAATATTGACTGGATATAGTTATTTCGTTGAAATGGTTGATACCATTCTATAAGTTAATTTTTTTGGTGTTCATATATGTTACTATATTGGATTTTCGTCACAGATTCTAAAAAGTATTTAATATAGATAGATATTCATGAATTTCGTCGCTTAGTCTCCCCAATGTAGAGATTTTATTGCAGTTTCATCATCAACCATTTTGATTCCATATCCTTGTCCAATACGTCTAAGTTCTTCCACAAGCCTTTAGTCTATGGTACCACGGTTGCTATCGTGGTTTCCTCTCCCTGCCTAGGTGGTTTATCCAGTTGTTCAAATGCCTTGTTAATGATGGTTTCAAATATCCAATCGTCAAACGGTCTTATGTCAGTTTCATTTGTTCTTCATTGAGGACCTCTGGTGTGTTGCGAATATATTTGGCTCTATGTACTCGTGTTAGTGTTTTGATGATGGCAGTTTTCGTTTTTGGAGGGTGGTTAGAGTTGTAGTGTAGGTTTAACATTTCATGTGTAGCCTTCCTGTAGACTATTGTTTCAATTCCGGTTCTAGTCCTTTAGCAGTTAACATCAAGGAATGGTCGGCACCCTCTCTTTTCTCTCTTCATAGTGAATCTGATGGATGGTTGTGACCGGTTTAGATGCTACATAATGAAGGTGTCGTCGACATACCTTAACCAGATTTTTATTGGTTGTCGTACCCATTCAGTGTATTATACCCCCGACTTTACAATACATGGTATGGCAGTACACTCCCTCTAAGGCATGAATAGCGTGCGCATTTAGGGAAAAATTCACTAAACCCCATAATATTCTGGATATCAAAAGGTTTAGCTTTGTGCCAGGTTATCAGGCTTGTGGTTGGAATCATGAATTTTCTTACCGTCCGGGTTGTTCCTAACGGAACGGTTTTTGCAATGGTTGGTAAAGATTTTCGTCCAGACCGAGGTTTTTTAAATTATTTAGTAGAAGTTTTGGGAACACTCCTGTTGTTGACATAACAATTGGTACAGTTCGTGTGTTATTCATGTCCCCGTGTGTCTTTATTTGAAAGTCCAGATTTCTGTATTTGATTATTTTTTCAGCCTGCTTAATATTTATATTATTGTTGTTAGGGATTGCTATGTCAATTAAAAACAGATTGTGGTTTGAATACATAGTAGTCTTACTGACTGCAACAGTTCCAGTTGTAGTGCTAGTTTTAATCCAGTATTTTTGACACAGCATCGTGTCGTTCCTTGTATTCAGTTACAGCGGACGCTTGACAACCTCTTGTGATATGCTGGATAGATTGAGATGTTTGGCAACAGAAACAGGATCTGTCTTTGTTAATAGAAGGGTCCTAAAGAACGATATATTTTAGATAGTTCTTAGTTGGAATTATTTGACCTTGTATTGCCAATATAAAGCCTTCCGTTTCACGAAACATATGACCAAAGCTCAACTAGTAGTTCGACGCTGAACTGTCGACATAATCTTGGTTATTTTGCCTGTTCATTGGGGTTTTCTCTCATCAGGATTTTTTCCCTGCAACAGTTAAGTATTTAAAATCGTATTTTAAAAAACCTCGAAATAGTCAACAAGAGGATTGACAACGACTCCGGAGTCGGAGTTGAAATATCTCCAAACAGTTAAGTACAACACAATATACAATACACTATAAATATATACAGGAATACTGGTTGATATCTCTTTCTCTCAGAATAACTGTGAGGAAGAATTTCTGTATAGACATCCAGTAATCGGACAATTTTACGAAATTGCCTTACTACACCTTATTTTCCAAATACGATTTTAAATACTTATCTGTTGCAGGAAAAAAAATAGAAAAGAATATCCCAATGAACAGGCAAAATAATTCAAGACCTCCTCAACAATTTTTTCGAAATAATCTTGGTTGGCGTCATTTATATGTCTTCCATGAAGTGGCTTCTATTTCCATTGGAGCAGTATCTGATCAGTTGACTGCTGATGCAATTGGACTTGTTGTGTCAGTTGCAGTGGTGTTGAAGCATCAACTTGGCAGACGACTCTGTGTAGATCAAAAAATTATACGTGCTTCTGGAAATTACTACGCAAATTAAAAATTTGTTTACATAGGTCAATCCTCTTCCTCCTTCATAGCGTGGCAAAGTTGTACGTACGACACAGCAGAATGGTGATTTTTATCTTTTGTTAGTAGAACTCGAACTGTTCGTTGTAATTGTTCAATGTCAGTCTTGCACCAATTAACTATACCGACAGAGTAACTAAGCACTAAACAAGCTTGGGTGTTAATAGCCTGAAACAGATTTTTACTGTTGTCTAACCCTTCAATAGAACTCTGTTGTTAGGTCTTTCCTCGTGGTGGAGTGATGATGAGTAGAATGAGCCTGCTTTATTCCAAGGTATTTATATGTATGACCTTCCGCTATAGATTCAATTGAGGTGCTATCTCCCATTTCGTAGTGCCCCTGCTGTATTTTGCCTTTACTACATTAATTATTCGGCATTTGGCTAGGCCAAATTGCATATGGATATCACTAGAGACCCCTTCTACCATTTCAAGCTTACGATGTGGTTTCGTAGCTGCCAACAACTTTAAGTTGTCCATGTATAACAAATGGTTTATCTTAAATGCTTGTACGTTGTTGTGTTTGAGACTGAATCCAAAGTTAGTCGAGTTCAGTTTGTTTGAGAGAGGGTTCATGGCAAGACAGAACCAAACTGGCCTTGGAGAGTCTCCCTGGAATATATCTCTTCTAATTGGAATGTCAGTTTGTATCGAACAGTCGGCTTCATTCACTCAGATTTTGGTTTATCAAGTGCACATGGCATATTCTAAAAAGCTAATAATACAATTATTCACTTTATAGAGTGTCATTGACTTAATGAGCCAATCATGTGGAACTGAATCAAAGGATTTTTTCTTATCCACATATGCTATGTAGAGGCTTCGTTGTTTTTCGTGGGCTTGATTGCAGACAACGGAACCAATTGTTAGTTGTTCTTTGCACCCTATCGAATTTTTAGCACATCCCCTTTGTTGTTGAGTATTAATATTGTTCAGCTCACAATGTTTGAAAATGCGATGATTAATGCGCTTTGTTATAAGTTTGTCTAAGGTTGGGAGGCAAGTGATTAGTCGGTACTTTGCTGGGTCTTGTGTACATAGGTTGTCCTTTGGTAAGGAAACTAGTATACTAAGGAATCTTCCTTAATAGAACATAGTTGAAATTTTCCAAATTGATTGACCCGTTATTGAGTAATCAATAAATTTACATAAGAAATAAAAAATCCATCTACAAACGAACTGAGAAAAATTTAGTTCATATTTTTTGCATTGGAATAATGTTTAAAATTCCGTTAAATTAACCTTTCAAGTCTAAAAATCATTTCATTAGGTTCAAAATGGTATTATTACGTGTACAACGATAATACAGTTCTAAGGTGACCGATATAACGATTACAACATATGTATACCGAACATGCTCTATAATATAAATAACTTTTTGCACGCCACAATTTATAATTCTCTATAGGAAAGTTAACTGACTAAACTATAGTTTCTAATGGGATCTGAAATTACCTCTACTAAAATAAATAACTTTATTATTTAGTAAAAAAACATATAACAGTTGCTGTTTCCACACGAAAATACTCATATAAACTTCACAAACCTTTCGAGAGACATTTTTTATTACGCTTCTTCCTTCAAAGTCGTAACCCTCAACAGTAAACAGCTTTTTTTCTTCCTTATCGAACGATATTTCGAAACTACACAATAGATTTCTCTGCCAGATTAAAGTTTAATCGACGGCGATGAATAATGGGTCATGTAATCAGACATTACTGTTTATTGCCCTAATAAAAATGGTGGTAATAAAACCGACCAATGGACACGTTCGTTCATTTTATGTGTTATTGATGAGGACATCACGTTTAAAGCCAATGTTTCCCAATTTCAGGGGTCAGTAAAAATACTATCACGTCTTTTTTTTGAGAAACACTTTTTTATCTTTGTCAAACTGCTACAGCATATCCACGTAATTAGGATTTATCCTTAATTGAAAATTAGTTCATTCAATAAAATTATGTATATGAAGGTCAACCATATATATATATATATATATATATATATATATATATATATATATATATATATATTAAATTAATACACTGCAAACACTTTTTACCCAACTGAAAGACCCTACACCAAAATTATTATAATCAAATGTGATATATAAACTTGGGTGCCAGCACTGTCAATCCACCTATATAGGCCAAACATCGCAGTGGTTGAAAAATAGACTGGCATTACACCGCAGTGACATAAAGAACAACAAACAAAGGTGTGCGCTAACGGACCACGCGAGAAGGTATAACCATACAATTGACTTCGATGATGCTACAATAATAGACAGAAACAGTAAATACAACAAGCGAATCATCTTGGAAATGTTACACATTCAAAAACAAACAAGTCCTATCAACAAAAAGTCGGACACACAAGGATTAAGTAATATACATGCATATCTTCTGTCGGATCCACTTATAGACTTCTATGATGGACCCACAGAGCAGTGGCTCTATGTTGTTTTCTTGTTTTGAGTGTTTCCATCGCTGAGACTATCCTGTCCTATGGTTGAAATGAGAACACCAGAACTAGAACACCCGAAATCATAAGAGAGGCAAGAGGGACCTCACAGAAGCAAAGAAGTTTGACCATGACAACTAAACAATAACATGTCCAATAATTACGGTGTGCTAATTTGTATAAATGTATACGTTTTATCTATAGTGGGGTCTATTTAGTTTACGCCCACCATTTTTTTTTATATATATATATATATATATATATATATATATATATATATATATATATATATGTATTAGATCCGGGAATCATGTATGATACTGATCGGATCGATTAAAATGACGACGTTTCGACAGAGTCACATCTGGCCTCTTCAGGTCGGTTCGCATAATTCTCGTAGCCTTCTGCTTTTGCTTCTAGTTACTCGAATACAGTATTCGAGATCCCCATACTGATCATCAATAAAAACTCACCCTGTTTATTGTCGAAAGGCAAATTATACGGGGTGTTAAAAAATAAACATAGATTTGCCTAATTCGACATTCGTAACAAACACCCCGTAAGAGTACCATGAAAAATGATTAGAAATTCTGGTTTATCGCCCTTGAAAACTATGCTGCCCAAATTTGAGTCCAATATATGGAGCCGTTTTTCAAAATTACAAATTTTCAAATACCAAATACCAACTTTAGGACCCTGTATATCGTATACTACAAACATTTTACTAAGGCGTGTTTGTGTTAACTGGTATATTTTCATCGCCTCTAACTGCAGTTATCGTATTGTCCATAGTAATGGGACACCCTGTATAACGACACTGCAGTTCCCGAGTTTAGGTACTCTATAAATATAAACATGACATTTATTTTTCGTAGCTACCTCATTCAAGGCACGACAGCTTTTCCAACTAGGAATCCTCATCAGGTACCCTTCCCTGCATTACGTAGCAATGAACTGAAATTCTTCGATGCTAGTAATTACCTTATGCGACTAATATCGGCGAAATGATCCTCTAGACATCAACGACATCTATCAGGATAGCACAAATAAGCTTCAGAAAAAAAACTTAAAAATTAAATATCCATAATTCATTTACGAAAATATCTCAAATTGTACTATACCTCGTCAAACGACTACTGTATATCGTCTATTAACTTTCCAATTATTGATAGATGAATCCAATTGTGACTTCATTTGCTTCGTAGAATTTCATCTGCATATACAATTTGGCGAACATAAAGCAATACGTTTCCAGTAACATTGTTATGACTGGATACATCCTGACACTAGCTTTAGTGCATTATAAATGTAGTACATTTCCATTTTAAGTATCTGAAACACTTCCTGATAAATACATTCATTCATTAAAAATAAATAAGGTGAATAGTAAGGAGTTCGTTTCACCGACAACTGCTAAAGAAGAACAAAGAGAATCAATATTTCGTACAATTTATTTACCTTTGCCATTATTAATGACTTGTTTTACTTTAAAGAACTGTATGATATTCAATGCTTTGTAAGGAGTATATTTTGCTAGAAAGAGCTCTTGGGTATCTAATAACGTGTTATGATCAATTTGATAAGTGATCCCTACCGGGATATATACTAACATGAGGGCGTTTCGGCAGAGTCACATCTGCCCTCATAGTGTTGTTTCGCATAATTTTAATATCTGTCTGCTTATGCCTTTAGTAATTCGAATATTAAAATCAACAGTAGCCACAGCGTTGTTATATAGGCTCGGGTCAGCGTATAACTATTGGTTCCTTGAGCGGCTACGTGTCTTTGGGCCTTGGCGTTCAGTGGACACGAACCCCGCTTACTGATTACGTTGCAGGTTGAGTTGTTATAGGGAGGGACCGGATGGGTACAAAATTAATAGAATTTTCCATAACTTCGATGTTTTATGGATGTTTTTGCCTGCGTTTAGACTGTGAGGCCTTTTTCGTGATCTCAATTACCTCTTTTACCAGTTCCGATTTCGTGTGTTCCATCTTTGCCAGTTCTTTCGTTTTCTCAATCGATGTTTATCTTTCTTTTGGTATTCCCGTGTTTATAACATCTGGCTTGAATTCTTCTGTTAGTTTGCCGCATGTAGGTTTTGCGGCAGTCTGCACATGGAATCTCATGCATTCCTTGTTGTTCTAAAGGAATCTCCGTCTTCGGATTATTTAACATGGTGCTGATTTTTCTGTTTGAATGGAAAATATTTCAATATTGTGCCTACCTAGAACTCTTACAGTATTATCCTTGGTGCCCTTGACATACGGTCAACAAGCCTTGTTATTGGTGTCTAAGGTTCCTCGTCTCTTGGTACCGGTTTGGAGTTTAGGACTCTTTGTATATTTCGGAGAGTCATAATCTATTTATCTAATTAAATTTTGAAAATTGTAAAAAAAATAATTTGAAACTAATTAAATAAAACAATTACCACAATTCTCTATCAGCAGAGAAATGAATCAGTTTGCATATAATTAGTTTAATTGCTACTCGTTCTCGAATCCTTGACATGAAGTTTGCTACAAAATTGCTATCGTCATTTCGTATTAACCCAATCTCTAACCATGAGCGTCGTCGTTGTAGAATGGAGCGGCTTTTAACTCGCTAATTTTGTTTATCGTTCTATATAATGAAAAAAACAATATTACATGCGTGATTTAGAGACCTTTTGAGTATAATCCATTGTAACATTTGATGATCACGATACGTTATTAATATATATTTATTTTGGTCTTTGTCTACTAGTAAGTTTTACTAGTCTTCTTTATTTTACTAATTTGAGGCTTCTATAACTTCTTTATTTCTTCTATGACCTCATTTTAGCTTAATGTATGTACCGTGTGGAACAGTCAAATGGAATAAATTCGATAACGAATAAAGGAGGGCGTATTGGGAAAATCGCTTGGACATTTGTATTTTTAAATTTGCATTTTGTCAACAAAAAAATATATAGGGTGTGTCATGTGACGTGGCCAATACCAACTTTCTTATTTTAAATGCAAGCCCCTGTATATTATTTATATTTTGGCTCCGTCAGAAAACTTTAGACATAATTCATGTACAAGGACCAACACCTATCTTTAACTGTTTCGAATATATTAAGTGGCTTCAGATTTATTACAAAAATTAACATTAAAATAGAAAACTATTTTATGTAAAAAATTCTCTATATTACACTAAACACCTAATAATAAATACTGATTATTTCTTAATAATATAAATAACAAAAAATATTAATGTCAATGTAGGAAATATTCCAAATGTCCGCCGAGAACGTCTTTGTAACATACTAAACTGGTATAGAAATGTCTTCTAATGTTACTGAACATCTCTTGCGTGACTGATCTAGTCGCAATTTTTAAGGTCATCTAAGTTGAAGCGCTTACTTTTGTATACAGTACTTTTAAAATATCCCCGCAAAATGTCCCAATGGCGTCAAATCAGAAGATTGTGCTGACCACTCCACTGGATCAGGATATAACTTTTTCAGAGTTGGTATGACATAATTTTAGAGTAGTTCTAAATATTTATCTCCATTCAAGTTGCCATCAATGAAAAAGGGTCCTACGATACTTGGTATCTCTCAAACTACTTCATGTAGAACAAAATTTAGAGAATCAAATATATTAAATATGACTGCTATATGCATGTTAGAGATAAGTTTACTAATTTTTCTAAACAATGTAGTGCATGATTCGTTCACTCGAGGCGGAGACAGTCTGCGGGAGCCTCTAAGTCGACTAAACATAACTAGAAGATCACCTGATAATTTAGAAATAAAAATCTTTAATAAGCTTCCACAAGATATTCGGAACTCCTCGATCGTCAATGTTTTCAAAAAAATAAATAAATAAAGAATTTCTTAATAAAGAAAGAACTGTACTCGTTAGATGAATACTTTGTCAGTGTTTAATTTTTAGTTTAATGTGATTTATTTTGTATTATAAATGTATTCCACTTTATTTTGTTATCTGTATTCAGTAAATTCTTATGTCAAACAGTAATAGCTGTGTATATATTTATTGTAAATGTACATACAATCAATGTGAAAATTGAAACGCTAATGTATGCAACTTGACGGATTCTATATATTGTAAGCTATGCCATATTGGGAAATAAAATATATATTTTATTTATTTATATGATTTCCAACAATTCCTGCCCAAATATTAACCCAATAGTGGCAATTTTGACGATTAACTTTGCCTTGAATTGTAACTGAGCTCTCATCAGAAAACAAAACAACTTCTAATTGGATCACATTGTTATCTAACCTTAACATCAATTGTTTACAGGAATACGTTCTCCTATCGAAATCGTCTTTTATGAGCTCCGGAGTCGGCATCATTTTATAGGGATGCATTTTACTTTCCTTTAACACTCTAAAAATTGGGGCTGCTATTCATTTTCTTGAAACGCAAGCATAATATCTAATTTCGTATTGTCACTTACAGCATTGGCAGCTACCTTGGAAATTGATGATATAACGATTTTGACAATCACACTTGACATAAAATATGTCACATGAACGAGAACTGTTAGTTGAAATAGAGTTTTACAGTCAAATTTTTTGAGGATTTGTGTCTTAATACATAATGAAATATTGAAACAAATTTTAGTATTTATATGGCTTTTTAATACAGTTTCAATTAATTAATCAAAGAACACATCTGTTTTCTCATTTTTCATATCTTTTAATATATTCCAACAATATTTTACCCATTTTCAGCAATACTTTGAATTACATTTGTTTACTATCAGACTCAATAAACATTTCATCTATTACTAACAACTAAACTGCTTTATGCTGACAATATTTATAAAATAGACTGATGACCCTAAATATGCTAGGCAGATTTACACTAAAAAAGAGCCCTTAGCTATGTTTTAAATCGATTCCATTGGCCTACTATGATGAGTAAACATTTCTTTTATCACGAGCCATCACAATTCTAAACAATTTTATTGATTTATACACTCTATTATTTCCCCGTTTTAATGGTTGTTGTCTGAGGTAACATTGGATTTAAATAAAGCTTTCACTGCAATCATCCACCTTGCTACCGACTTGTTTTTTTAATCCTTATATAATCGCTGATTTACTAAATGCAAATAAACAGTATTTTATATTAAAGGGTCTCACGATATTAATTTTATTTATTTTTATTTTATTATTTATTATTGCACTATCCAACAGTACAAAGACCAATTATAGGATAGGAACAAACATAGAAATATCAAAAATATCGAATTATAAAACCAAGACTTTTATAAGGTGCTTGCACAGTATTCTCAACGTACAAATTAAAATCTAGTTTGTAATCAAAACTAACACACCAAGATCTCTAAAACTGTATGGTCTTGACAAAGTAACAACCTCTATCTATCCAACAAAATAGGAGTTTGCCGTCTGGTAAAAGACATGGTGTGAAACTTTGATGCATTTAATGGCCGATCGTTTTTTTAGACCAAGCATTCACATTTTCCAGACTTGTCTATGGTGTAAAACAGTTATTTACATTTTCTATTACAGAATAGATTTTAATATTCATCAGCGTATAGAAGATATTGAACATCAACACCAACAGTGTCATTTATAAACAAGACAAATAATAGTGGCCCCAATACGGAGCCTTGCGGAACCTTCGATTTGGACACAATTTCGGATGACTTGAAACCACGGCACTCCACGTACTGCCTTCTGTTCGTAAAATATGATTCTAACAATTTAATAAGTAAGGGAGAACCAAAATCTTTTACTTTGGCAAGCAGAATGCCGTGATTAAGTCTATCGAAAGCATTTGAAAAATCCGTATAGACAACTTGTGTATTCATATCTAGATAGAAATTTACTGTATTAAACAAAAAAGATTTGTAATAGTGGGTCTTTGTTTAACAAAACCATGCTTGGTGTACTATAATCTGACCTTGTACATGCAAGTAAAACAGTTTATGAAAAACCATCTCAAGCCTTTGGCAAAACAGATGATAGTGTCTATTATTTTCAATATTGCTTCTGTCTCATTTTTTAGCACTGGGCAAATTCTTGGGAGTTTCCAGAACAGTAGGAAATTCCTCGGTTGTTAGCAAAGCAAAATTAAATATCTTTGTCAAAGAAGTAGCAAGAACAGTTGCACAATCGCGAATTATAAACGCTGGAATCCGATTAGGAACTCTTGTGTGCTTAGGCTTCACTTGCTAAAATTTCAGAGGTTGTAAATTCAATAATATTTAAGTGGCTATAGTTCAATTATCATCAGAGTAATAATTATTATTTGAAGGGTTCGTGTACGCAGTGCTGAAATAGTTAGCAAAACTATTAAGGATTTGTTGTGTGTTTAAACAATCATCATTATTGTATTTCATATTTGAAGGAAGGAAGGATATAATAATATGAAAATTGGGAATTGGTCCAATGTATTTGAGTATAATTTTTCAACTTTCCTCAAAGATACAATATGAGAAGCAATCTGTAATTTGCAGCACAAAAATGACTATTTATTTTCTACAATAGTAATATAGATAAAAGGGAAACGAAAAAAAACAAAACATATTTCCTTGATTTAGTTAAAAAATGGAGTGATAATGCAACAGAAAAGATTATAATTTTTTATCATATCTGGGAAATGAAAGACAGCATAAAGGAAGTGGAAAGAAAAAGTATATATTTACAAACTAACTTGGAAATATGGCCAGAAAATAAAATTAATAATGTAATATTTTTGGTAATTATGACAGAATAAAATGATAAAAACACTGACGTAGAAAATTGGCATGAACTAAAAAAAATAAATTCAAGTTTACTATAAAGATACTTTCCTTTAATTATTAAAATGCCATTCACTGAGAAACTGAAAGTAATTTGAAATGCTCCACAATTTCTACCAAGGAATTTTGTGTATAACTGTATATTTTTCTTAACTTAAATAATTGTTTCCTTCAGATATTACCGTATCATATCTAGTTTTGATATTTACAAAACTTAAAGTATTTTATTCTTGTTAGCTGCGTTGAGTTAGTTCTCTTGAAATCATCACTTAGAGGTTGTTTAGCCTGTAGCTTTTATAGTAATGTTGGAAAATGATATGGTGAATTGATTCGGCCGATACTTGTTGGAAATTCATTGTAATAATTAACTGATACTACAATTAGCAATTTCCACAAATTATGAAGAACTGTCCGACGCGTTTTATAGCTAGACTAATCGTCTTTGTCAATAACTATGACTAACTGGGTATGTCTCTTTGAGGAAAGTTGTATTTATATTCGAGAAGTGACTATAATTACCAGCGTACTTAGTTTTAACAGGATTATTTAATTTTATTACAGGTAAAAGGATTCAACTTAAAGAGGTTTATTAAGGGAGAATTACCATACCTTATTTGCTGTCTGGTCGTTTAACAAATTACCTGTATTTACACTTCGTAATCTCCAATGATTCTAAAAGAATTTCATTTATTGCTCTGTTAGAAGGACGAGGGGTGTAATGAATTTCAAAATTTTCGACTCACTCGAGACGAAAAATGTTATCGTTCTTTTAACGCAGACAACTGAAGTCGCAAGACACATTAATCCCCTGAGACGGCTTTAGTGTATTTAGTATATGTGTGGAATTTTGTTGACGATTTGAGAAGCCGATCAAAAAATAGGCTTTAGGGCATGACCCACATGTTAAAAATAATTTCGTTAGACTCCAGATTTAGTTCTTCCCGTTGTACAGATCGATTTTTGATTTGTTATTTTTGATACAAAAATTTTGACGAGAGACTATTGTTCATGGCGTTTGCCTGAATGCAACGTTAATATAAAGAGGATGCTATTTTTAAACTTGGTGCAGTTGCAATGCAGAAAAATAGGTTATGAATTCTCAGATTAAGATGACATTACGGTCAATAATGTACTGTCAGGGTAAAGTTCTCTTAAATGGCCTATTATGTGTTTTTGAATTTCCAAGAGATATTTTCTATTTAAATTCGGCCTCAAACCCGTTATTTAATGCTATCTGTTTGATTAATGTTTGATTCTTTCTGAAAATATATCTGGGGTGATTGTTGATAATCAATGTGACAAAGTAATCTATCGTACCATACAATTGTAAGCGGAAAGTTTTTGTTGATATGGAAATAGAAGTGCTTTGAATCTGTTAAAGTCTTTTGAGATGGTTTGTGAATATTAGTGTGAAAACTCGTGTTTGCCATTTACCTTGTTAACTGTTAGATCTAGGAAGATTGATTTTGTCATCTTGTTCACACTCTATAGTAAAGGATGGATATTGTTTATAATATTGAGAAACATTGCTACATTGTACTATTCGTCCCTACTCATGCTAAAATGATCGTCTACACATCTATACCAATAAATAAAGAGTTTATTAAGCCAATTACGTTTTGGTTAGTAATGGGTGTCCCCATATACTCAAGCCCAATTTCCACTTACAATGATGTTTTTTACACAAGTCGCGAAGGTCTTGATTATGGGGCACCCTATGGAGTTACATACTCGCAAGAAGATTAGAAACCGTTTCTCAATTTTGATAAACATTATGGATCCAAATTTGATTTACTATCAGAGTGTGAACAAGGTGACTAAAACCACCTTAGATCTGCAGTTTAACAAGGTTAAATGGCAAACACCTTTTTCAATATTGTCACAAACCATTCTGATTTAACGATTCTCCGTCACTCTATAATCCCTTATCAACATATATAACTTTCCGCTTACAATAGTTGGTTCTAGACTACTTTCTATCATTAAAACAATTTAGATGGTGCACCAATCGTTTAAAAATAGCATCTGTTCTTGTTTAAGAAAACAGAATATTCCGTTGCATTGCAATCAAAAACCAACGTAGCTCCATTGAAAATTCTACTCAAAAATTTGACATATATCAAAAATCGTTACTCTCCCTCATTTTGCCTATCCTTTTCAGAGTCTATAACACTACCATGTGTGTCATTAAGTAAAGCTTCTATATTTACTGTTCGCAAAGCGGCATTTTGTTAGATCTGTGTATTACGTTATCTTTGTCCATTCCGCTAAGTTTTCCCGTTAGCGCATCCCAGATTCCTTTTTGCCGAATTCTTTTAGCGTATTATCATCCTGTTTTCTCTGTATTTTTTATTACATTCAGAAAATAATTTTCTCTAAGTTCTTTTACCTCAGATGGATCATTGGAGGGATTAGCGGCTATAACTGACGGTAATTTGCCTCATACGAAGACAGAAATAAATAATTCTCCGCTTATTACCCGCAGCAGCGCCTTTTTAGTTAATCATTTGTACCTGTAATAAAATTAACATCCTTGTTTAAAACTAAGTACCTTATATCACTTCTCGAATATAAATACAACTTCCTCAAGAAATACCTCTGTTAGTTGGTGCCCTGTACAAAGACGTTAGTCGAAACGTCGGACAGTAGTCAAAAAACGTATTATAGTGGAAATTGCAATTGTAGTATGAGTTTAAATTAACTTAAGATGATATGGCTTAGAAATGAATGAATTACAGGTTAGAGGTGCGTGTGGATTTTCTAAAGATAACAGTATGCGCTCATATCTCTTAGAGGTGACCCTTGTATGCTCCACGCTGTTTGGTGATATGTCGCAACTAGGCTGCCAGATAATTGAGGTTAAGGCTTTCTCTTCGATGTCGTTTAACTCTTCTTCGGTATGTTGCAGAATCGGGATTCATCAGAGAATACGAACTGATGCTATTTCACAAATGTTGTCTTTCTCTGTTATAGAGTAGAGGGGTGATAAATGTCACCACTGTACTCGAGACCGTCAATGCTAGTGGCAGAAGATGACCTTGTTCTCCTAACCAGTCATCAGCCAAACTTCGATTTGTCGAAAATCGATCTCTAAAGACTTAGAAGTCGATCTTGCACTTCATTTGTGCCCTTTCAACGTTGACGAACTTCGATTTTGGGATTGTCAACACAATTGACAACATCTCATCCTAGTATGGATCTGTTCGTGCGGTTATTTCTCGTAAAATGATAAAGTCTATCAAAATATTTCGACCTCTTTCAAATTTTCTTACATTGCTTACATATTCCAGTTATTTTAACATTTAAAAATAATTTTGGATAGGCAAAACATTTTATATATCTTTGGTAAATTTTTTGTAAGACTGCTTTAATATCGCGATAAAAACAGTTTACATTAAAAACCAGTCACCAAACTTAATCAAATTTTAATCTTTTACTCCTTACTATAGCATCTACTTTTTACCAAAACAATATTAAATTCAGTGAGTATAGTTGGATCACAAGGAAAATTCGTACCGATATTCTTCTTTTTGATATTCCGTTATTTGGAAAAACTACCAACTTTGTATTTTTTAGGAAAATGTGATAGTAAACGAGCAAACTCAATGTTAATAACCAGAAACAACCCAGAGTATCGCAGTATTATTGAAAAAATCAAATATACGTATTCTAGCATACAGATGTAGTTAATGAACTGCTTTGTATCCGCGTTCGATTATCGATAAATAACAATGACAGGTATTAGCTGGCAAACGAGAGATTCGCATTTTTTTTATAGCGCTGCTAAATTGGGGAATATTCACCGAAACATGGTCCTGCCTATCAATACGACATGAAATGAACAAATTACTCACTCCATGGGAGCCACTTCGTTGGTAGAATCGGGCGAATTAGTGACCGAATATAAAAAATGGGGTTATTTAAAGCGACGATTTTGGAATTTTTGCCGTCTTTATGGCCAGTTCCCTGTGGAAATTTGTTCATTACCGATAGAGTTTTCACACTACAATTTAAAATGTACCTCTATGGCATTCGGAAATCTAAACTTGCCTAGAAAATTATGCGAAAAATATGAGACTACAAAACGTGCCAATTAACTAAAGAATAATTAGATTTAGACAGATTTGCAATAAAGAAAACTATTGTTTATTATAAAATCAATTACTTGAGTTTTTAGTAAAAGTCTACCACTTACATAAAAGTGCAGGGTAGCGTAAAATGGACGCCAAACATCTATTGACGCACCATGGTTTGCCATCACGCTAAACGGCGTGACGCTCTAATGCCATCAGTCATGTCTCTCTTGTATGTTTGTATCCGCGTTTGCTGCACACTTCTTTGCTGGTCTATATAAGCTGAGTACTAGTTTCATCGGAGTATAGAATACTTAACACATTTATTTTTATGTATACTGTGTTCATAACACGTATTGATAACTTAAACAGGTGTACATCTCGCAACTGTCGACCATTTTGTTCTTCAAAAGTTTGTGCCCTTTCCAATAGGTGTTATAGGATCGTATGCAAAGTTTTAGATGTTATAGTATGAGTTTCAGTGAAAATATTTTTTTGTAGTTTGAAAATAGTTTCTGGCTTATTTTTTTAAAATTATTCCCAAGGAAAAAACTGGAGTAATCAGATCGGGTGAACGCAGCGGCCAATCAAAAGCCTTCTATACGACATAATGTGGTTACTAATAAAAAACTTTGGCTGCTGGTCCATCTTGTTCAAAAACCAGCTTCAAAAACTCTCGAACATGATTGACAGGTTTGATGTTATCTTCAGCGCTGACTCTATTATAGAACAAGCATTTGAATGTTGACAAACAACAAACAAACAAAATTGAAATGCCCATGTACTACATAGATTATTATGAAATGGTAAATAATATCGTGGTTTTCTTTTCTTTTTTGTTGAACGGCAATGACATAACCAAGCCACTGAACGTTCCTGATTTATGTTTCTGGACTTTAAACCACACTCTTCATTGCAATTTCTGCAACTAGTGTTTGTGAGTATTAAGTAGTTTCATGTGTTGAAACAATTTCTACTGTACTTGGTTGTCCATATCTAGAGTAATTTACAACTTAATCTTTAGAGTCAAATATTTTGACAATTTTAATGGAATTTTCACAATAGACACTTTTGTTACGTTACAAATTTTTGACGGTTTTTTTTCGCATTTTTACATTTTGCGAAGTTTCAAATTTTTTAGGGTTTTTGATTGTTTTTTGCTTAAAAAATTGTAGCATGATTTTTTTCATTTTTCTTACATTTTTTATAATTTGTGTGTTATTGTAGGTATTTCATGCATTTTTGGGCAATTTTAAATTTTTGCAATTTTTTATAATTTTGTCATTTATGAAAATTTAGGCGTTTTTGACATTTTTGGCATTTATTATATTTTAAGTGTTGTTATTTTTTGGTGATTTTGAACATTTCTGAGATTTCTTGTATTTTTGCTAGTTTAAACATACTTAGATTTTTCTCAGATTCCACTAAATTTTAACAAAATGTTTGAGCCAATCATTAAAAAATTTACCATTCTAAAATTCTCCACTCATAAAAAACATATAAAATATAGTATTAAGTTTGCAGAAAATTAGTAATATATTTTTTAAAATAATCTACTATCTCCTATGCAATGTATTTTCCAAAATAAGTAAGCTCCCTCGATACGCTTGGATCTTTGAAACTACGTTACAAATTTTATAGCGGTTTTCATCAATAGATAAAGTGTTTCAAGTGAAAGGGTTATCTGTATAGTTTAGTATTGCTTAATGTTTGGTGGTTGTTAATATTGTTTCGTTTAAATATGACGTTTGTTCTATCAAAGCGCCGCAACTATAATCGCTCAGCCACCTTTGCATGAGTCAGTACCTTAACTCAGTTGAGTAAAGCTCCTGCTACTAATCCGAAAGTACCGGGTTCAATCCCCAGCGGGGCAACTTTTTTTTATTTTTATGAATAATTGATATCGAGTTGTAGTAGTAAATTTTGCATCAAAATTAAACACCAAAATTCCTACTTCCCGCCGAGGCGGGATAGCTTGTATTTATATATATAAAAATATATATTAATTTGTAACTTTGCTTCTTTGTTAGTGATTAGTAAATCTGGGATCATCCAGTAAAATAGGCATCAACATGTTTTATTTTCCACTTTACCAAACTAACCCACCTAATTCGTTAATGTAAATTCCATTCATACGTAGAGTGTTCCCATCTGGAAACTAAACTGATTGTTGTTTAATCTATCATTATTTAGAGTATATGCTCAATTAGTTGCTCATAGAGTCATCAACTAGATTCGAGAGGCATCTCTCTCATAATCTGAAGTTAAGTGTTAATCGATACAAACAACGGATAATGGTATTCAAAATATTGGAGTTTCGTCCGCCACAGATTTGTATACAGAATAGCCGATCTCACTAAATATAGTAGAAATCCTGGGGCATTATAATTTCACAAATCGTTTTATTGTTTTGGATTACTATTGTACAACAACGACAACGAAAGTTTACATAAGTATTTTTTAAATTGTGTTCATTTATGTCAAGTATGAAATAAAACATTTTTTCAAGTATAACTAAAAAGTTGAAAGTAATTATAACAAAATACAAACCTAGACAATAAATAACACATTCAATGTTGTTTAGTACCTACACACAAAGTAAAAAATGTAAACAGTAAAAGGTGCTCATTCTGGTACTAATATACAACTTCATCAAACTTGATTATTACTTGGCACCGACTTAAAAAATATATTAGATAGGTAGGTAATTAATTTGTACTGAATGAGCATCTTTTAATGTTTAACATTTTTTACTTTCTGAATAGGTACCTATCAACATTGAGTGTGTTACTTATTTTCTCGGTTTGTATTTTTAACCGACTTCCAAAAAGGAGGAGGTTATCAATTCGTGGCGTTTTTTTGTGTATGTATGTTACCTGAATTCTTCTCCTGTGGTGAACAGTTTCGTATGAATATGGTCTTGTTTTATAGAGTCTATATCCGGATTGGTGAAACTTCAAATTTGTGAAAAGAACTCTATTGGTAAAGTGAAGAAATTTGTGAATGAACACATGCGTGCATGGAAATCGACCAATATCCCTAACATATTGGTCGATTTTTCGAGAACTCCTTATGGATGTGTATAGTTTTTTAACGTTTAATCTATTAAGGAAGATCCCTAGGTGATCTCATATACTTTTCTGCGACGTGCAACTTGCAGTTTTGCAGAAAATATCTGAAAATTCCAAAATTCTTATTAAAAATTTCATCGAAATGACATAACGGACATTACCTCATAAATATTTTAATTCCAACGTGATAGTGCGGGAATTTTAAGAACTGTAAGTTTTAATTGCGAATTTGAAAATTTTCTATGTTCATCTCAAGCATATAGGTAGTAAACCATAGTATTTTCGACTCCTTAAATCAATGAGTACCAAGCTCGTTTTGTTTGTATAACCGGCAAATACCTATTTAAATGAAAATTTTGCCATTTTGCGAAGACGGTGCTTTTGGTTGTTACATTCTCCCGGCCTAATAGAAAATTCAGTGACAACACATGTCAATCTAAACTGCTATTTGTGGGTTTGTACACAGGATGTTTAGTTATAGCAAACAAAATCACAAAGTAAAGTGATGTGTTGCATTTATATGATGATTGAAATATAAGTTAGGCCGTTTAGCTGTATATAGAAGATGTATGGCATATAGGGTAGAGTAGACGATTGGTGGTATAAAAATGGTAGAAAAAAATGTAAAATTAAAGTTATATAGGGTGATTAAAAAACTGGTATATGATATGGACGTAAACAATCATATGCAGGATGGTTGAAATATATGCTGAAGTTAAATTACATTTATACAGTGTGATTAAAAAATTATTTATTTTATAGCACATAAGAAGTTGCATAAAGTGTGGAGAGGAATTAATGTTACACAGGGCGATAATGTAAAATGTGAAAAATGAAATAATTTATGAGGTAGACCACAAGGAGTTATATACTATGGTTGGAATATAGCACGGATTTGACTCCTTATATATGGGATGGATTCTACTCCGTCCTATAGTTTACAGAAGGCAGCTAACAAATTTATGCTTGTCCATGGGCAGTCGTATGTACACGGTGGTTGGTACATAGGGTGTAGTGGAATTATATATAGTTATACAGAGTTGTCAAAAAAAGTTGAAAAAAGGTTACTTGGCGTGGTCCATAAGGCATAAATATATTTTGGGCTTATTAAGTCAACGCGTACTAGTACATTGTATTCCTAAACATTTACCTGTCAATTTAAATGAAAATGTATCATTGTATAATGTTGAGGCTTTCGATGTTACCTGGTCCTGTCTATTAAGGTTATACATACAAAATAAGAAATAAAGAATGAAAACTACCTCAGTTCAAAAAAACTAAAAAGATGAAAATAAAACATTTTTTAAAAAAATATAACCGACTTCCACCTATAACTAAAAAGCTAAAAATAATTATAACAAAGTACAACTCTAGCAAATAAATAACACATTCAATGTTGTTAGGTACCTAACCAGGAAGTAAAAAATGTAAACATTAAAAGGTGCTCATTCTGTACAAATTAATTACCTACCAATCTAGTATATTTTTGAAGTCGGTGCCAAGCAACAATCAAGTTTTGATGAAGTAGTAGATAAGTAAGCAGTGAAGGATTTTAGATTTGCTTGGCACCGACTTCAAAAATATACTAGATTGGTAGGTAATTAATTTGTACAGAATGAGCACCTTTTAATGTTTACATTTTTTACTTCCTGGGTAGGTAAATAACAACATTGAATGTGTTATTTATTTGCTAGAGGTGTACTTTGTTTTAATTTTTTTAGCTTTTTAGTTATAGGAGGAAGTCGGTTATTTTTTTTAAATGTTTTATGTTATAATTATTTTCAACTTTTTAGTTATACTTGGAAGTCGGTTATATTTTAGTATTTTTCAACCCCGGTAGTTTTTATTCTTTATTTTTAATTTTGTATGTATAATCTTAATAGACCAGGAAATGAACTGGTACGCGTTAACTTAATTAGCCAAAAATATGTTTACCTCACTGACCAGACAGACACTGTCTTGTCCAAACGTTTTATAACGTATGTAATTATTTGAACAGTTTTGATGACAGTATATGAAAGAAATGATTAAAATACTTAACGCCATCACGTGTACAGTTAACCCAATTAACCTCTGAGTAACGAGTATTTATATCTGTATACTTTAAGCTTTAATGTGTTAAATGTGAATTTAAAAGTGTGTAAATTAATAGAAAGAACGACAATTATAGCAGCGGACATTTGCTCTGCAAATTAATTGTTTTGAAGGCGAAATTAATCAGTTTAATTTCAATTCTTCTTTATTAATCCACTTGACAATATATCTCAACCACACTCTGTTTACTACCTTATAAGTATCACATGACTGTGAAAAAAAATTTTAACCACCCGGTATAACAATTATTCTTCTCGGCTCTATATTTCACTATCACATATTTATGGACCCCACTTTATAACATTTTTTGCCCACTTCACCGTATATTCGAACCATTCTGTACATACGGTTCGCTATATTCACCCTGTATAACAATAGCTCCTCTAGACCCTAATTGAAATTTCGGCTATGCACTAAAAGAAAAAAATCTACTTATTGCCACCCAATATAACTTTTTAAATAACCCTGTATACCCGTAATTTTATTCCAATCTATATTCTATGCAACTTGTAAATTCAACTGCCAGATACTATAGGTATATTTTAACATTTTTTAACCACCCTATTTAACAACTATTCTACTCCGCTCTTTAATTTCACTATCATATATATGAGATGATGATACTGATGGCGACGTTATATAATTATTTGCTCTGTATGTATGTGTATTATACAGTGATGGGCAAATGTGTGGAATTAAGCAAACTATCTCTGGAATTATTAGAGATATCAAAATGAAATTTGGAAGGTGGATACTGCAGTAGATTGCCTATTTGTTTCCACTTTTTTTACAATTTTGAAGTTTCTGTTTCACCGGAAGTAATGTCAATTCTAAAATTTGCAATGAAACACCCTGTAGAGTATTTTAGTTTCTGATGAAACATTTTATTGCGAATACAAAAATATCGGGTTTGGTTTACTTCAATACCTACCGAGATATTAACAGAAAAGTAATTAAGGAAAGGAAACATTTAATATCCATTAAAGAAATACATAATCATAATTATTAACTAAATCTAAGTGATTTTTAAAACATTGAAACTTAACTTAACTAAACTTAATGTATTAGATGTTCAAACTGAGCACCGTTTACTTCTTGGCAATAAGCAAGTCGGTTTTTAAAATCTCTAGTAACATTAGCTATTACTTCTAGTGTAATTATCTGGATGTCTTGAGTTATTCTTGCAGCTAATTCTTGCAAATTATTTGGTCTATCAACATAAACCTTAGACTTTAAGTAACCCCACAGAAAATAGTCTAGTGGATTAAGGTCGGGACTTCGTGCAGGCCATTCATAAGTACCCCTTCTTCCAATCCATTTGTGATGAAATGTCCTACCTAAATGATCTCGAACAATGCGAGCGTAATGGGGTGGTGCTCCATCCTGCTGAAACCAGATATTATTTGGTAATTGTCCATTTACCTCCAATGCCGGAAGAACTTGTGTCTCCAAGAGCTGTAAATACCTATCTCCGTTGAAAGTTTCTTGTAGGAAGAAGGGTCCCATGATTCTGTTGCTATAAATGCCGGCCCAAACGTTCAATTTTTGGGGATGTTGTGTATGAGCTTCTTGTACCCAATTAGGATTACTTTGCGACAAGTAGCGGCAGGTATGTCGATTAACCGTACCATTTAAACCAAATGTAGCCTCGTCTGAAAACACGACATTTCTTATAAAATTATAATCACAGTTACAAATATCCATGATCGTTTCACAAAATTGCAAAAGTCTGTCGAAATCGTCTTCGTAGAGTTCTTGAAAGAGGCGAATTTTGTATGGATGATATTTGTCTAGCCTTAATATCCTTCCTACTGAACGACGGCTAATTCCATGCATATTGGCGAGGTCGGTAGTGGATAAGTGAGGATTTTCTTCCAAAGATATAACAATATTTTGAGCTACACCTTCATTACTTGCACTTTTTAACCGTCCACTTTTTGGTAAATTGCTAACTGTTCCACTTAATTCGTAGCTTCGCAAAGTTTACGTCACTACTGAACGGGATATTTGTGTATTCGGATGAACAATGTTAAAAAGGTCACATACTTCTTGATGCATCCTTTTCCTCTCCCCATACCCAATCATCATTAATATTTCTATTCTTTCTCTTTCACTTAATTCGGCCATTTTACTATCAAATTAAAACAACACAATCTTTTTACGTTCAAATAAAAAAAACTAATAACTCATTTTGACAACTACTGTCACTTCTGCAATGAATTTCATGGACTAATAAACTTGATTCAGATTTAATTTGCGCCTGATTTAAACAAACGCACGTGTATTCTACTATGGAACAAGCTGTGCTGTTGGCTGGGATGGTATAATGCCACCAATTGGCCAATTGCCAAATCCTTACCGAGCGGTTTGTTTATATTTTGGTATTCGGCAACGCATAAATATTTCTCCTCACGGTAGAATCAAAATAGCATGTCGTCGAATTGACAATTACGTTATATACGAGGGTAAATCAAATATAAATGGTAATTTTGCTACTCTGCTTAGAATGCAGTTTTGAGCTAGATTATGTTGTTTGGAATAGATGTTTGGTTTATGGACACTGGGGAACCAGCCGGGTACGCGCGTATGCTTGGCTTTGTCCTTAAGAATGTATGGTCAGTACAGAATACAGCCATGACTAAGCAAGAGTTACATTAGTCTGTTATGCAACAGATTATCATAAAGTTTTAAACCAGTAAAAGCTTTATAGCCTCAGAAATTCTAACTCATTTGAAGGCACAGTTTGGGTATGGTAAACTCTCTCAGAATCGTTTGTATATGTGGTTGAGAAAATTTAAGGGTGTACGTGAATGATAACCATGATCGACACACAAGGACAAGCCTTACAGCTGACAATGCCAATAGTGTTCGACAGCTTATTGAACGTGTACGCCGGTTAACCGTGGAGGAATTTCCTCAGAATTAAGTGTCAGAAATGGAAGTGTTCAATCAATTATCGTTGATCAACTTGGTTTCAGAAAAATTTGTGCTCAATTAGTTCCGAGGTTTTTGGCAGTAAACTAAAGGTCGTTGAAAGACTTCTAAATAGATTTCAGCGCGAAGAAGTTCAAAACTCGCCTCTCATCTGGAAAAGTCCTTGCCACGATTTTTTCTGACTCTAAGGAAATATACTGATTGCTTTTCTACGTGCCCAACGTACAATGAATGTGGATTACTACTGCCAGTTATTACGGTTGGCAAAAGCCGCTTATTTGAAACAAAAAAAAAAACAAGGAATAGTGCAAGAAATGGGCTGAGAAGCCACCCACCCTCCGTATCGCCTCTGAAAGAATCACCGGGGAGAAAACGATTTGGAATATATGAAGAAGTTGAGGAGCACATGCGCAGTTGGCTTGCAACTCGCCCTCAAACATTCTATGAACAGAGAATACTGAAACTCCCAACTCTCGGTGGAAAAATTGGGTAGATCACGCAAGATGGTATATTGAAAAATACTAAATCAATCATTTCTGTATAATGTTATTCAATGAATGTATGAAAAAATTTCCGTTGGTATGTGATTTAACATCGTAATTTTTTTGCTGACTTTAATTCTCTGAGTTTTGAATAAAAGTCGATCGCAGTATCACAATTAATTTATTCGACAATTTCAAAAAGGAAAAACTTTGGAAGGGAAATTATGAATCATAAAATAGAAAATCAAAGTCAACAATATAGTTATGGCAAATCATTAATATTAATGTATAGTTATGAACTATGAAGTTAGTTAACTATTGAATAAATTTAAAAATTTTATAATGAAAATCATTTCTTAAAACACTATCTATAAAAATGGTATGATGATATTTTTTTGTAAAATGATTAGAAAAAAAGTTATATCAACAAATGGAAATGTAACATTTCAATGAACAAATTATGATATGCCACTGCTTCTCTTCCCTGGGCTATCAGCAAACACTTTGACAGTTGGTCATGGGCATTTGTATTAGGCGACAGAATAAAAGCCATTTGAAATGAATGTTCAGTTCGAACGCAGTAGAAAAATGAGGGGAAGGTGTTTCTCCCACCAGTACATTTTATTTAATTCCGATAAAATAAAATAAAACTAAAAGAAAATTAAATTTATGAAGGATGGTACCCAAAGAACTACTAATTAATATGTTCCTTTCAGATTGTTAAAATATTAATTTAGCTCAAAATGGGAGCATTGTAAACTTCACGTAAAATCAAAAGCCCTCGAATAAAATTCAGATTTGCAAGAAAACCATCTGAGCTGTAAACTTGAGATTGTTATCAGTTATTTACCTTGTAGCATTGAAAAATTCTGCCGAGTTTCAACATTTTAACGCCTCTTATAGAATAACTATGGACGATTGAAAATTGAGTATGGTTTACAGTCTTTTCCAAATAACTCAATAACTAATTATCCAATCGGCTATATGAACCTATCATTTAGTCGCTATTGAAATTACGTATAAAACAAACCTAGTCTTAACCCTAGAACTTTTCATTCAGTTGCTGAAAAGTTACATAAATTGGTAAAATTCAATCAATTCAATTGAAAATACTAACTTCCCTAGAGTATAGGTATGTTGGTCAATTTCCATGTACGCATGTGTTTATTTGATCACTTTCCCAAAAGAGTTCTATTCCTACATTTCAGGTTTCACCAATCCGGATATATACTCTATTAAACAAGACCATATTCATTCAAAACGACTGGTGCACAACAGGAGAAGAAATCAGGTAACATCCATACAACAAAAAATAACGCGACAAAGTGATAACATTCTCCTTTTTGGCAGTTAGTTAAAAATAATTATTATCCAAACTGGTTCATAATCTAACAACCATCTACTTTGTCTAAAGAATCGATTACTTTTTCAGTTGGACAAACTTTTGATCTAACAATTCAAATTTATTTTTCTACATCGTTCATGAGTTTTTCAAAATTCTCAATTTATAGAATGAATAAATGAATATCGTCCATACAGTTCAACAAGTCCTCATTCGATTTGAGATTTGCCTGATGGCTTGTTTAATTTATTTTTCCAACCTCATCACCGGTTACTCGTAAAACGCAGGAATCTGATATGTTTTTGAGGCTCTCGTTTTTTACTTCTATCTCGTATTTAAGGCATCTCAAAATAGCTCCCGTATTTGCAATTGTAGACTTGATATTTGGAGCATATTTCCCAAAACTAATTAAGATCTGAACGTTAGAGAAAATGACATAAAATTTTATGTCATCAAGTCTAGAATTGCAAATATGGGAGCTATTTTGGGATGCCCTAAATTCGAGACAGAAGTAAAAAACGAGAACCTCATAAAGATATCAGATTCCTGCGTTGTACGAGTAACCGGTGACGAAGTTGCAAAAAAAATCAAAGATGCCATCAGGCAAATCTCTAATCTATGCTGAAATGTATGGACAATATTCGCTCTATAAATAATGGATTGACAATTGAGAATATTGAAAAACTAATGGGCGATGCAGAAAAAACAAATTGGAATTGTTACTTTATTAAAGTTGGTTAAAAATTTACTAAAATCTGAAAACAATTTTCTGTTCTATTGCAATTTTTCCGAAACCTCTCAACCAGTATATGAGTTTCCACACGACTCTTATTTAAATTTCCCAAAGACTGTCCCTTGACGAGGCGGTTATTTTCCCATAATCTCATTTAGTGTTTCGGCTAACCCAAAGTTTCATTCCAGAAGGAAAAGCAAATATTTTTCATTTCGCCAAGCTAAGTCACAAATTCTTATGGGAAATCGAAAATAAGCCGTTCGTGACCCACATTCCACTTGCATTTTCACCCACTTCCAGGGCGCTCATATATATTTTCCGGGGCATACGAAGCATATTGTTATTCTTAAGGGTGATTACATGGTGTATAAAACTTTATACACATTCTCCTATCCTCTTGTTATTTGATACGAAACTAGGAAGCTCTTGTATCGAGCTCGCTAAACGTAAATGTTGGCGATTCACTTTTCGATTGTTATCTTTAGTATTATTTGGTTCCTTTTGGTTGGTAGATGGGAAAGAATTTGGGCCGATGTGCCCGTGGCGTTGTCAATTATTTACGAAAAAAATACTTTTTGATATTTTGCGTCATTTTTAGCACGGCTCGTTTCGGGGGTTTCAAAGGGCATACTGTATGAGTTGTTTTGAATTATCGAATGAAGCAAATTGTTTATTAGAGGAAGCAACTATATTGCATAATAGTTATTTTTGAAACAAAGTTGAGTGCAATTTGGTGTCAGAAGTGGGATCAATTTAGGTTTAAACCTTTGGGACCCAATTTTTTATATCTTCGTAAAAAAAATTTTTATAACATATGTGACATTTTACTGACTAGTATTCATTATTAGTAGGTTATAAATAATAAAAACATCATAAATAAAATAAATAATACTGCGATTCATACGTCCGCAATGGAATTTTTGACCGAAAGATATTTGTCCCTGAGGGGTGATAAAAAATTAGTTCAACTTCAAAAAAAGGTTTAGTTTTGAAATAAAAAATAACAAACAAAGATTCTAGATATAAATACATTTAAAAAAAAACACAAAACGACTTCAAAAGAAAATTAACTAAGAAGCATGAAATAATATTTTGCTACAATTAAATACTTTTTATGAAGTCGGTGCCAAGCGAAAGTGAAAATATTTTGTGAGGTACATTGAGTTGTTCTTAACAACTTCGCTGTTTAAATTGGCACCGACTTCATAAAAAGTAATTAATTGTAGCAAAATATTATTCCATGCTTTTTAGTTAATTTTCTTTTGCAGTCGGTTTGTTTTTTTTAATTTATTTATTTTACAATATTCAGTGATGCAATGGCTGTAATTGCTAATGAGTTATCCTACAGCTGTAACATTCTATTAATTTCTTTAACCATCCTTCATAACAATATTTGTACTCCGCCCTGTATGTCAACTATCATTAATTTCCAACTGCTATGAGCTACCTTATATAATTTTTTTTTGCTTTTTACTAACCATCCTGTATGCTATAATTACATTCGACGTTATATTTTAACCATCTTGCATAGCAAATCTTATGGATCACCTAACATTTTAATAACTACTCTATATAATTTTATGTTTACACCACAAATTTATATTTCATATGCGTGAAATTAATATGCAAATTCATAATCGCCTGCCTTGGATTTTACTCATCCAGGTGTAAAAAAAATCTAGGAAAATATGAGGTAGGCATTAAATAGTTACTGCAAATACTTGGCTGTATTGAAATAATTTTTACAAGACGAACCTCACTTTGTTACCAAAACCTGTATTGAACACCTTTAAATCTCAAATCAGCTATCTTGTGCAAACTATCAATAATTTTTTTAATTATTTAATTTCTCTAAAAATATCCCAAAATGCTAACCAGGATTTCTATCTGTTGAAACTTCTATGAAAATTTCAGAAATCGTAGCCTTTTTTCCAGAACTCAATTACATATATATATATATATATATATATATATATATATATATATATATATATATGGTTGATGATTTAACATAGTTTTCACTTGTACGGAACATACAAAGTACTGAAAATTGATCTCAATTTATACCTGCCCTTGAGCCCTCAAAAATCTCTCAGGATTACTTGTTTATTAGGTTGGGTTAAGAGCAATTAAAGTGCAATTCGGTGTTTACTTTTGTCGGTAATTTGGGTAATCGGATTATTTGGGTTTATTGCTGGTTTTGTTTTATTGTTATCTGATATGGGATTACCCAAAATGGTGATAATTTTAGCTTCGTCTCTCTTGTTTTGATCTCGGGTTTCAATAATCGCTTTTATTGTTCTGATTTTGTAGTTTTCGATTGGCGATTTCTTTACAAGTATTAAACTCTATTTTATGCCCTGTTTCTTGTTCGTGTCTGAATAAAGTAGGTGGTCTGTTTGTTCTTTATGTAGTTTGTGGTTCGACGGGCGGACATTCGCCTGTTTGTTTGGCCCAAATGGAACAGTCTCCACATGAAATGCTGTACTCTCTCTTAAAGGCATTTTATCCTTTGGGTTCCCTACATTTTCCGATTGTTGTTTGGGGTTTGTATGTTGTTCGAATTTTGTGTTTTAGAAACCTTCCTATTCTGTCCGTTTACCTCTAATGTATGGTAAATCAGCTATCTTGTTATCATTTTGTTTCTTTTTCTTACCAGAAAAGCAATAAACAAACAACAGGATGAGAAAAAGAAACTATCAATAACATGTAAGTTTACCATTTTACAACGGACAGAATAAGGTTTCTTAAACACAAAATCGAACAACATACAAACCCCAAACAACAATAATAGGGAACCCAAAGGATAAAATCTAGAGAACCATGGAGTTTGCATTTATGTGGAACTGTTCCGATTCGGCCAAACAAACAGGCGAATGTCCGCCCGTCCCAAATATGAACAAACAGACCCTTTATTCAGACACGAACAAGAAACAGGGCATAAAATAGAGTTTAATAGTAAAGAAATGATTCGAAAACTCAAAATCAGAACAATACGAGAAGCTGTTGAAACGAGATACCATAAACAAGAGAGACGAAGCTTTAAAATTAAATGGAAAGGAAAATTGAATCATAAAACAAAACCGCAATAAACCCAAAAATCGATTACCCAAATTAGACAAAAGCCATAAACACCTGCACTTTTTCCAGAACTCAATAAAGTACTGAGAGATTAAGTACTAATATGCTCACAGGGCATATATATCAAGAACCAGAAATTCTTATATAGTATGAGAAAGCCAAATATATGGCGAAATATATCAAACGAATACAGACGAACGGATACACCGGAATATAAACAAATTTCCTCCGTGAAACAGTATACACAAACATATATATATATATATATCGTTCTTATTATATTATTAGATTATTTCTATTTGATATCAATTTTATATCATAACAAAAATGAAGATTCTTTAATTTGTAATCAAAAATCCTCTTTGAAGACAAACCTTGTCAACAGTTAATAAAAGTTGACATGGAATGATTACTGTTTATGTTTTAGTCCATGTAAAAAATCTGTTTGTGAAGAATAACATTTTTCTCTTAAAATTATGAATAAAAAGAAATCGTTTGATTTATGAATACACACTGTATATATTTATATTAACTGACACTTATTTTGATTAATTCAATTTATTTACAATTTACCCCAAGTTCCGAATAGTTAATACCATTAAATCCATCAAATCTTATAATACCGGCGACTCCACCAAGACATAGAATATAAGAAAATAGGTAAAACGTTCTTCCCCATTCTATAAGAAACGATACAAGCTATGTTATATGAAAAAATTTCTGACCACTTTGAGATATCACGGAACTAATCCAATCTCTTTTCAATTTGTACCCACGTTCCGAATAAAATTTTTCAAATTTTATAATAATACCGGCTCCTCCACCAAGGCATAGAGTATATGAGAATAGGTAAAAATAGTTTTTCCCCATTTTCTAAGAAACGGTAAAAGCTATTTTAATGAAAAAAATGTGGGACCACTTTGCGCTATCCCCCCAAACAGGATCCAGTAAAATGGTCGAAATTACTAGAGCCGTTCGGAGTAATCGGTGAACAAACATAAAAAAAACATAGATACAGACAAATTGAGAACCTTCCTTTTATTGAAGTCTGTTAATGAGAACCTTCTTCTTTTTGAAGTCGGTTAAAAAGGAATAGGTTTGTCAACTTAGGATGTATGATACAGGGTGAAATAATATTTGCACAATCCTATATTGCACATTGGACATACAGTTGTCGTTCTTCTTTCTTTACCCATTCCTGAACAGCGCGCACCCCGCCGTCTTTTTGGTGTCTCAATTGCCATATGTTCATCTACATCATGTTTCAACATCTTCGCCTTCTTCGAAGGTCTTCCACAACTTTTGTGATGCAATTTTACAGCAGCTTGTTCCTTTCCTTTTGAAATTAAATCTTCTGCTAATGAAAATAACAAGTCTAGTAAGTCTGTTGAGCATAACACGTTTTCTGGATATGTTGCATCTTCTACATCATCTCTATTATCTTCTAATCTGTCTTGTTTTACGCTTTGCACACTTTCACTGACGAGGGTTCTGGTTCTGGTTCATCACTGTTATGAAACGGGTCTTGTTCTGGTAGCGAATTATCTGACTCTGATTCTTTTTTTTTTTATTATGAAGATATTTCGTCCAAATTGTCAGCCAAGTATTGCAACTCATCAGGGGACAAATATTTTCTTGCCACGCTAAAAATACCAGTAAGATATTATTAAATCCAAAAAACACTCTGGGACATATAAATCCCCCATTCTAAGTAACACCGTAATATTATGCAAAAAAATTCTATGCTCACTAAAATATGAGTTTATAACAAATGTAATTGCTAAACAAAAACTTACACTAAAAAAAACACATGAAAATCCTTATTTTTTTTGCAAAAAGTGTAAATATTATTTTGGAATGTCAGACACGTGCCTTATAGGGTCTATTTATGAACAAACTGGATGCTGACAGCGTTGCCACCTGTATCAAAAAAGCTGCGGTATAACATGTTTTCTTCAAATAACCCATTAAAGCCTATTTCCAATGTAAAACAGTAAGGCACAGTAAGACAACTTCAATTAGTCCCTGGGTTCTATGTGTCTCTTTGTTCCCAAAAGGCTTAAATGGCTAATGCTAGATCTAAAATAGATAAAACGACTCATTATAGAGGGTACAGCATTATATTTTTCAACCAGGTTTAAAAAGAAGAAATAAAATGATGTTGGTATATCATGCCTGTCAGATACACAACTGGTCCCAAAATTCAACTTCAAGCCGAAAACCAGATGTGGACGAGTTTATGACTAACCAGGCGAAAATTAATTTAAAAATCGGAATCATTATTTTAATGATATATGTACTTTATTGTAAAACATCCAAAAAGAATACCCTAGACGACATTTTTCAGTACTACAACTACAATTTTGAAAATATGAGTCTTAAATAGTTTTTTGCCACCTATCTGGTTGAAACAGTGACTGCGTTAAAAGTGAACGCCTTTAATGAAATATTTAATTTCATCGAGTTAATTTTTCCTTTTTTTGTATTTTCCCTTTTTGCTTTGTTAGGTTTCCGTATATACAATATGCGGATACACTTATAATATCACTCCGGATTTCTGCCTCTGTCACATCACAGCAATTTTCTCCTAAACTACTGTACGGAAGAGGTTGAAATTTGGTATCAATGTATAGTTTAGTGACCCGATCAGGAAGTACATATCCTAAGAGAAAAAAAGTTGATTTTAGGAGTACTTCTGGGGAGAAAAACTAAAAAAATCGACCATTCCTCCCCTGATCTACGAAACTACTGAGCCTAAAATTTAAAAAAAATGGGAAATATAGAACATTACCCGAACTTTACAGGAAAAATAAGGAGAAACCATTAATATTAATTTTGGGGGGCAAATTTATAGAATTAAATAAAAAATAAAAATAAAAAAATTTCAAATGCATTATGTAATATATCAAATGAAAGGTCTCATTCTGAGGAACACAAATATACATATATTTAAAAGGATATATATAAAATATACCAAAATTTATCCATCACCCCCCGCTTATCTCCGAAACTATAAAACGTTTTGAAAAAAATTAGAGGTATAGATTCTGACCTGAAGTTTACTGGAAAAATAAGCAGAAACCTTTAATTTTGGGGGGCAAATTACAGAATTAAATGGAAAATATAAAATTAAAATTGTATTCAACCCATCATGTCATTACGACAAAAACAAATATTTTTTTTTCTATTTTTAAAATAAATTAATTAAAAGATATTAACAAAAATTTAAAAAAAATTACCAAATCCCCCCCTTATTTCCGAAACCATAAGCTAGAAAATTTTGAAAAAAATATGGAGGTATACCCCCTCGCCAGAACTTTACTGAAAAAATAAGGAGAAACCCCTAATATTTATTTTAGGGGGCAAATTATAGAATTAAATGGAAAATATAAAATTAAAATTGTTTATAACCCATCATGTTATATATCAAATGAAAGGGCTCATTATGACGAAAACAAATATATTTTTTTCATATTTTTAAAATAAATTAATTAAAAGATATTAACAAAAATATAAAAAAAATTACACATCTGCCCCCCCCCTATCTTCAAAACCATCAGCTGGAAAATTTTGAAAAAAAATAGAGGTATAGCCCCTCACCTAAGTATACTGGTAAAATAAGGAAAAATGTTCATTTTGGGGGGCAAATTATAGAATTAAATGGAAAATATAAAATTAAAATTGTTTCTAACCCAGCATGTTATATATCAAATGAAAGGGCTCATGATGAAGAAAACAAATATATTTTTTTCATATTTATAAAATAAATAAATTAAAAGATACTAACAAAAATATAAAAAATTTTACCCATCCCCCCATTATCTTCGAAACCATAAGCTAAAAAAATTTGCAAAAAATCGAAGAATAGCCCCCACCTGAACTTTACTAGAAAAATGAGGAGAAACCCCTAATATTCATTTTGGGGGGCAAATTATAGAATAACATGAAAAATAAAAAATTATAATTGTTTCTAACGGGTCATGTAATATATCAAATCCCAGGGCTCATTATGACGAATAGGTACAAATATATTTTTTTAATTTTTTTAAAATGAATATTTTAAAATATATTAAAAAAATATTTTAAAAAAATTACCCATTCTCCCCGTTATTCCCCAAACTATTTAGAATTTGTACATCATTGTGACAAGTTGAATAAAAAGTGAAGTTTTGAAGTGTGAGAAAAAGATGAAATGAATTGGAGTAGCCGCGCATTTGTTTTGTTTTTTGTCTCAGGTAAGTGTAACACTTTGTTTTCCCCGTTAGGTTTAAATAAACGAATTCTCAGCCTTGAATTATATTTGAAATTCAAGCATTTTTGTATTACCCTTGTATATTTGACTATTTATATTGTGTTTTTTGACAAATCTATGACGATTAGAAAATGTTTATTTTTTCTCAATGCATATTCATCTGTACTTTTTTTTTCAATAATATAGAATAAGTGAAAACGATTTATTTGCATGATATATGGTGCTTCAATAAATTATATATTAAATCTAAAAAAAAATAATCAAAATTACATTATTTTGTTTATATTTGTATCTGTTCAGCATATCACTTTTGTTTTATTTCATTATATTTGGAGCAAAACATACTCATACAAATAAAAATAAATCTTGCTGCATTTTCCTTCACCGTCGTAAAACGTCGGTGAAAATTTTCATATTTCCTGGAAGGGGTAGTAATACTTGCCACTGCTTTCACGAAACAAATGCACGTTATGTCCATAAAACAAAGAAAAACAAAAGATTATTGTTGAAAATGGGTCGAACACCATTCCATTTTCCGCATTCTCGTCTCACTCAGACATAATATAAACTGAAAAACCGTTTTTGCTAACAGCAGAGAGGCACATAAGCTCTTTGATCACGTAATATTGTTAAAAATGTGTGTGTATGTGTGTGCACCGTGTGCCTGATGCCGTAGCGGTCATATCACGATATGTAACTAAAAATTGCTATTTGATACGTTAGAGTAGAGGCTCACGCTCTGTAATATCAGCGAGGTAACAGAGCTCGTACGGCTTTGGCGTGGCGTGCTTCATTTTCGCGATTGCACGCAAAAAAATGTTGTGAATTCAGACAGTGTGTATAAATTAAAAACCTGCAAGTGCCATTATCGGTTCTGATTTCTGCTCGATTTAACGTTTAAAACTTTCAAGCTTCATTAAAAATGCAGACCTATTTGCAGTAAATCAAAGAAAAATAGGACAAATCAAAATGATACAAGTTGCTGATTTGGGGTTTCAAATAAATGAAATTGCGGAATGCTAGGATATAATAAAACTTTTTTAATAAATTAATACTGTAGTCATTATTTGGTTTATTTAAAATTTACCAAAAAACAAACTGGAATCCAAAATCGATATTTAATACTGTTAAATTGACAAATAGTTGGACGCGACCCCCATCGATTCGGATGAATTTTGGTGGAGAGTTTTGTCTCATCATAAAACAAAGTTCTGTCAAAGGAAAAAATTTAAAAAAAAATTTCCTAAGAGATATTCAAAATTAAAAATTTCGCTGTTTTTCCGATTTTATGAGTTTAGTTATTTAATATTTCAGAAACTACTAAATATTACAAAAAACTCGGGTACATTTTTAGAAGACACTTAAGAGGTATGAGAAAAAAAATTTAAAAATTTTTAAAATTATCAAAATTAAAAAAATTTGAATTTTTCAAAATCGTGGAATATTATACCTCTAACATATCTAAAGAAATCTGAAATTTTCAGAGAGGTGTTCTTTTTCGTTTCAAAGATATGAATTTTTGATTTTTGGCAAAATAGTTATTTTTTTCTATTTTTTCAACCTTTTTTGTTGAATAATATTATTCTACCACATGATTACCGAAATTTGAGGTCTAAAATATTTTCCTTATGTTAATGGGATGTAAAAATATAAATATCTCAAAATATATTATAGATTTAACTTTAAATCAAAACTTAAGTAATGTTAAAATTGTCACACTCTGCCATCTATGTTCCCAACAGTGAAATCACTAGTTCCATCTTAAATATACATATATCAAAATAATCGGACATTTGCTATGTAAACTTATTTTGAGTTACCTAATATAATATACTTTTCTTACATTTTTTAAATTACATTGTGTAATCCTACAATTCTGCTCTCTCCTGTCTTTCCGTTGAAACTATATATATATATATATATATATATATATATATATATATATATATATGCAACTGCTTATGGATAAACCATTCAAAATTTTTTTAAACACCCTGTATAATTAAAATTCCACTTGATGCCATATTCCAACCATCCTGTATATGCAACCGGTTTTAGGCCACTCTACAAGCAAGCTACCCTATAATATATTTATGTTCAAACATTTTCTTAACCACTTCCTATAATTATAATTCCGATTTACCCTATATGTGAAACTTTTTATAAGCTACCAAATATAGCATTTTTGTGCTAACATATTTTATATCACACTATATAACTATAATATTACACATCCATATGTTTTTAACTACCCTGTATATGCATTTGCTTAAGGCCACTCATTGTCATATTTTTTGAACCACCATGCATAATTATAATTTCAGTACATCCTATATTGTAACCACCCTGTAAATGCAATTGCTAATGTGCTACCCTATGAGTAGGACATTCTGTTAACATTTTTTTAACAACCCTGCAAAACAATACATTTATCCGCCCTGTATGTAAGCTATCATTAATTTCCAAATAAACAGATAATTACATACAATTTTGAGATATTTTTGTTTTTACCTCCCATTAACAAAAAAAATATTTTAAACCTCAAATTTCTGTAATCATGTGGTAGAATAATGATATTCACCAAAAACAGTTGAAAAAATAGTAAAAAACTATTTTGCTAAAATTCAATCTTTGAAACGAAAAAGAACACCCCTCTGAAAATTTCAGAATTTCTTTAGATATGTTAGAGGTATAATATAAAAAAAAATGAGGCCAGAATTTTCCGGCGATGGTTTCTTTCCACGATTTTGAAAAATTCAAAATTTTTTAATTTTGATAGTTTTCAGAATTTTTTCTCAAAATTTTTTTTTGTCACACCTCTAAGTGTCTTCTAAAAATGTACCAGAGCTTTTTTGTATATTCAGTAGTTTCTGAAATATTAAATAACTAAACTCATAAAATCGGAAAAACAGTGAAATTTTTAATTTTTAATTATTAACTTCGTTTTATGATAAGACAAAACTCTCTACCAAAATTCATCCGAATCGGTGGGAGTCGCGTCCAACTATTTGTCGATTTGACATGGAATGATCCACGCGGGTTCTTCATTTCGAGAAATCGCTAACCGCACGAACAGAAATCACACTGCTGTTATGAGATGTTGTTGAGCATGGTTTGATAATAGCCAAAATCGGAGAAGAGTAGGCACGGGACATCGAAGGGGTACAAATGAAGTTCAAGTTCGACGTTAAAGACTTACGGCCTTTAGAGACCGATTTTCGATACCTCGAAATTTGGCTGATGAGTGGTTACGAGAACAAGGTCATCTTGTAAGTGTCAGACCGTTTTAACTCCGTATAAAGTCTTTCGGACTGCAGCATTATTGACCCCATCTTGTGCTACTTCTGACCACTGAGCATTGACAGCAACGACTAAAGTGGTGCAGAAAACGGCAACATTGGCATGTGGAATGGCATCAGGTCGTATTCTCTGATAAATCTCGATTCTGCTTGGGTGGATATGATGGACGAAGAAGAGTTAGACGATGTCGAGGAGAAAGATGTTTACCTCAATTAGATGTTGACCGAACAGCGGTCGTTATGGTACGGGGTGCTATAGCAAATGGAAGTCACCTTTAGTCATTGTTTGAGGCAACATGACAGTTCAACGTTATCTTCAAGAAGTAGTAGAACCTTGTGTACTCCTTTGCCTTAAACGGCTCATGGATACCATATTGTAACAAAATATTGCTCGCCCTCATGTTGTTCGAGTTAGTTTAAACTTTATTAAAGAGAGCCATAGTTGTCATAGCCACACATATCCCCCGATCTTTTGACCATAGAACATGTTTGGCATGTGATGGTTAGGAGGCTGGAAAATTTACCCCAGGCCCACGGACTTTGGAGGTTCTAAGATGTTAAATACAGGTAACTTGGAATAGTATTTCTCAAGAAGAAATGGACCACCTGATTGTATTAATTCCAAGAAGTGATGGGGAGTGTAAAGTTAACCGCGGTGGACAGACACATTATTGTCAAACTAAATAATGTTGGTATTTTTATTCAAATTTTACTGAAAAAAAAAGAATAATACTTTGTCATATTAGTAAAATGGCCAAAACTGACATTTGTTAAATTTAAAAAATATACGCGTTATTAAAATTTCGAAACCAGAGCTGCTTTTCTTGTTAAATCGCTGAAGTAATATTTATCTCTTAACTTCTTGAGTACCCTATAAATTATACTTAATCTTGGTCTATTGAAAACAGCGATATTCAGAGTCGCTTCTATCCACAGCGCAATGATATATTTCACTGGACTGGTTGTTTTGTTTATACTTACACAACAATTAATAACAACGGTCAACAAAAAATTATGTTTTCAAATTTTTGCTTTGATTATAAGGTAGTTTTAACTAATGCTATGTATCTATACTATTATAAAATTGTAAGTTTGTCTGTTTATTTGTTTGTTTGTTTGTTTTTTTTTGATTGTTTGTTTGTTCGGGCATCACATAAGATCTACTTAACTGATTTTGCTGAATCTTTTTTTTTGCGAAGCCTATAGTTTGACTTAAAATCTGGTAGACATTTTATCTCTCTAAATTGACAAAAACGGTAGATATAGCGAAAAAACTTCTACCATGTTGGGTAATTCAAGTACTCAATTGGTAACAGCTTAGCTTTTATTCAAAATTCTGCATATAGTAAACTTAGAGCGGAGTAGAAGTACATGGATTTAAAAAATCTAAAAAAAGTTATTTTTGGTGTCCTATAAGCAGCTGGATATATACGATGTGGTGGAAATAAGGGGGAGTGGAATTAGTTATACGGGGTGGTCCAAAAAACTATGTTGAGTGTGCCATAAACAGTTCCATGTCGCAAGTGGTTGAAAAAGGGTAGAATATTTATACAGTGGATAATAAAAACCTAAAAAACATGTCTTAGGTAAGCAGTTAGTTAGGACTTTGAAATATGTTCATAAGATACTATTGTTATGAAATGGGTTAAAGAAATATTAGAAGCAGTTGTTTATACAGGGTGTTAGAAATATAAGATGGAGTGGAATTATAGTTTATGTTGTGGTTAAAAACTTGTTTTATATCCACAATAGTTACACATATAGGATGGTTCAAATATGTAGCGGGGTATAATTACAGCTATACCGGTGGGTTTAAAAATATTTTAAAGTAATGGTATGATCTACAAGCTGTTCCATTTACCGGATGGTTGAAATATAGGGTGGGGTTGGATTCTAAGGATACAGGATCGTTCAAAAATGTTATATTTGGTGGCAAATAAGTAGTTGCATATAAAAGGTTGTTGAAATATAGTGTGGCTTACAGATAGAATAATAAAGGCTGGGTAAAAAATGCTAGAAAAAATTTGTTATATAGCACTTGCATATATAGAGTACCTGTAAGTATGTAAAGTTATAATTACACATTGTTATTCAAACAAGTTTAGAAAAAGTTGTAAATGAATGGTGGTTTAAATAAAGTGTGGAGAGAAATTATACTTTGATAAATCTTGAAAAATATAAGGATAAAATATGAAATAGCGTAGTTTATAATAAGTTGCAAAGAAATGATAGTTGAAACATAGGGTGAAGAAGTGTTATGATAATTATTTAAAAAATGTTATATTGGTTGACTAATAAACAGAAGTGTATACAGGGTAGTTGTAATACATACAAGATGATTCAAAAACATGTTGAACAAAATTGTTATTTTCTCTGCCCCATAACTAGTTGCGGTTTTGGTGAAATATATTTAGCGTTGATGGATTTATAGTTATACAGGGTGGTAGAAAAAATGTTATTCTGGGTGGCCGATAAGTAATTGCAAATACAAGGTGGTTTAAATAGCGGGTGGAGTAGATTTATAGTCAAACAGGTTAGATAATTTTGTTTTGTAGGATAGAACATGAGCTGTTGCATATATACAATATCTGAACCATGGATCGAAATAAAATTATAGTTCATACAGTGTGATTAGAAGTATTTATATTATATTTGTTTGCCTAAAAGCAGATGCACATACGAAGTGGTTAAAATATTTTGTAGAGTAAAATTATGGTTATACAGGGTGGTTCAAAAATAAGTTTAATGTTTGACAACTTGGCAGCGATGTATAAAGAGTGGTTTTAATGTAGATAGAAATAGAGTTAGTTGTACAAAGCGGATACCATTTTTTTGAATAAAAGTGTTATATAGGGTTGCCAATAAGCAGTTGCAGTTTGGGTGAGGCTTTAAATAAAAGTTTCGTATTAGGGTGCAAAACTGTATTTTTATATTTGTGACTCACGAAGGGTTCCACATGATTTCTGTTAGGATGAATCAAAATTTTAAAAAAAAATTGTTATATAGGGTTGACCATAAACAGTTGCATTGTACTATATGGAATATCTGAAATATCAGGAGAAGCAAGATTATAGTTTTAGAGTGTGTTTAACACAACGTTAGAAAAAACTGCACATAAATGTTGATTAAATTATAGAGTATGAAAGTATAGAGTACTTTAAACGGTCGTTGAGAAAATATCAGAAATAATTGTTTACAGCGTCGACCATAAGCAGTTGCATAGCTGAAATATAGGGTAGAGAAGAGCTATAGTCAGGTGTTCAAAAAGTTATATTGGATGTCAAATAAACAGCAGCATACAGGATGGTTGCAATATAGGGGGCAATAGAGTTACAGTTATTCAAGGTGATTCAAAAAAATGTCGAATAAAATTGTTATATTGGGTGGCCCATAAGTTTTTGCAATTACACGGAACGGGTTCAGATTCTGAATGTCTGTGTGCTAGTTTCTTCGAAAATCCTAGATGTCGGTCTTTACATCTCGCGTCTACAAATATTCTGAATTAGTTGAATGTATGCTGTCTAATTTAAAAGTTCTTGACTGCAACATGACTTGGCGACTACAGTGGAGATCAGGGTGAAAGATTTTACCACGATATTTGGATAATGGGAGAACGCTATCAAGGACGGTGGTACTGTTCCCTGATGGCTGATTATTGTTGGGGTTTACAAAGTGACCACGTGCTGCCTAAAATTCAGGAAAATCTTATAAAAGGACATTTTATGATGGTTAATAACAAATACATATATTTACAAAATTATATAAAAAAATGATGATTTCAATTAAATAAAAAAGGAGAAGTGATACAGTTAAGCTTATATTTTTTTCGTTATTGCCTAAAATATTCTTCAGAAGACATGTCAAATTTCAGGAAAAAATTTACACAAGTTTGGTTATCTCGAATGGAGATTCAAGGTGCCAAATTAAAGTAGTCATACCCAGGACATGTAGCTAGACTTGACAAAAAAGATGTAGAATAGCATTACGAGTAGGGGAGCCTTTAAAAAGAATATAAAATTAATGGATGAATATGACCATGAACGACAAGGGTGGAAACTAAAAGGGGAGCCCTGGAATGGAAAATGATGGCTGATGAAGAATGAGATAGAAGGTTATCTAAATCGGCTGAGAGTATCAAAATTCTTGAATTAAAAATATCATAATCTCTTGACTGTAACTTCCATGTCAAAAAACAAACACAGAACTCATGGAATATTATTTAAATAACATGGAGTTACTGAATGAAAAGATTGTACTAGGTTCGCGTTAGTTGACTTGTGGTTATAGGGATACAACTTCGAGTTCCATATTTTCGAATTTCTGTCCGACACAATCGTAGATTCGGCAAAAAAAATTCGTTACTAAATGTCACAAATGTTATTCGAAGCACAACAGAGAAACAAAAACACAAAACATCAAAATGGAAGCAATAAAACGTTGAATTCGACGCGAACAAGCAATGCGGGGCGCATAAATAACGTAGCACAGAACATCAATATCGTGTGACATTCAAGATACATACATTTTTGAAGAACCGCTCGGAATTATTCGATATCGGCGAATTCGAAGTTTAAATTGAAAAAGTTCAAGACAAGCCATAATTCGACTTTAAATATAGAGAGTTTCAGACACGAGGACACATACTGCAGTGTGTCGGAAAAGTCAATTTTCCGCGCCGAATATGTGTTTTATAGGGATAAAGGTATAACATTCGGAGGCGGACTTTGATAAATCATACCTACAGATGAATTATATTCTTCGAAAAGTTAAATATTTTTAAATGGTAAAAGTTAAATGGTATCATATTACGGCATAAAACTAGAAAAAAGTTGCTCTCATACCATCTTCATTCGTCACTTAGAAATATAACTATTGCTGATAGGTTTGTGTTGCAACAGCCTGGCGATGTGAAATGTCTTATCTATGATCAAGACCGTAGCCAGGATTTTTTTCGGGGTGGGTTTTCGGGGGGGCGGGGGTTGGACAATTTTTTTGATTGGTGATGGTCTAGTTAGGACTGCAACATGTATATTTTGGTTCATGTATTTCCAGGATATATAAATTCGTATAAATATAAAATTTATTCTTATGAAAAACATGAATAATTGGTTAAAATTTAATCTCGCTGGCTACGGGCTTGTCTATGATTCAGACATATGACAGAGATATGATATATTCTCACAGGACTGACTCAAGATTTAGAATTAGTCTTATCGGATCTCTTGCGGTATAATCTAAGATCCTTAATACACAGGGGATCTCGGAAACTAGCGGAGATAGAGCAATGGTTAAATTGGGAAAGATTTGCAGTTTTACTGGCCCAATTTAAGTGACACTTTCGGATATATGTAAAAAGTCATGGATACTAGATATTTTGAAAAAACCGAATTCTTTCGATTTAGTCAAATACCTCTAGCGCCTTTGTTTTTGATTTTATAAAAAAGTGTAAATATCAAAATTGAAGGGAATTGAATCCCGAATATGATTGTCATGTCCTGGTTTGCGTGACCGCTCTCGTTTTCAAGATGACACAAAATTATTTTTTTGAATGGAAACAATAGTTGGCTATAACCTCAAAAAATCGGACATTTTTAGAGCTTTTGAACGATATAATACTCGATACAGTTATTGATAAAAATAACGGAGTTTTGGATGCTTTTCTCTGTTATTTTCACTTTTAACCTAGTTAGCCATTAAACGATTTATTTGTTAGGTATATCAGATATAACGAAAAAACTAAATAAGTAGGTACTTACTAAAAACTTAAGAAATTAAAGTACATAATAATGGATACAATTTATGTTCGAAAAGTCCACCATTGTCATTTAGACAAAAATTGCATCTTTTTAAGATGTACATTACCGCTTTCCTCACAGACCGCCTATCAATTTCTTCAATTGCTTGTAATACCGCCTCCCGTAGGTCACCAACTGTTTCATACTTTCTTTTGTATACTTTGTTATTTAGCGCACCCCATAAATAGAAGTCTATAACTGCCAAATCGGTAGACCGGGGTGGCCATTCGCGTGGGCCATTTCTTCCTATCCAAGAGTTTGGATAAATATCACCTAAGTGTTGTCTTACTAATAACGAGTTATGAGCAGGTGCTCCATCATGTTGGAACCACTCAATTTCTAAACGAGTTCGCAAATTCAAATTATGCAACATGTCTTGAAAAGGGTATTGCAAGAAATGCAAGTAGCGCTCCCCAGTAAGTGATTCGTCATAGATAAAAGGCCGCAGAATAGTAGACCCTATGATACCACACCAAACATTAAAACCAAATTTTATCTGGGGTCGTCTTTGTTCTACATGGAAAGGGTTTTCTTTAGCCCAGATATGCTCATTGTGTCTATTGAACATATCGCAGTTAGTAAATCTAGTTTCATCTGACCATAACACGTTTAATGGAAACTGTGGATTGTCACAGCACATGTCTCTAAACCATGTACAAAAAAAATACGTCAATGTTCGTCACAAACATACAAAGTTTGAGAAACTGAAAGTTTGTACGGGTGGAACTTATGCGCTTTCAGTACCTTAACTACAGTTCGTTGAGATGTGCCAGTTTCTGATTACGTTCCTTTGGTGGTTTAGTAAAAGATCCATATCAGCGGAAACTATCGGAAAGCCCCTTAAATGTACGTAGAGCAAATTGACGACGATTAAAATATCTATGAAAGTATTCCTCAGCTTCACGATCTGAATTTTTATGGCATATGATATAACATTCCACCATATCCAGTTTTTCTTCGTTAGAGTACTCCATTTTATCACGAAAACTTGTCAATATCGACTGTCAGTTCAGCACTACTAATGGAATTACTCTCAAATGAGCTAGAAGGATTTGACTAAATCGACAGAATTTCGTTTTTTCAAACTATCTAGTAAGCCATGACTTTTTACAAAAATCCGAAAGTGTCATCAAATTGGGCCAGTAAAACTGCAAATCTTTCCCAATTTAGCCATTCCTCTATCTTCGCTAGTTTCCGAGATCCCCATACTGATCATAAAAAAAACTCACCCTGTATACAACGTGTCCCAAAGTCAACTTTATACCGAAACTCAGCAGTGGACCACTTGATGACTACCCAGGAAAAAATAATTAAAATAATGGGAATCATTTTTTTAAATAGATATACGCACATTACTGAAAAACGCCCAAGAAGAATACCCTAGACTACATACAGTACTAGAAATACTATTTTGAAAATATAACTGTTGAAATGTTTTTATAGGTAACCTAAATAACCATTTTATAAGGTACATTCCCAAATTAAACAGCAATGTTTATACTTTTATCACAAAAAATGTAAATTTGTTATTCTAGACCGATTTGTAATAAAACAGATGTGAAAGCTCAAATAAACAGTTTTGAAGACTTTATTACTAACACTATAACAAAGGTTAAAACTGTTTGCCACCAGCATTAATACAAGCAAGACCTTTTCAACATATCCATAACGTCGGCTGTATCCAAGACACTTTGACGTAATCTACCAAGTTGTGATATGGGTATTGAATAAATCTTATCTTTCAGGTAACCCCAGTAAAAAAGTCCAATGGGTTTAAATCGGGAGAGCGTAGCGGCCATAAAATGGACCAAGGCTTCCGGTCCAACGGTTTGCATACTCTTGGTTCAGATATTCTCGAACCGAACGGGCATAATGAGCAGGGAAACTGTTATTTTGGTACAAAATTGTATTTAAAAATGTTTAAAGGTGTATCTTTTAGTAGTTTTGGCAGATGGTTTTGTAGAAAATCTAGATAATTCTCACTATTTAAATTCCTTGGCAATTGTAAATGTCCAATAATACGTAAAAAAGATACAACTCTCGATCCCCTACGGCATCCACAATTCGCGAAGCTATAAAAACAGAGAAACGACCCCTCTGTCTAAACCGATGACAGCCCCCGCCTTCCGACAGCATGGTCCTCCGTATTTTCTAGATTAAACAAACCAGACACGCCCACCATCACCGAGCCAATGACTACACAGCCCCTTCATCACATGACATCCCTTTCTAATCGACTGATAACTATTAATAAAAGAATCAGAGCAGATTCACATTCAGTTCAGTTACCTAGTGACTCCTGGGGGAGAAGGCAGATTGAGGCCCCGAGTTCTATCTAGACTCTGAAACTCTGTTTCATTATTTGCCTCTTGATAATGGCTCTAAAGCAGGAGTTGAAACGTCGAGTATTTAATAAATTCAGATGCGGTTCTCACCCGGAACCTAACCTAGTTCATAATAATGACAGAGGAAGCCTCTCAGAATTGTTTTGTGATCTGGCAATTACGGAGGTACATGCTGAAGAAAGGCGGGAGCTGTCATCGCGTCGGTTTAGGCAGAGAGGTCGTTTCTCTATTTCTATAGCTTAGCATATAGTGGATGGCCTAAGGGAATTGAGAGATATGATAGTCTTACTGTTCTCGAAGTTGATAGAGTTTTGATATGATGATGCGTAAGAGCTGACGTCGGATCACTTTTACGAACAGATATAGAATGTTCATATACTGGATGGTTGACTCGTCAGTACATAACTTAACTGGGCAGGGTGATGGTGCGATTGGGCGTTAAAGTATCGATTTGTATGGGTTGGTTTCCCATAGATGGTATGTGAGAATCTGTCACTGTTGATTTCTGTTATAAGGACATCAAGAAACGAGAGAGAAGAATCGGACTCGGTTTCCATTCTAAATTGAGTATTAGAATGTACACCATTCAGGTGTTGTAGAAAGAAGTCTAATGAATCTTTGACATGAGGTCAAATGACAAAAGTATCATCAATATAACTTAGCCAACAGGAAGATTTTAAATTAGACGAGTTCCACGAAAATGTTAGCAAGCACTGGAGAAAGAGATGAACCCATCGAGGCCCCACGGACTTGTTTGAACAGTGTGTTTTGAAATGAAAAGTACGTGTTAGCAGAAGAGTGTTGTACAAGTTTGATGATGTCAGAAGAGATTTTGTGTTTTGTGTTTAGAATATCCAACGTTTCTGAACTGGGGACATAGGTGAAAAGAGATACAACATCGAAGCTAACTAGGATAATTTTCTGAAATTCTATAAGCGCCTAACATATCTAGGAAGGAAGAAGAGTTTTTACTTATGAGGATGCTTGCTCAGCTAGAAGTTGAAGGGCTTTATCTAAATACCGGGCTAATTCTTGGGTCAGGGATTGTGCCGATCTGATAATGAGCCTAAGAAGAATGTACAGTTTATGAATCTTGAGTAGCCCGTAATTTTTCGGAATTTTAGAAGACTTTTCACAAGGAATGATTATATTTTTGACGTTTAAAGGAAGATGTGTTCTGTTAGTGATTTCCTTGGTCTTTTCCTCTATGTAAGTGGTAGATTATTGTTAAAAGTCTACAACCTGAAAAATATTCACTTGCATTGTGATTTTATAAAACCAAATATTTTTTTAATGAACTATTTCGCAAACAACTCGTAAGGTCCTAAAATACCTGCCGAGCATAAAATATAACGTTGCATTTATTCGAATACAAATACAGTCTCTAGCCTTGCAGTTTGTTCAGCTAAGTGGTGTTTGAAAATTAAAAAAAAACTGTCTTTTGTATCTGTACAAACATATTTTCGACGTGAAACTCAACGTACAATATATACATGAGTTTTGTTTAAATTGTGTAAATATTAAAATTTTTATATTCTGAAATGTAGCTTTATATATATACCAAAAGTTCCTTTATTCGCAATTTTCTAGATCATCAGGCAGCGTTTTATATTTTCATGCGTGTATGAAATTTCTATGTTTTGCGTGTTAAGTGTATGGGTAAAGTGAATGAAATCGTCTACATGAAGACATAATAACCTGTTATCATACCGGGAATATTAGGTGAAAGTATTAGATAAGAAAATCGAAAATCATTTCGTTCGGGAAAGAAAAAAATCACATTGAGAGTGGGTCCACGAGAAAAACAAAAACTTTCAATGCAACAACGAAAATTTGATAATACTTCAAAAATCGTTGAATATATCATGCAGAATATCTACACTAAATTCCGATCTTTCTCGTAAGAAGGTTATATTGGAAGTCAATACTGTAAACCAGAAGGACTTTTATAGTTATACGACAGGTATGTTTGAGACCCTTTCTTCACTATAAGATATTATAATTTGACATAAAAAAAAATTGAAACCAATTAAAATAACATATATATATATATATATATATATATATATATATATATATATATATATATAACACACACGTCACACACCGATGACCGGTTAAGTCGCCAGCAGAACAATCACGATCCCAGGACTATACCAGGATTACGAAGTACCGTGCAGTGTCCAGGCAGCTACTTAATTCACTGCTTTGCGGAGAATTAGGTCGCCGGTAATATCAGCAACCATCTCAACCATCTGTCAAAGTTACCGGTAGAGAAATATAGCCCATAACTAGGCTGTACTATTTTTTATTGATGTTTTAACAACCTTGGTGTATGTCATGTTCAGGATTCCAGATAATGGAGACACGCAGAGTTCAGAACTTACCAAAGCATTTGAACAGAATGATTATAGTGCTATTTCTAGAGAACGGCCGACCATTCCTTATCACAATCTCCGAATTTCGATAAGCCACTTTCTGAGTAATGTTCGGCAAAACTTAATTTTGAATCAAATATGATTTTTAAATCCTTAAAGGAAAAACATCTTTTAATCAGGTTTCCAGTAATGTTAAACCGATAGTCAACCTTCATACGAGAAAGGTCGGAAACTACAGTTGGTCCGCTGTAGTTTCCGACCTTTCAGAACAGATCCTTGCAGAACACCAGATGTAGTTTGAATATAAAATGACTGGAAAGCAGAATATTCCACTTTTAAATTAGCTAAATAAGATTGTACAACTATAGGAAATGATGTAGTAAAGCCCTTTCTTAAAGACACCGTGAGTATTATATACAATTTTTGGACTTTTTGGTGCTACTCTGTAGCTTAAAAACAACAAAAGTAGCAAGTGAAATTATCATCCTCCAATTTGATATTTTATTAATTTTTTTCAAAAAAAAAAACATTAAATGAGACGTATCTCCAAAGTTTTTAGTTTCAGCTCTTTATGTACATCAAATAAGAATAACACTGGTGTTTTCATAAAAAGTCTTTACTGCATAGTTGGATCTCTTTTCACAACCCGTCTCAAATGTCTGTTGTCTAAATAATCTTTGAATAGCATAAGAATGACTTTAAATAAACCCGAAAAACAATGAACATAAGAAAACAAAAAACACCACATTCTATTTTTACGTACTTTGTCGTCATCTTCATAGAGAAGTCTTTTCTGTGTAAGAAATTACAAGCTGTTGGTAATGCGAAAACCACAGCTGGCGGTGATGAACAGAGCAGGAATAATAACAAAAGCATGTCGAATACAAAGACATTTGCGATTGTTATGTCGTCGGGTGGCTTTTGTTCTCTGTGAAAACAGACAGACATATGGAAATCAAATTGTTCTGACGAGCGTGTATTGTTATTGGCGAGTGCGACTAGTGAGTTATTTTCGAATCAAAGTTTGCAGTTTGATGACCATATGGGTTTCATGTTGATTTTAGGTCCAAAATAACAGTAACACTGTTACATTTTAAGAAAAAATATTATTAAAACATGAAGTCATATAGGATTTAGATATCAATTACGATTTTCATACACGAACTTGTGGTTATTAAATTTATTGTATTCAGAGTGTTCAAATTTATAAGCTTCTAATTTTAAGGTTCCGTCCATTCAATATACGGAATCTGACTTATGTCCTGTATTTCCTGTATTATAGCAAATTTTCTCCGAATAAATCAAATGAAAAATGTTGAAATTTGGTGCCACAACTCAGTTTAATGACCCGATCAGGAGCACATAGCATAAGCGAAGAAATTCTGATTCTCAGGGATAGTTCTGGGGAGAAGTTTTAACTAAAATCGATCATCTACCATTGTCTTCAACATTATTGAGACTGAAATATTGTCCGAAGTTTACAGGAGAAATAAAGCCAAAATCGAGTACTAATTGTGTGAGAGATATAACAGGATTAAAAGAAAAATTAAACATTTATTTTTTATACTACTCAGGTAATGTATCAACCAAAAATCGTCGTTATGAGGAATAGAAATGTATTATTTTTAAACATTTCAATTAACTGAATTGTACAGTCCTCTACTCTCCCTTATATTAGCTGACCAACTGAATTCGAAACTGTGGAAATAATAAGGAATATAGTGCCCCATTTAAAACCCAAGAAGTAAAGCTCGAAACTTATTGTTATTATTGGGACAAATTATAGAATTTAATGAAAACAAATTCAAGCGTGTCAATTCTATATTAGATAAAAAATAAATTCTCATAGCCAGATATATCAATATTACTTTTTCAAATGTTTTAAATAATTTGTCTAACACATAAAATAATTTGGTCAAGTGCGAGTTGGACTCGTATACTAAGGGTTCCGTACCACCTTCAAGTTTCTAATATTCCAGTTTCAGACAAGCAGATAATAAATAAAGAAAGCGTTTTAAATTTATAAAAAATATACAATTTCATTTTCCACTCATAGACTTTTTATTTTATATGCTTCAGGATTCACTTGATTTTTATAAAAATACATATGTATTTAATTTTCTACCTTGGCCCCCAAAAATTAACATTAGAGTTTTATTTTAATAACAAACTTGGAAGCCTTTTATAATCTACTGTCTCAATTTTGAGGCTCTGTAGATTGGAAGATATAGTTCTAAGTAGTTCAAGTTGTAAATGATAAATTATTAAATATATTATTCAAATTATTTAAAAATACAAATAAAATATATATTTCAAAATTTAAATAGTGTAGTTTATAAAGTGAGAATTTCAAGTGAGCACCAGTACCCCAAATTTTTTTCAAAATTTTAGGTAGTATGGTTTCGGAAATAAAGTGAGAAATGAGAATATTTTATATCTTTATGTTAATATCTTGTAAACAATTAATTTTAGAAATATGAAAAATATGTATTTGTATTCCTCATAATAAACCATTTCATTTGATGTATTGCATGATGCGTTAAAAAATATTTTTTTATTTTCCGTTTAATTCTATAATTTGGCCCCCAATATTAATATCGTATTTTTCCTGTAAACAAAAAAATTTAGGTCTTATAGTTTGGGAAATAAACGGGGGAATGGGTAATTTTTTAAATATTTTTTTTTATATATTTTTAAATATTTATCTAAAAAATATATGTATTATTATTTGTCATAATGATTTGGTATATTACTTGATCCGTTAAAAGCAATTATAAATTTTTATTTAATTCTATAATTTATCCCCCAAAATGAATATTAGGGGTTTCTCCTTATTTTTCCAGTAAAGTGCAGGTGAGGCGCTATACCTGTATTTTTTTCAATCTTACAGCTTATGGTTTCAGAGATAAGGGATAAATTTTTGTATATTTTTATTAATATCTTTTAGTTAATTTATTTTAAAAATATGGAAAAATTTTATTTATTTTCGTCATAATGAGCCCTTTCATTTGATATATAACATGATGGGTTAGAAATAATTATAATTTTATATTTTCCATTTAATTCTGTAATTTGCCTCCCAAAATTAAAAGTAGAGGTTTCTCCTTATTTTTCCAGCAAACTTCAGGTCAGACCCTACAACTCTAATTTTTATCAAATCTTTACGTTTTATAGTGTCGGTGATAAGGGGGGGGGATGGGTTATTTTGGTATATTTTCGTTAATATCTTTTTCATTATTTTTTTTTAAATATGAAAAAATATATTTTTAATTCTATAATTTGCCCCCTAAAATTAATATTAATGGTTTCTCCTTATTTTTCCTGTAAAGTTCGCGCAACGATCTATATTTCCTATTTTTTTCAAAATTTTAGGTAGTTTCGGAGATCAGGGGGGAACGGTCGATTATTTTAGTTTTTCCCCACAGAAGTACCCCTAAAATCAAAATTTCTTCATTTACTATATGTAGTCGTGATCGTGTCAACAAACAATACATTGATACCAAATTTCAACCGCTTCCGTCCAGTAGTTTAGGAGAAAATTTCTGGGATGTGACAGACAAATTTTTATTACAAAATTTTTACGTTTTCAACATTTTGCATTTCGGTATCTATCTTCTGCAACCCACTACAGTTTAATTATCAACTGACTTTAAATTATTATAATGTCAGTACAATTCGTCTAACATTACGAGAGCTTTATAATTTGTCATATCTATTATTAATATGAACTCGTAAGATATTCATCCCTTCATCCTCTGGATTCTGCCAGTTTCAACAACAAAACCTCACATATTGTCAGTTGTAATTAATGTAAGTCTAATGTTATTTACTGCTAATTTTATGTAACTTGCAGTTTGAACTGAAGAAGGAATAAATTTGTTCCGAATGCTTTTCGAAATTTCGAATTAACTTTTATAGTTTAATTCAGCCGTTACATCACACACACACACACACACACACACACATATATATATATATATATATATATATATATATATGAACAAGGCTAGGTTCCGGGTGAGAACCGCGTCTGAATTTATTATATACTCGACGTTTCGACTCCTGCTTTGGAGCCATTATCAAGAGACAAAAATGAAAAAGAGTTTCAGATTCTAGATCGAACTCGGGGCCTCAATCTGCCTACTCCCCAAGGGTCACTAGGTAAAGGTTGAGTCTGCTCTGCTTCTTTTATTTATAGTTAGCGCCGGGTTAGAAGGGGATGTCACGTGATGAAGAGGCAGTATTGTGATTGGTTGGGTGTTGGTGGGCGTGTTTTCTTTGTTTAATCTGGCAATTACGGAGGTCCATGCTGTGGGAAGGCGAGAGCTGTCATCCCGTCGGTTTAGACAGGGGTCTTTTCTGTATTTCTATAGCTTCGCTAATAGTAGATGCCCTAAGGGAGTTAAGAGATACGATGGTCCTACTGTCCTCGCAGTTGATAGAGTGTCCTGTTTGGATATGATGATGCGCGAGAGCTGAAGTCGGATCGTTTTTGCGAACTGACAAAGAATGTTCATATACTCAATGATTTGTAATACGTTAGCGATATCTATAAATACAGCGTGATTACAAACTCACGACACGTAATTGCGCTTCATTTACTAATTTAAATTGATTCCTATTTCAAGTATATCCATATAATTTTACATATGCTTTCTAATAATTTGTTATACGCATCGTATTATAGTTGTTTGATGTTTAGTTTGTATAAATGCATGAAAATTAACATAAATTTTTTTCCATTTTTTCGTAGTTTTATTGAATGGCGTTGATTTATGCCACACAAATGACTGAACATAAAAACAACTGGTAAAGATTTTCCAAAACGTAGTCGCGATTATTACCTCCTTTTGAAACGTCCTTTCGATTTGCTACTCCACGCAAAAACTCAATGCGTTTACATAATCATTTTTTACCCCATTAAAAACGTTTTTTTTTTATTAGGCAAATGCCCTCCGGCAGAGGGTCCAAGTTCGCGTGACACTTCTTAACAATGAAAATTGCCTTCGGTTATCACGCAAGTACATAGAAAATAAACATAAATTTGAACAATACTGAATTATAAAAGAATAAAAGGACAAAGGGAAATGCTGTAGTTTTACACAGAAGAAGAATGGCATTATGTAAATGCTCGCATAGTGATACGCATTGTGCTCGACTTCATACATGAATATGAACAAGAAATGTTCGAAGTATATGATAACGTATCTGCGATTAACTGCCTTCAGCTGTATTTCTCGGAAACTCACAAATAATTATGAATGCGTTGTTTGAAATTTTTGATTCATCTACCTAATAATATGAGTAACGATTTCGTTGAAATTCCAACTTTTTTCCTTTGAGAAAAATCGTTTTATTGAGAAATTTTCTTCTTCTTCTTCCAAGGTTGGCCTTCCGGCCGGTTTTGGTCTTGATCTTTCGATCTTATTGACCATTAACAAGTGTTTTTATGATGTAGATAATAAATTTATGGGTTACTCTTCTAACTTATGTACAGGCATTTATCAGAAAATATTGAAAATAAAGAATTCCTTAAACTTCAAATATCACTAAATTCTGACTCTATCCTAGCTCCCGTATATGATTATTGAGATAGTAACGAAACTTTATTTACACGGCGTGGTGACCTAGACTCCCGGCTTTTCACTATTCTAAACACTTATATCACTTCCAGAGCCTCTTTCACTTTATCAACGTCTTTAAGGGAGGGCTACCTGGCTTTAAAGGATGTAAAAACTAATATATAACAACAAGTTATATAAATTTAAATTTTCAATTTCTTAATCTAGCACACTCACACACGACCGATCACACCACGCCATTTTAGCCGGAAGTCCTTGAGAAATTTTAATATAAAAAAAAGTCAATGACAGTTATGTCAGAGGTTCAATTATTTTAGCAAGAGTGGATGATATTATGCTCCGAGCCTAGTCTACATGCCCAACGTAGAATAAATGTGGATTATTTCTGCCAGTTGTTACGGTTGGCAAAAGCTGCGTATTTGAAATAAAAAACAAGGAATACATTGCAAGAAATGGGCTGAGAAGCGCTCGACCCCCCTCCTTAAAGCCCTGACTTGCCTCTGAAAGAATCATTGAGAGGAAACGATTTGGAATATATGAAGAAGTCGAGGAGCGCATGCGCAGTTGGCTTGCAACTCGCCCTCAAACATTTTATAAGTAGAGAATACTGAAACTCCCAACTCTCGGTGGAAAAAGTGTGTAGATTACGCAGAAGTGTAAATTGAAAAATGCTTAAGTCAATCATTTCTGTGTAGTTTTATTCAATAAATGTATGAAAACATTTCGCTGATATATGATTTAACCTCGTTATTGTTTTGCTAACTTTAATTCACATAGTTTTGAAACAAAGTCGATCGCAGTATCACTATTAATTTATTCGACAATTTTAAAAGGAAAAAACATTAGAAAGGAAATAATGAGTTAAAACACCATGTATAAAAATGGTTAGAAAATAAGTTATATCGAAAAATAGAACAAATAGAAATGTATTATTTCAATGAACAAATTATGATATGCCACCTTTTCTCGTCACTGGACTATCAGCAAAAAGTTTGACAGTTGATTTGAAATAAAACATTTAAAAAATATATATATATATATATATATAACCGACTGTACGCGTTGACTTAATAAGCCCAAAATATATTTATGCCTTATGGACTACGCCATGTAACCTTTTATCAACTTTTTTTGACAACCCTGTATAACTATAGATAATTCCACTCCAACCTATGTACCAACCATCCTGTACATACGACTACCACGGACAGGCATACATTTGTTAGCTGCCTTCTGTAAACTATAGGACGGAGTAGAATTCATCCCATATTTGCGGAGTCAAGTCCGTCCTATATTTCAATAGTATATGACTCCTGTGGGCTACCCCTTTAATTATTTCATTTTTAACATTTTATATTATCGCCATGTGTAACATTAATTCCTCTAAACACTCTATGCAACTTCTAATGGGCTATAAAAGAAATAATTTTTTAATCACACTGTATAAATATAATTCAACTCCTGCATATATTTCAACCATCCTGTATATGATTTCCTTATGTCCAATTCATATAACAGGTTTTTAATCACCCTATATAATTTTAATTTCACATTTTTTCCAACATTTTTATACCACCAAACGTCCAGTCCACCCTATATTACAACCATCCTGTATATACACCTGCCTACGGACCACTATCATTCTAGTCCATCCTATATTTCAATCTTCATATAAATGCAACTCCTTCTATCATTTTACTTTGTGATTTTGTTTGCTATTTTTAAACAACCTGTCTATAAAAGCACCAAATAGCAGTTTAAAGTTTGACATGTGTTGTCACTGAATTTTCTATTAAGCCGGGAGAATGTGACAACCAAAAGCACCGTCTTCGCAAAATGAAAAAAATTGCATTTAAATACGTATTTGCCGGAAATACAAACAAAACGAACTTGATTTAATTTGATTTAAGGAGCCGAAAATACTATGCTTTACTACCTATATGCTTGAGATGTACATAGAAAATTTTCAAATTCGCAATTAAACCTTCCAGTGCCTAAAATTACCACACTATTACGTTGGAATTAAAATATTTATGAGAAAATGTCCGTTATGTCATTTCGATGAAATTTTTGATAAGAATTTTGGAATTTTTGGCGGTTTTCTGCAAAACTGCAAGTCGCAGAAAAGTATATGTCATCACCTAGGGATCTTCCTTAATAGATTAAACGTTAAAGAACTATACACAACCATAAGGAGTTATCGAAAAAGCGACTAAAATATTAGTGATATAGGTCGATTTCCATGCACGCATATGTTCATTCACAAATTTTATCACTTTATCAATAGAATTCTTTTCCAAAATTTGAAGTTTCACCAATCCGGATATATACTCTATTAAACAAGACCATATTCATTCAAAACGGTGCACCACAGAAGAAGAAATCAGGTAACATACATACACAAAAAAAATACAATTTTATTATTAACATTTAAGTATTTCCATCAGCGTTCACATCATATTAGTAATAATATTGATAAGCCCCACTTAATTGAGAAAGTGCTTCGAGGGATTACCTGTCAGGAATTTCGTCTAAGACTCGGGAGCTTCAAAGCCCAAGATGACTTGATTTATGATATTTAATAACCTAACATCCCACAGAGGGGATCCGATATTATAGAACTAGCAGGAGCTTGGTAATAATTACGCTCCTCAACATGAACAACTAACACTAAGAAGTATATATCATTGAATGTTAGAGCATTAAAAATTTTTTAGGAATAATTTTATGTTAATAATTCAGATACTACTTGACAAGATATACAATTACGATATAAGCGGCATAAATTAATAGCAAATTATTTAGAATTTTCCAATCCTGATCTGTGTATATGTCTTCTTGAGACGTTGTATTGGTACTCTTTTGTTCTTATTTGGAGAGGTCTTGATGTCTCACCGGTATATGTTTTTCCGCAGGCACAAGGTACACTGTACACACAATTTTTGGCAAATCATGTACGCACGGATAATGGTACACACAAAATGGACTGGAATAAGACAAAAATACTGCTTAAAGAAGAACATACCAAAAAAAGAAAAATCAAAGAAAGTGTCTGCATGTTGTTGAATAATGGAGAAATCGAGACACCCTCTGTAAAGATATTGGTTGTATGGCAACAAATTCTGACGAATGAAACTTCAAAGTCAATTAATCAGTCAATTGACATTACCAAAAAAGTCCAGCGAATATAGTGCAAAACATTAAAACAAACATTGTTCGACAACGATTCCTGATAAGGAATCGAAACGTCACAAAAAAAAGGATAAGTACAACACAAAATACACAACATAATATGCTGGAATACTAGTTGACAAATCTGTAGACCTACTTTCTCACAGTTAATCCTGCGGGAGAGTCTTTTCTATAAGAGGGCAACTAGTGTTCCGGGCAGTTTCCACAAACTGCCCTTAGATACTACACCTTGATATTCAAGTACTTAACTTATCTGTATTTTTCAGAAACCATTGCGAGGAGAGAAAATCCCAGATGACCATTCAAAATAATCATTTACCTCCTCAATCATTTAGAAACTATTTAACTCTTTACCAAATTAACTTAAAACAATGACATCAGAAAAGGTAAAAGGATTAAATCAAAACTTCAACTTTGGAATATGAAAATTGTATGAAAGTAGTTAGGATAAAACTCCTGTGTTATGGAAAACTTAATATATAAGTAAAATGAAAAATTTTAATTTGTTAGTTTAGTTAGTAGTTAGTTTGTAAGTATATACCATCCTACGAGCAAGTAGCTTTATTACTTTGTAGGATTTACTCTGTAAATATGCCTGGAATGTATCTGATTAAATAAAGAAATAAATTTATTGTAGGATTCCATTTAAAGAATTTGAGTAGCTAGCGCTAGAATGATGAGGACACAATTTAATTAACGGTTATTATGTATATCCGTTATGACTAAGGAGAAGAGGAAAACAACAATATTACCATCAATCAATACGAGAAGATAATAAACAACAGGTCGATAGAATAACAAGATAAACCTCCAAAGAGATAAGCTAACAAGATTTGAAAGCCCAAGTTACCTATTAAGGGATACCCAACAAAAACGATTATTACAATTCGAAGGGTGAATTTGAATGTGCAGAAAGCGAGACAAATAGACAGAGATAGGCGAAACTCACAACCGATATTCTATCGATGACCCACGGACACACAAATCACATTTCGAGACCCTCGGTTTCCCAAGGATTTCGTAAAAACCGCCAGGCTGGTTTAATTGTGATAAGAAATTCGATTTGAAGATTATGCATGTGAAATTCGGGATCGAAGGCCTGTCTCAGTCTTAACGGAAGTTCGTTGTAAGGGAAAAGTTTGAAAAGATTTAATTGAAAAGGGCCATAAAATGATGAAAATGCATTAACCGGAGACACTTACAATGAGTTCGCTATTTTATCAGAAATATAGTTTGATACAGACTATCTCGTTTAACTTTTTAAGCGAAAGCTTCTTAATAAAGGCCCACATTTTCACATTTGAAAACAGATTAGCAAGGGAATGAAATGCATAACATTAAATATCATTTGTTTCGACACGACACGACATGACACGACCGACCGATCCAATATCGTATGTAACAAACATGGACCAGGTAATATATTAGGAGTCTCTTCTATTATCCGGAGGGTTTTTATCACTTTATAAGCCTCTATGTGGAGTTGCCAACACCTTTCTGGATAATCATGACTATGGAAGAGATCGCAGACTGTTTCCTTGAATAACATGTTTTCACAGCCAAGAATGGTTGTTTCAGGGGTTCCCCTGGGATCCTTACTAGGGCCTCTCCTGTTTCTTCTATATACGTCAGACCTGCCGAAAATAGTTCCGAACTAGGATATTCAATTGTATGCAGACGATACCCAATTAATTCATTATTTCTCCTCTTCAGAATCACCGGAAAATGTAACAGCAAATATTAACCAAGATTTAGATGCTGTTTTCCAGTTTTCTACTGCACACAATTTGAGTCTAAATGCAAATAAAACATCTGTAATCCTATTTTGTTCTAAGCCAAGAAGAGCTCAACTCGAAAGCACTATCCTGCTCACATTGAATGATACTGGATTGAATTATTCTGAAACTGTTAAAATTTTAGGTTTGATTATGGATAGTTCACTAAGATTTCGAGATCATGTTAAATTTCTACTGAAAAAATGTTACATACGTCTAAGACTCTTGTATATTAATAGGTATATAATAAATTATAAAATACGTAAAAAACTCTGTGAGTCATTAGTTATGTCAATACTTAATTATTGTAATATTGTTTACTACCCCTGTTTGGATATTTCTTTGAACAGGAGACTACAGTACGTTCAAAATTGTTGCTGTAGATACGTGTGTAATCTCCTCAAATATGATAGGGTGTCGGCTAAGATTTGTGAACTAAATTGGCTGAAGGTCCAAAATAATTTTAATTTTCTTTTTCTAACCTTTTTGTACAGATTGGTAAAGACTGAGTTACCTGAATACCTTTTCAAAAAGTTAATATACAGACAATATGTTCACAACAAATTGATAAGACATAGCTTAACACTCACTATGCCTCACCATCGGACCGCACTGTTCCAGCGAAGTTTTACCTACAATGCGGTGAAACTATTTAATAAAAATTACGCCTATGTTTCATTGCCAGTATCTTCATTTTGTAAAGTAATTAAAATGCAACTATTGTTAGGATACTAAAAACAGATTTTATAAGCTTTTTGTGATTTGTCTATTTAATGTTTCTTTCTATGAATATTGCATTAAATGTATGAATACGTGATAAACAGTCAGCGGTGCACTGAGAATAGCTATCAAGGCACATGCTCGGCTCTAGAATTTCCTTGTGGTGGGGGCAAGAGATGAAAATTATGGTAAATTCTATTATTATATGTTTTTTTCACAGCAGTTTATTAAGTTTTTATTAACATAAATATTATGTGTGCATATTTGTCTATTCTTCTATTCGTTTATTAAGTTAATGGTTATCTATATATTGTTTACTAATACTAATTAAATTACTTTTTCCACCGATTGGAGCTGCCACTATCAGGACATCGGAGGAGAAGTAAGGGTCCCTGGATTAAGCAAGTTTTCATATTTTTACCGCACTATAACAAATATCCAAGATATATGAATTGAAGTGCATTTTATGAGCTTTCATAATTTAAAAATAATCAGATCATTACATTTTACACTATAAGCAAAAAACGAAAATACCCTTTTCCTTTTTTTGGGGTTTTTGAGTTTCAAATAATTTACTTCTACGAGTTTGCTGTTAAAATTTTGTCAATTATGTCTTAAAAACTATTATTTACGTGGCGGCTTATGCGGTTTGCTCTTGATTTTTATGCCACTTAAAAATCTCTATTGACTGGTAAGATTTGATTTACCAAATATCATTAGCTGAAAGATTATTAATAATACCGATTAAAGCGAATGCCAAACCGCTTGTCTTCTGCCAACTTCGCATTTTACTAACGACATTGGGAAATTCACAGACATTATTATTACTCAGATCTGAAAGCATTAATACCTTAAAGCTCCTACATGCATTTCTCTTTGACGACTTAGTATGTCAATGTTTGGTTGCGTATGTGTATGTCGGTTTGTTTGTTGTATGCATACCACCCCCAAGTTCCACACAACGTATTTGCACCGAATTCTATATACACCATAATCGCGTGTAGTTCACTGTGCACTAGTTGCGACATATCAGCAAACCTGAAATTGGCTAATTGAATTTTTATATAGATTATTGATAGTTGGCTAATCTTATGCGACGTAATGCATAATTAGATAGCGCGATAATATTTATTGGGATTCAAAAGCGGTTGATTGCAAATGATAAAATAGGTCAACGATGGCTTGCAACATAAGGTATGTGCAATTATTTCAGTTAGTATTGATAAAACAATAATTTCTGAAATAATGCTAATGTTCGAGACCCATCTTGATCGCTATTTTGTCGAGGGACTTTTTTAAATTTTCTATGTGAAAGATTTGGGTTATATTTCATTATTTGGATGACATAAACGTCAGCTCTGTTTCTGATTTCTTCATTATCAGAATTCTTGTGATACTTCCGGTTAAGATGGCGGGGTAGCCGTATGTTTGCGTGAGTTAGATTAGGGAAAATTCTCAAATTTCTATAAAATTGTATAAAATAGTCATGATTATCCAGGAAGGTGTTGGCTACACCACATAGACGCTTATAAAGTGATTAAAACGCTCCGGTAGTGATTGGTTTGTGTCAGTATAAGTGAGAAAGCCGCAAATCTAGTATATAGTTTGTACATTGGGAGTCATATACAAACTATACAGGGTGTTCCTAAATTGGAGGTACAAACGAAAAGCGGAGATTCCTTGAATAGTTTTAGGGAGAAAATGTCCCATAAACATGGGTCCGCAAACGTTTCGTTTTCAAGATACAGAGTGTTAAAGTTTCAATTTTTTTAAGTTTTTTTCTCATAGTATCTGCACTTCACAAGATATTCAAATGAAATTTGGCATAGATATTACAATTAAGAGTTTACACCTTGTGACATGCCAATTTCGATTGCAAATCTACAGGGTGATGTTTTTTCGGAAACACTGTCCACTGTTGTCCTTTAGAACCTTTTTTTGGTGAGCCACTGGTACTTTCAAAAATTGTAAAGAAAAGCTTTGTTGTTATAGAAAACTTCATGTTCTCTTGTACTTTTGTCGTATCTACTACCGATATCGAGAAAAAATTTTGAATTATTAAACCAGCAATGATTCTTAAAGATTCGATAAACTGGTATAATCATCAAAAAAATGTATTACTGCAAGAAACATACAACTCAAAAATTAATCATAATAAAAAAACTAAATAACAACAAAGGAACTAAACTACAGCAATTGTTGGAAATGTCCTCCCAAACCCTTATACAAGCTTCTGTTCTTCTTCTTATAGACGATCGAACTCTTTCAAACACTCCTGGAGTATTCCTAATTGTATCAAAAGCGCCTATTATACGATTTCTCAGTTCGTCTACGGTATTCACTGGCGTTATGTACACTAGAGATTTCAGATGGCCCCATAGAAAGAAATCTAAACTATTTAAATTGGGGATCTGGCGGGCCATGGCTGATGTCTACTTCGTCCAATCCACCTGTATACATAATTTTCGTTCAAATACTCCCTAGCCAAAAGTGAAAAATGAGCAGGAGCACCGTCGTGCATGAACCACATTTCACGTCGCATCATAAGAGGTATATCTCCAATAACAAGGGCAAATCGTTCTCTAAAAAATGTCTGTATGATTGACCAGTAAGTCGCCCTGGCAAGAAGAAAGGACCAATCAAATAATCGCCAATATTACCACCCCACACATTTAATGAAAATTCCTCTTGAAAATAAGCTTCTGTAATTTCATGTGGATTCTCCTCAGCCCATATGTGTTCATTATGAAAATTTATGATTGAAGTCCTTGAGAAACAGGCTTAATCAGTGAATAGGATTTGGCAATCAAAATGAGAATTGTTCAATAGTCTGTTGAGGTTCCACTGACAAAAAATAATTCTTGGATAACAATCTCGAGGCAAGAGCGCCTGCACCCTCTGAATGTGATAAGGATAGAGCAAAGAATCCCGCAAGATCCGCCAAACAACTTGATGACTTGTATTTAAGGTAACACTAATTTTTCTTTTACTGGTTCATGGATGTACTTCTATTTCGTTCAGCACTGCCTCTTCGAGCCGTGGTGTTCTCACACTTCGTGGTCTACCTGCATTAATATTTTTCGCAGAAATAGATCCAGTTTCTGAAAGACCCCTGTGAATATTAGAGAACATCCGACGACCAGGCATCACTCTATTGGGATAGCGTTCCATGTAAAGACGCGTAGCTTCTCTTGAATTACCATTTGCAAGACCATACATGAAATGCATGTCAGCCATTTCGGAATTCGTAAAATTCGGCATGTTTTGATATTAAAATGCAACCATCTTTAATTTTCAAAACACAGAAGTTTAATTTGATGTGTCAAAACTAACAATAAATTTGGGTAGGTAGGTAAATAGATTTCATGACAATTAGGAATTTTCTCTATTCAAAATTTTTTTCTCGAAACCGGTAGTGATACGACAAAACTACAAGGATAGCGTTCCATGTAAAGACGCGTAGCTTCTCTTGTGAAATGCAGATACTATGAGAAAAAAACTTGAATTACCATTTGCAAGACCATCGTTTGTACCTCCAATTTAGGAACATACATTTATTTCACGAACTTCAAGTGATAGATAAAATAAGTTGTAAGTTATATAATCTCCAAAATATTTAGCGGTATGGTAAGCAGTTTTTGTTTACATTTTTATTCGGACCAAAAGTCATAGTACATTGGTGCCATTTCGGAATTCGTCTTCATTAATAAACCCTTAAAATCGTCGGCATGTTTTGATATGAAGTGACATAAAATTCAAAGCAATGCAACCATCTTTAATTTTCATTCAAAGGTACCTACACATTAAAAGGAAGTTTAATTTGATGTGCTAAAAATAATTATAACAAAATACCACTCTAGTAAATAAATAAACTAACAATGTAAATTTATACCAATCTAGTATATTTTTGAATTTACAATCAAGTTTGACAATTAGTAGATAAGTAGCCTACTAGATTAGTCTCGTTAATATGGTGGGTACTTATTAAATAGTAGGTATCCGTTGTGGGTCCATATAAACTTAACATCACAAACTATCGTTTTAACAATAATTAACATTCCAGTATCAGTTACCAGAAATTATGAATTTTGTTTAAAAATTCCATGAGCAGTTATTTTGAGTATACTCGGTAAAAAATGATCCAATAGTGTAAACGCTCTTTTAGAAATATTTCTAATTTTCTACAACTTTTTTAGACGGCAGTACGATTCCTTCAGGTTTTTCATTTAAGCAAAAAACAAGAACTTATTTTGCGGTTTTTTATTATTTAAATAGTTTACTTGGACGATTGCTGTTAAAATTTAGCAATAATTATGTTGAACTGATGTTGAATTTAAGTCGAAAATGAGTTCAATTTTCCTCTATAAAATGTTGTATATTTATTGGTTAGTATCTTTTAGATATTTTTACAGCGCCATCTGTACGTCGAAGTACAGTTAAATGTTCACTTATGTATGAAATACTCATTTTGCAGTTCAATTCAACATGTTTTTCTAATATTTTTTATTCATATAACATGGGTCTAGCAGAAAGTTCTGTTGTTACCAAATCACTTTTCTTTACAATTTTTTAAAGTACTTTCTTAGATATTTTAATGATAAAAGCCCAATGCATTTAATACACAAGTTACAGAAAGCCGACTCACACTAAGAGATCATTCAGCTGATGACCATAGCATATAACAGCTATTGAAAGGTAGTGAGTAAACTTGCGATGGAAGAAGGAAGATGAAACCTCGAAGAACGGTTACATTATCTACCAATTACAAACTAACATCTTCAACAAATTATTTCAAATTATTCTCTAGTTATTCAAATTTGCACCTAGAGCAAAAACCCAACTATTATGATATGGATAAATTTAATGAAGAAAAATTATTTATAAAAATTGTAATCTAACTTATTGGGAAATAACATAGTAGTATAAAACGTTTCGGGGTCTATGAGGAAACTAAATAAAACAGGCACAATTCTAAGATTTAATTGTCAAATATTTTAATTTATTTTTTCTAATATTTTTCGACCAGCAAACGTCCATTCCATCCTGTATCCCAACCATCCTGTCTACGGCTGCCTATGGGTATTTTTTCCCTATCTGATTGAATTGAACTTTTATTATTAGGAGCGATTGCTTTTAACTTACCGTGATGAACACACACTTCTAAAAAAGACTGTATAATTGAATCGGCTGTGAAATTTCTCGATATATTATTTATTTTATATTAATACGACCGTGAGATTGTTAACTTTACTTTGTGGTGTTGTTTGCTATATCTGTGTATAATCTCAATATTATGTCACTAAATAGGGCGGGAGCAGGTAACACGAAAGCACCGTTATCGTAAAATTGAAAATTCTTCAAAACGGTATTTGTCGGATGTACAAACAAAATACTTGGTAATCATTGATCAGAAGAATATACTATAATATACTACCTATATCTTGGGATGTAAATAAAAAATTTAGAGTCCATTAAATAATGACATAGTTACATCACTTCATGGACGTTTTGATAAGAATATTGAATAAACATGTTGCAATCGCAGAGTTTGAGACCACCTAATCTTTCAATAATTAATATGGGAAAAATCGACCAATATGTTAGGTATATTGGTCATTTCCATATCATGTGTTCATTCAAATTTCATCACTTTACCAGAATTCTTCTCCTACATTTCAAGTTTCACCAATCCGGATTAAACAAGACCAGAATCATTCAAATCCATGCACAACTGGAGAAGAAAATCATACATAGAAAAAAAAAATATGGCCTTGATATAAGGCTTCCCTGCAGTTATTGTAAAATCAAACTCTATGTTAATTTTGGGGGCAAATTAAATAATTAAATACATATTTTTACAAAAATCAAGCGAATAAAAATTCTAGTAGAAAATAAAAGTGTATGTTTTTTAAATTTAAAACGCTTCCTTTAAGAGATATTAGTAAATATAACAGAATGCACTCATTCCCTGCTTGTCTGAATTTAGAAAATTAGAATCTTGAACGGTGATACAGAACCCTTAGTATGCGAGTCCAACTTGCACTTGACCAAATTATTTTAAAACTAATTAAATACAACAATGATAATCATCATACAGATAATCCGAGTTTACATTATTAGATTCTATTTATTTCTGTAGGGAGCAAAATGCTGACTTTATATGCAGTTTTACGATAAAACTTTCCATCATCCTGTTGAGTAATTTCAGTTAGCAACGAATTGTGCCCCCGAGGAATTAATCATATAATTTTTGTTCCACATAATAGCTTTTTTGAGGTTCATTCTGTCAAGAACAAAACTCCCACAATTGTACGGATTCCATCACGGATTTTTTCACAAACAGAGACAGCGAGCACTTTATTTTCATAAATTACCAGTGACCATTACACGTAGTAATTTTCAGTTTTTAAAGGCAACGTAATTATTCAAAACTTTTTCCCGTGTATGAATAAAATACAACTCAATAAAAAGAACGCTATTATGATCCTGAAAACGACTGCTGTAAAACTCGACTCTAAATTTTTAATGCGCTTTTTACGCATTTTTTGCGTTTAAAAGTCCGTCTCTCCTGACGTACTACGACCTCTCCAATAGACATGAGTTGAGGCTCTCATCAATTACCTTTTTCATAACTTTCCCTCATCTACCATATACGTTAACATGTAACAAACTTTCCCGTCGTGCGGTTCTTATGCTCCGTTGGTGCTTCAACTTCTCTCGTAATACAAAAGAGGGAATACGATAACGTCACTCTCTTGGCAGTTCTTTAATACGCCCTCAGGAGATAAATGCATGTACGCATTAAATTATTTAGATGACTGCTTTATTGCAAAAAAATCTTCGTGAATGTTTTATCTTGTACGGATGAATAAACGAGTTTTAAACAGCCACTGGTGAAACATGAACAGAAAACATTATGGCAATTAGCATTTAATGAATAGATCTAATATAGAACAGAGAGCGTCAATATAGTGGATCTCCTTATTCATTGAGATTTTCTCACATCAGTTCTTTTATGTAACAGATAAGTATTCATTATGACAGATGTCCTAGAGAAAGAAATGTGTACAATATGTCCAACCAGACATACTGTCTGTAAAAATACTAGATTGAACCAATGCAAATTATTGAGAACGGAGGTTTTTGCGGTCAGAGTCATAGCTGATTCTGCTTTTTCGGGATTTGGACCGGGTCATTTTTTTATTCGAATTAATTTATTTATATACCTAAACCGGGACATAAACAAAGTTTTCCGGCATTTCCCCACATTTATAAGGAGCTTTTTCAAGGATGAGACAAAAATCAAAACAAATGTTACTTACCTTGCGGCTACTCCACTCATTTCATCTTTTTCTCACGAACACTTCAACTTCACATTTTATTCAACTTGTCACAATGATGCACAAAATCTAGATGAGTAATAGGTACGCAGAAATAATAATTGGCCTCCCGAAATTTTTAGGTAAAAGAAGGGTAGGAGACACTTAATGGGATTATTTTATGATTTTGATGAAATTTCGTATACGTTCCTCGAATTTTATTAGTGGATAATGTAAGTGATATATTTTGTGGCAATGTTGATGCAAGATTGAGAGGAGCTGTAGAAGAGGATTTGGTGACCCGTTTCGTGATGATGTTCAGCTACAGCAGAGTTTGAAAACAGGCCCGTTTTCAAACAACGTTTCTGCTCACCTAGACGAGAGTTTATAGATCGACCTGTTTCACCGATGTATACTGCCCCACACAGTGCTGCCACAGCCCAAAGTATAGAAATCGGTAGAATTCAAGAGTAAATTTCGGTAGATTTCGGTAGCCATCGGAAAGTTCGTATACTACATGGTTTAAATGTGATATATAATAGAAAAGCAAGAGACATATTTGCTAGGAAAACAAATAGTATAAAATGTTTTCAACAAAAATTATTTATGCAAATAAAAATAAAAAAAAAATTAATGAAAATAATACAATCGTAAATACCATAATAAATAAGTTATTAGACAATAGTATTTATTTGTTGGTTTTGAAATTTGAAATTAAATTGTTTTCAATTGGAAAATCAAAACAGCTTTTATATCCAATATGTTGTTTAGTATGTAACAACCCTGTTATGGTTTCTGTGTTTAGAGCATTTCTTTGTTTAGTCTTCATCAAATTAATTGATGAAAAAATGCGTTCCACATTGGCTGATGAATGAGGCAAACATAAAATTTTAAATACAAAATTAATTAAAAATGGAAATATTAACTGACCATCCCCTAATTTAAGTTCCTTAATTTCTGACCAAAATATTTCGACACTATCACTAAATGTTGAATTTGTTCCACATTTCTTAGTAAGCGTCACTCCGTGTCAAGAATTTGCAGTTAGTTCTTATCAACTAAATTTGGGAAATGTACTACTACATCTAAAATGGAGGTTCTAGTTCCAGATTTAACCAGTAATGGATCCAAAACACCAAAACTTTCTATAGGATTTTTTTCTAAATGAAAGCGACTAACAATTTGTGAGCAACTTTCTATATAAAAATCGGGACACCGTAACTGGAAGAAGTTAATTTGTTGTTCAGTTATATCGCTAGCAAGAATATATTTTCCTATGTTTGCTCCGAAATACATATTTTTTATTTCCAGGAAATTACTAGGGTTTTTAAAATCTATTTTCTCGAAAGGAGTTTTTAAATTATAATCTCGTTTCAAAAAATAATCGTATATAGTTCGTAAAACATTACAAATATTTTTTAATACTCTAACAACCGAAATAACACCTTTTTCATGTACAAATTTGTATTACCAGATGTTAATTTTAATAAGAATTTACTCGTTTGTAATAAAAATATCTTTTTTTGGGACCAAGCAATCTCACATCACCACTGTTTACATTTCCTATTCGTTGTTTAAGAATAATGCTTAAGTACTTTTTAGAATAGTATTATAATATTTATTAAATTTAAATCTGATTTGCAAAATTGCAACTACAGCTATTTATTAATAGTTGATAAAAAAACTCGTTTCATCCTTATTTATTTGATTTTTTAAAGATTTTATTGATAAAATAGAAAAAAAATGGCAAATTGGTCGTTACTCTAAAAATCGGTAAATTTCATTTGAAATTCGGTAGATCGGTAGAATAACTTGAAAATGGTAAAAAATCGGTAGACTACCGAAAAATCGATAGAAACGGCAGCACTGGCCCCACACGAGCATGAAATAGAATAAAGACCGTTAGATGAAAGAGGATTTTGTTTATCCTTTAGAGAGGGTAACATTTGTGAGATTTTGGATAGTGGTTTGTAGACTGTTTTCACCTCGTGCATATGGAGAAGCTTCCCAATCCTATCCATGACCTTGCTGATATATAACAAATATGCTACTGATTTATTAGGTGAGAGTTCTTTCTTAGAAAGGGAATGTTGGTGACGAGAAATGGAATTGCGAATCTCTCGTTTGGTGTAGCCGTTGTTTAGTAGGCTACCCTCAACCCAAGCTAATTCCCTTCTCAAACTTTTGGGTTCGGAAATGGATATAGCTCGATGCACCAGGGAGTTCACCACTGACCGTTTCTGAGATGAGTGATGATGGGACCGGGCGTGCAGATATCTGTCGGTATGTGTTGGTTTTCTGTATACAGAGTGACCCAGGCGACCATTTGGTGGCAACCGTGAAACCAACACGTCTAGGAAGGGCAGGGATCCATTGTGCACAATTTTCATAGTGAATTTGATGTTTGAATGTTGGGTATTAATGTGGTTAAAGAACAATTCGAGAGCCATGTGGCCAGATGACAAAAGTGTCATCAACATATCTCAGCCAAATTTTGTGTTTGTGGCTTAAAGATTCCAGAGCCACTGCTTTAAAGGCTTCCATAAATATATTTGCCACTACCGGTGATAGCGGCGAACCCATGGGGGTACCAGAAGTTTGCATGTAATATTTATTTTGAAAAAGAAAATACGTCGACGTAAGACATTTTTCGATCAACATGAGTAAATACAAGGTTTGTCCGTTTTCCGAAAGCAGTTCTCTAATAATCGATAGGGAGTCTGAGATAGGAACTTTGGTGAACAGTGATGTCACATCAAAACTAACTAAAATGTCTTGGGGTTCAATTTGTATCTCTGACAAAAGAGTTACGAATGAGTTTAAAATGTTGTATATTGGAGAGCCGATTAGGTTCACAATCTGTCGTACCGGAACTTGTTCGTTACGAATTTTCGGCAGGCCATATAGGCGTGGAGAGGTGCAACTCCGAGGAATTAGATGTTTTTGTGTTGCTTTGGGAATGTTCGACTCTCTAATCAATGAAGTTATGTCACGTACAATTTTAGGAGTGGGATCCCGATGAATGGGAGAATAGGATCCAGCTTGAAGTAAATCATTTATCTTATTGGCATATTCTGGAAAATCTATCACAACCCTTGCATTGCCTTTATGCGCCGGAAGAATGACAATGTCACGGTTTTCCCGGAGCTTGCTAAGGGCGATTCATTCAGTTCTGGGGAAGTTTGATGGCGGAGGTTTTGCCTTTCGGAGAATGTTATTCGTTTCAAAACGTATGCTGTTGGTTTCGGGTTTGGAAGATCTCGGATACAAGATTCAATTGAGCTAATCAGGTCTTCGATGGGAGTTTTTCTAGGGGCAACTGCAAAGTTGAGTCCTTTTGAGAGTACGGAGTTTTCATCTGGAGTTAATGTGTGTGAAGAAAGGTTTACCACGGTTTTTACACCATTTGCTGACCTAGGGTATTCAGCGCCAAGTTTTCGTCATTTGCGGTTTCAATCAAGTTCAGGAATATTAAAGAAAAGAGAGGACCAACAACCCTAGGAGAACTTAAATATTTAATACATTCTCTATTGTCCGCTGTCTGACAACACCTTCGGGAAGGTTGTGGTAATAATATATTATTCAAATAATTAAATTCACATTAAAAACAGAATATTTAATATGAAAGTTACTGCGACGCGTCCGAAAAATCAATACTGATCTACTACATTGACTATTTTACCACTAAACAATAACAACGCCTGCATGCCACTTCCAGAAGTACATGCTTTAAAAATATAACAGCATATAACGATCGCTCCCTCTCTATATAATTACTCAATGTTTTGAATTCTGACCGGCTGGCGGCGGCGGCATTGTTAGTTGTTTGGCGTTGACAGTATGGACGTAAATAAAGATTTTTTATTATATTTTATTTAATAAATGAACCAATATTATAAATTAATATTAGCATCCTGCACTGAAGGTCGTTAGTAGCTGCTAAACAAAACAAAAATGAAGAAAATCGGTTGAGAGACAGAGGTAAAAATGTTACCTAATTGTTTTGACTTTGCCTATTTATATATAGATTTTCGATTTTTAGTTTTAATTTTGGTCGGTTAACATGTTCTTTAAAAAATGTTATGTTGACCTTATTTCTCGACAATGTATTAATTCATATAAACTGAAATAAGTAAGAAGTTTCAATCATACGTTCCTCTAGCTCTCCAACTATGATAAGGTCTTCCTGTAATAGTTGTCATCAACCTAATACCTAATTCCAGAATCAACTATCAATTTATATAATTCGCAGCCGGTAGCACATAAAATGTAATCCAGTAACTCAATGCCCAGAATTTTAAGTGTGTAGCCTGTCAACCTCAACGATACGAACAAGGAAAGAGGCAGTGCGACGGCATCCTACAGGATCGACGTCGTCCTGAAACATCTGAAAACGATGAATAGACGGAATATAAGTAGGACATCAAAGAATTTGAATTCAGCTCGAATTTTCTCATTGTCTTCACAAAAAGAATCGGAAAATTTAAACCCCTCTTTTCGATCGAGTCGAAATAATTTATGTGGTATTACCGCGAAAGGTATTATTATGAAGAATCTTTTGTTGATTGTGGGATATTAATAAAAGGATTTTATAAAAATTGCTATTGAATGAAAAAATTAAGTTAAAAAAGACTTTAAAGGAATCAATTAACCTCCATAATGCAGTTATTGTAATACAGAGTTAATATAAAACATTAAAACAATATATATAACCGACTTCTACCTATAACTAAAAAGCTAAAAATAATTATAACAAAATACAACTCTAGTAAATAAATAATACATTCAATGTTGTTAGGTACCTACCCAGGAAGTAAAAAATGTAAACATTAAAATGTACTCATTCTGTATAAATTAATTACGAACCATTCTAGTATATTTTGAAGCCGGTGCCAAGCAAATCTAAAATCCTTCATTGCGTACTTATCTACTAATTCATCAAACTTGATTGTTGCTTGGCACCCTGGGTAGGTACCTAACAACATTGAATGTGTTATTTATTTGCTAGAGTTGTATTTTGTTATAATTATTTTTAGCTTTTTAGTTATAGGTAGAAGTCGGTTATATATATATATATATATATATATATATATATATATATATATATATATATATATATATATATATATATTTAAATGTTTTATTTTCAACTTTTTAGTATTTTTGAATTCAGGCAGTTTTCATTCTTTATTTTTTATTTTGTATGTATAACCTTAATAGACAGAACCAGGTAACATAGAAAGCCTCAACATTACACAATGATACTTTCCCATTTAAATTGAGAGGTAAATCTTTACGAACAAATGTACTAGTACGCGTTGACTTAATAAGCCCAAGATATATTTATGCCTTATGGACTACGCCATGTAACCTTTTATCAACTTTTTTTGACAACCCTGTATAACTATAGATAATTCCACTCCAACCTATGTACCAACCATCCTGTACATACGACTGCCCACGAAGAAGCATAAATTTGTTAGCTGCCTTCTATAGGACGGAGTAGAATCCATCCCATATTTACGGAGTCAAATCCGTCCTATATTTCAACCATAATATATAACTCCTTGTGGGCTAGCCCATAAATTAGTTCATTATTTACATTTTATATTATCGTCCTGTGTAACATTAATTCATCTCCACACTTTATGCAACTTCTTATGGGCTATAAAAGAAATAATTTTTTAATCACATTGTGTAAATACAATTCAACTGCAGCATATATTTCAACCATCCTGTATATGATTTGCTTATGTCCACATAATATAACAGTTTTTTAACACCCTATATAATTTTAATTTCACAGTCCACCCTATATTCCAACCATCCTGTATACACAGCCTACGGACCACTATTATTCTAGTCCGTCGTACATTTCAATCTTCATATAAATCCAACTCATTCTATCACTTTACTTTGTGATCTTGTTTGCTATAACTAAACACCCTGTCTATATACGTACCAAGTAGCAATTTAAAGTTTGACATGTGTTGTCACTGAATTTTCTATTAGGCCGGGAGAATGTGGCAACCAAAAGCATTGTCTTCGCAAAATGGAAAAATTTGCACTAAAATAGGTATTTGCCTGGTATACAAACAAAACGAGCTGTGTACTAATTTTCTGCAAAACTGCAAGTTGCACGTCGCAGAAAAGTATACGAGATCACTTAGGGATCTTCCATAATATATTAAAAGTTAAAAAACTATACCCATCCATAAGGGGTTTTCGAAAAATCGACCAATAGGTTAGGGATATTGGTCGGATTCCATGCATGCATGTGTTCATTCACAAATTTCATCACTATGACAATATAATTCTTTTCCCAAATTTGAAGTTTCACCAATCCAGATATAAACTATATTAAACAAGACCACATTCATTCAAAACGGTTCACCACAGAAGAAGAAACCAGTTAATATTCATACAAAAAAAATACGCGACGAATTTATAACCTATTCATTTTTGGAAGTCGGTTAAAAATACGCGAAGAATTGATAACCTCCTCCTTTTTGGAAGTCGGTTAAAAACTTTCTTCGTTGTGACATGTAGCATTACCCCACCCCTAAGCAAAAAAACCTCTTGATTACGCTCTACCATGCGGATTTCCCCATTTAAGCAGCTAAAAGGGTTATAGACCCGGCACAGTAGTTCTTCGTGAAATTCGTCGCTACAAAAAAAAAGTACCGAATTGTTGATCAGAAAACGTCTTGTTGGGAAACTCGCACCGAACTACACCAGCAGGCATCCAAACTTAGATCGTCAACATATTTTGGTATTTTTTATCAAGAAACAGTATAAGTTGTTCCAATAACAAAATGAATTATGGTAAATTTGTCAAAGACTGCTGAAACTATATTTCCACATGCCATTGCTCGCACTGTCGAAGCTCAAAACTCGTTCAGCAGGTCAAAGTTCTCGCATATAATTCACCAACATGATGGCGGTAAACGGCGCTGTTAACGCTCGAGATTTTCTTCATAAATTAACAATACCAGTCGAGTTATGGTGATGTTTTCCGAATGTAAAGCACACAATCACTTATGCAATGTAAACAACCTGGGAAGGCGAAACGGAACCCAACAGTCGTTGGCACACTTGAGTTAACCGAAATGTAAAACAATGGAAAGCCGGGTCCCCAGCTAAAGTACAAGACAAATAATATGGATCTGCAAAATTAACATTTACCTACACGACCGACACATAGAGGTCGGATTCGCGTTTGGTGCTATTTGGCGAATTTTGCGTTCTGTGCGGTTAACGTTGTTCCGTAATTCTGTGTTTTATGTGTAACATACGCACAGATTTGACGTCATTGTTTGGTTAGGTTTGTTTTGGATTTGAACTGAATGTTGATTACTACTTTAAATAGTAAAATAATATTTTATTTCTACCAATATACAGGGTATTTCATCTCAAACGAGCCACTTTGAATAACTATGTTATTTTTAAAACTATTGCAATGAGAAAAAACACTACTCTCTTCGAGGTTTCACTCTTTTGTACTCTATGTTATGATTATAAACAAAACAAAAATGAAGAAAATCTGTTGAGAGACAGAGAAGAAAATGGTACCTAATCGTTTTGTTTTTGCCTATTTATATATAGATTATTTTTATGTTTCTTTGGGGAATAACACCACAATATAAATAAAACTACGTATATTGCAGGAATACCAAACGTTTCAAAGTCTATTCTGACTTCGTTGTCAATGGCTTTATATTTATTGATGTAGATTGCAAAATGAAAATTTTCATATAAAGCCATTGACAACGAAGTCAGTTTAGTATTCTTGCAATATACGTAGTTTTATTTCTATTGTGGTGTTATTCCCCAAAGAAACATAAAAATAATCACGAATATGCTACAAACAACGTTTAGAAGACAATTATATATAGATTGTCTAAAAAGTGATGATTTTAATTTGTTCGTCATTACCAAATTAGTCACAAAATTTTGCTCAAGAAATGTTGGTACTTTTACAAAATCCATGTTTATAATAGATCACTGACAGTTATATTTTCTTTCAGATAACGTCACAGTTAATGTCGTCATGTAACGCATTATTTCGGTTGTAGACTACAGCAAAGCTGGTGGACATTATGAATACGTCTTGTCAACATTTATGGATTTGTCTAGTGGTTTTTCAATGTGGTAAGTATTCTTGAAATGCGGCTAATTTACTGAATTTTCATATCAAATAACAAATACCTATAAATAATACTCAGATAAGTATTCGTCTCAAAGAAAATCACTAGTACATTAGCTTGTAAGCAAATATAAAAGAAACGACACCTCACATGCCCACCCCACAGCCAACTCAATTAGTTCTTTTCTATTTAAACCCTAGGACTACCGCATGATGGCGCTACATCATTTAATTCGAAGTTTCCTACCTGCACTGGCCGCAGCCCTCTACCCAACTTTGTTCATTTACTTCTATACAGTGAGGATGCGTGGGTTGGAACAAATTCATGTAAAATTCAGGTGCTGTTTTTTGGAAAAACGCTTCGTCACGTCGGTTTTTTTTGACTGCGGTTTTTGTGATGATTTGTTTTTTATTTTATTTTTGAATTCTGCATTGAATTTTAAGTAATTTTTATATACAATGTCCTATTTCGAAAATTAACAGTTATTAAAAAAATACATTTATTTCAAAGTTCAAGAAAAAAAGAACATCAAATTAAATGTTCAAATTATTCACCATTAACTTCCTGACAATACCTAAGACGGTTTTCAAATTCTCGTAATACTTCATGTAGCGTTTGTGGCAGGATTCGTTGTATCTCGTCCCTAATTCTATTCTTTAATTCCTCGACATTTTCCGGCTTCTTGAAGTAGACTTTCGATTTCACGTAACCCCAAAGATAAAAATCTATCTATCTGGAGAGCTAGCCATTCGATATTACCTCCCTTGCACTGTTCGTGAATAGTGCGGGGACGCTCTGTCCTGTTGAAATCCATACCGAATCTACCAGTAGGTATATTGGGGTTGTCCCCACTCGGGTAAAGTTCTGTTAAACAGAGTATTATGTCATTTTGTAATAGGTCTAAAGACTTTCCCGAGTTAAGTGTTCCCTCAATAAAAAATGGACTCACAATTGAAGTACCCACAATTCCGGCCCATACGTTAACTTTCTTAGAAAACTGTGTATGACTTTCCATAATCCAATGTGGGTTCTTTGATTCCCAATATCGAAAATTTTGCCTGTTTACTGAACCATTTAAACTAAATGTTGCCTCGTCTGAAAAAACCATTTGACTTGAAAAGTGCGGGTTGGTATTGCATCTATACATTATGATTTCGCAAAATGCTTTTCTCCGGTGCAAATCATCTTCAGTAAGTTCCTGAACTAAATGAACTTTGTATGGGTACCATTTATTTAACGTAAATAAATGGGTTCAAACCAACAAACGCCTTATTTTTACCGTTATTTTCTTAACTTTAGAAAGAAATGTAATTTTTTGACAACTCTTAATTTTTGTTATAGGACATTGTACATAAAAAATACTTAAAATTCAATGCATAATTCAAAAATAAAATAGAAAACATATGTTTCCATCTGAAAAAATGAAGTTGATGGCCGCAATTTATTTCTGGCCCACCCTGTATAAATGGATTTATCATAATGAAAACCGCAGTCCGAAAAAAACCTACGTGTTTGAGCCTTTTTCAAAAAAAACTAAAACCTGAATTTTAAATGAATTTGTTCCAACTCACTTACTGTATATCCATGAAATTCTACCATTTAAAATATAATTGCGCAAGTTGAACTGATCTGGAAAATTGCAATGATATCCTACAAATGATTAAACAAGCTTTTTCCATAAAAGATATCTCGATAAAAAATGTTAAGGGTAGCAGGGAATTTTTGTGCCAAATTAAAAATTAAAATTCATTTTATAGAGCAATATCAGTTAATTCTTACTCCTATAAATACACGAGTACATGACCCTCTACTTATATAAATAAGTCTACGAGCAACCATAAGGACATTTTCAGTACTTGGTTATTTAGTAATCTCTTGATCAATAAACACAACACCACACAAAGTCATTTTACCTATTAGGCAGTGTGGAAACTACTTAAGGAATAAAATTTGCAAAGCAACTCTCAAGAAAAGGGCCAATTTTTATGAAAATAGTGTTAAGTGCAAACTGGACCACTCATGCATATATATTCATCTACCAGGAAAAACCTGGTTCTGGTAATTGGTTTGATGGGGAGAATTAAGCAGTTTGGGTTCTTGGTTATGATAGACGTATCTACATCCATAACGTTGCTGAATTTTGTTTTCTGTCCTATATTGACGTAGAAGATGTAAAGTTCGGAAGGTAGGGCTCTTCTCTTTCCCAGCGTGAATTCTATATTAGAACCTTTGCCATTCATGGTCTCAACAAGACAGTGAACGACGGCATATTGTCAGAATTACATATGGCAACTTTGATAAATAATCAAATTGATATGCTTAGCCACCAAGATCTCCTGATCTAACCCCCATTGAACGTGTGTGAGATAATGTTGATAGAAACTGTTAAGTTTGCTCCATCCTCAACAAATTCTAGCGGTACATCCTCATCAGGTACTTTTGTCGTAAAACGAAATTCATCAGGAGGATATGCATCACATATTTAAGAGCATGCCCAAAAGAGCTAATGAGTGTATATATAGCGCAAAATCTCTATTCATTATTATTTCTTTTCGAATTTATAACAATACTCTCAAAACAAATTGCAATCCAGACCTGCTAGATCAACAAATATCATGTTGTTTCTCATCAATCAAACCTGACACCATCGATCCAAACACCAAAACATTTTCGGAGACTAAAATACCAATTTAAACCGTTTTTCACGGAATAACGACCCCATAACAGACGAAAACAATAGCCGAGGATGGCAAATCATGACGTTCTTACGTATCCATAACATACGCGATTTCGCGTGGCAAACAACGTCCAAAAAAATGCAATCTCGCTGAGATGTGACGTGCGATTGGCTTATCCTGAAGTGACAAGTGAATAATTATCCAATTTAGAGGGAAACGAGGTGGTGAGGTCTCTCTAGGATATAGTTACCATTTGTATTGTGTGATTACAGCGTGGAGCAGAGCAGAGTTTGCGGTGTGGTGTACACCGGGGTGTACTTCGTCGATGTTGAACGTTTGCAAGTTGTGAGAGCTTTAAGCTGCCGCGTGAAGATGACTATAAAGTTTGCTTTGTGATAGGGTGTCGATTTGAAAAGCAAAGTTTGTTGTGGAGTATTATCAGTTGCGACGTGTTTTGTTGTGCCCTTTGGGTCGTTCTGTACAACTAATTTTATATGACAAGCATTATCGCGAAAGAAATGTCATAGTTGAAAAATATCTGAAGGACATAAAATAGAGTGAAACTTTATAAATCCTGAAGAGATCTGCCTTATAATAGTTCTTAATTACTTAGAACATGACAAAAAACTAGGCTATCAGATAAAGTTGATGCTGGTATGCGAGAGTGTATGAATGGAGTCATCGAACCTCTGGTGCATGAGGAGGAGGTTATCAATTATGTATGTATGTATGTTACCTGATTTCTTCTCCTGTGGTGAACCGTTTTGAATGAATATGGTTTTATATAGTATATATCTGGATTGGTGAAACTTCAAATTTGGGAAAAGAATTCTATTGGTAAAGTGATGAAATTTGTGAATGAACACATGCGTGCATGGAAATCGAGCAATTTCCCTAATATTTTAGTCGATTTTTCGAAAACTCCTTATGGATGTGTATAGTTTTTTAACGTTTAATCAATTAAGGAAGATCCCTAGGTGATCTCATATACTTTTCTGCGACATGCAAGTTGCAGTTGTGTAGAAAATCGCTGAAAATTCCAAAATTCTTATCAAAAATTTCATAGAAATGACATAACGGACATTTCCCCATAAATATTTTAATTCCAACGTAATAGTGCGGGAATTTTTAGAACTGGAAATTTTAATTGCGAATTTGAAAATTTTCTCTGTACATCTCAAGCATATAGGTAGTAAAGCATAGTATTTTCGGCTCCTTAAATCAATGAATACCAAGCTCGTGTTGTTTGTATACCTATTTAAATGAAAATTTTTCCATTTTGCGAAGACGATGGTTGTCACATTTTCCCGGCCTAATAGAAAATTCAGTGACAACACATGTCAAACTCTAAACTGCTATTTGGTGCGTTTATACACAGGGTGTTTAGTTATAACAAACATAATCACAAAGTAAAGTGATAGAAGGAGTTGCATTTATATGATGACGAAGTAGAATGATAGTGATCCATAGGCAGCCGTATATAAAGGATGTTTGGAATATAAGGTGGAGTAGACGTTTGGTAGTATACAAATGTTGGATAAAATGTGAAAGTAAAATTATATAGGGAGATTAAAAAACTGTTATCTGATGTGGAGGTAAACAAATCATAAACAGGATGGTTGAAATATATGCTGAAGTCGAATTATATTTATACAGTTTTATTAAAAAAATTATTTTATAGCTCATAAAAAGTTGCATAAAGTGTGAGGAGGAATTAATGTTACACAGGACGATAATATAAAATGTTAAAATTGAAATAATTTATGGGGTAGCCCACAAAGGGATTATATACGAAGGTTGAAATATAGGTTGGCTTTGACCCCGTAAATATGGGATGGATTCTACTCCGTTCTATAATTTACAGAAGGCAGCTAACAAATTTAAACTTGTACGTGGCCAGTCATATCTACAAGATGCTTGGTACGTAGGGTGGAGTGGAATTATCTATAATTATACAGAGTAGTCAAAAAAAGTTGAAAAAATATTACTTGGCGTGGTCCATAATGCATAACTATATTTTGGGCTTATTAAGTCAACACGTAATAGTACATTTTGTTCGTAAACATTTACCTGTCACTTTAAATGAAAATGTATCATTGTGTAATGGTGAGGCTTTCGATGTTACCTGGTCCTGTATCTTAAGGTTATACATACAAAATAAAAAATAAAGAATGAAAACTACCTGAGTTCAAAAAACTAAAAAGTTGAAAGTAAAACATTTAAAAAATATATATAACCGACTTCCACCTATAACTAAAAAGCTAAAAATAATTATAACAAAATACATCTATAGTAAATAAATGTTATATCACACTTTCAAAATTTATCTTTTTAAAAAAGATTTTATTTATACTTGCACAAATAATATAACTTTTAATACAAACCTGAAAATAATTAAAATAACAATAAAACCTTTATAACAATTAAAATGATAAAAATGAGTGGTAAACTAAACTTGACAGAACTGTAAATAATAATGAACAATGATATAAGGAAAAAGTATAATTTATAACCTAAGAACGCTGACTAAGGTGTCGCAGCGCTTGCAGTTCTCACGGATGTTCGTCTGCGGGTAACTCGAGACGACACGTGTTATGCTGAGTCAGCTGGGAACTTGTTGCTTGGTGTTTCCATATAAGTCGATGGAATTAACTTATATAACATAAATAACTCATTCAATGTTGTTAGGTACCTACCCAGGAAGTAAAATACGTAAACATTAAAAGGTGCTCATTCTGTACAAATTAATTACCTACCAATCTAGTATATTTTTGAAGTTGGTTGCCAAGCAACAATCAAGTTTGATGAAGTAGTAGATAAGTACGCAGTGAAGGATATTAGATTTGCTTAACACTGAATTCAAAAATATACTAGATTGGTAGGTAGTTAATTTGTACAGAATGAGCACCTTTTAATGTTTACATTTTTACTTCCTGGGTAGGTACGTAATAACATTGAATGTGTTATTTATTTGCTAGAATTGTATTTTGATATAATTATTTTCATTATATATTATAGATTTTTTTAAAATGTTTTATTTATATTATGTTTATCATCGCTTTTTAAAAGTGGTGTAATATATGAGACTTTCCATTTAGTTGGGAAACATGCATTTTTGATAGACGTATTAAAAATTAAATGAAGTGGTATTATCAAATTATCTTTGCACTCTTTTATAAAAAATGATGGTAAATTATCAGGAACTAGGGATTTATTGCAATCAAGATTATTAATTACTTCTTGAATTTGGTATTGTTTGATGACTAATTATTCATTCAGATTATTGTTCGTAAACGCACGTTGTAATAGATATCTTTCAAAATATGTGTGCCTCAAATTTCTTGTCACACCTCTGGACGCTTCGTTACAAAACTGTATCATTTCATTTCTTCCCACGTTGCATGAAAGTGCTCTGATTCCTGCAATCAATTCGCAGTCGAGTTCTTTTCCTCTATTTGTCAGGCACGTGCTCTTTGCACGTTGCTCTAAGGTGATGTTAGTTGTTCTTAACAAAAGTAAATTCTATAAACGGAGCTCTTTGATATACTTCAGTTCATATCTCGTTAGTTGTTTTCAATGATCTTTGAACTATTAGTCTTTTGTTATTTTATAGGTTATGTAAATTGGTACAAAATGAGAGAAACGTCGTTATTTTGTTAAAAGTATTTATTGACAAATGAATTTCTGTTACCCGAAAATTTTATGCAAATTTAAAAATTGTAAAAGGTAATTGATGTTTTCTAGTAAACTAAATTCAACTAATGCAATTTTGAGAGGAAACAGCTTACAACTACAACTCCCTGGTTATAGAAACAATTTATATTTAAAAAAGAACCGACTTCAGCTGACTTAAAATAAAAACAGTTCCTCCAGAACTTCTCCTAACTATTTTAAAAGATGCGACGAAACTTTATGAGATCATTTTTTGACCCTACGCCTCCCTTTGTCTTATTATAAAAATGGATAATTTGTGAAAGATTGATTTCATTATTGTTCACTGGAGAGTTGTGGAGTAGTGACAACATGACTATATATTAATAAACAAACAATTCTCATTTGATATAATAAAATCGAACAAATCACTCTGTATAGAAGTTTTTTTAAAGATCAAATTCTTTTACCATCTGTCAGAGTGACAGTTACTATCGATAATAATTATTGTTAGCAGTTCCCCTCAACAATTTTTGCTAATATTTCACGTATATTTCACACACATTTAATGAAAAATGAAAATAGAGGCGTTGTAGAATGATACCTTCTACTTTCAACATCTATATTCTGAATACTCTCTTCGAGGTGTCATTCCTTTGTTCGCAAGACAATATATATTATATATAAATAAAATATATATTGTTTCTGGTCGGGAACCTTCATCAGTTGCGCTTCCCACAATTGAATGTCCTCTCGAACACTTCTTTATGCATTTGATGCATTTCGTTAAATTTGAAGACGCGAGATGTAAGACCGACATCTAAGATTTACAAGAGAATCTGGAGCTGTTCCCTGTAATTGCTGTTCTCCCTTAACTCCTAGGACAGAAGGTTCCCGACCAGAAACAATATATATTATATTTATATATAATATATATTGTCTTGCGTACAAAGGAATGACACTTCGAAGAGAGTATTCAATATCTCTGACAGGTGAAGTAACCTGAAAAATTTTATCGTGACATTCTGTCCTAGGAGTTAAGGGAGAACAGCAATTACACGGAACGGCTCCAGATTCGGAACCTCTGTGTACTGATTCTCTTGAAAATCCTAGATGTCGTTCTTACATCTCGCGTCTTCAAATTTAACGAAATTGCATCAAATGCATAAAGAAGTGTTCGAGAGGACATTCAATTGTGGGAAGCGCAACTGATGAAGGTTCCCGACCAGAAACAATATATATTATATTTATATATAATATATATTGTCTTGCGTACAAAGGAATGACACCTCGAAGAGAGTATTCAATATCTCTGACAGGTGAAGTAACCTGAAAATTTTTTTGTGACATTCTGTCCTAGGAGTTAAGGGAGAACAGCAATTACACGGAACGGCACCAGATTCGGAACCTCTGTGTACTGATTCTCTTGAAAATCCTAGATGTCGCTCTTACATCTCGCGTCTTCAAATTTAACGAAATTGCATCAAATGCATAAAGAAGTGTTCGAGAGGACATTCAATTGTGGGAAGCGCAACTGATGAAGGTTCCCGACCAGAAACAATATATATTATATTTATATATAATATATATTGTCTTGCGTACAAAGGAATGACACCTCGAAGAGAGTATTCAATATCTCTGACAGGTGAAGTAACCTGAAAATTTTTTTGTGACATTCTGTCCTAGGAGTTAAGGGAGAACAGCAGTTACGCGGAACAGCTCCAGATTTGGAACCTCTGTGTACTGATTCTCTTGAAAATCCTAGATGTCGGTCTTACATCTCGCGTCTTCAAATCTCTATTCTGAATTGATATTAGACAATCCATGTCGCATGGAGACACACTGCAAGAATTGTGGACTAAAAACTTCAGATAGCAATTATTCAAAAACTAATAAACCGATAGCGCCTGGTTTAGTCACGCATAAGGCAGATATCAATTACTATCAATTCCCACAAGCCCAGTTCTACAACTTCGATAGTGACGGAGTTATAATAATATAAAAAAGCTGCTAAATTTTCCAGTATTTTTTGTTTTTCTCTGTTACTAAAGATCTTATCGGATCGATCCTGGGCTCATTTCATTGGTATTTCCATACTTCACAATTCACCTGTTGACACCATTGAGATTAGTTTCTTATTTTTCATTTTATAAACATGCAACGAAAAAAAAAACGCAATTTTCTTGTTTCAATTGTTTATAATAAAGTAATAAACCATAGTTGCGAGTGGAAAATGTAACAAAATATCACTACAAATTATTCTTAATGTGATGGCACAGGCAGTATCCTGATAGTATTTTTTGCACGACAAAATCTCTATTGATTGGTCTATAGAACAAATTAACCAATATTACCGTTTTTTGCCTTCATTGACTGGACTATACAACTGTGGCTTAAATCGACCGTGGATTGTTCTTGTCTGCCCAGCAGATGTCGAGATCCTTCTATTACAAATTTCTTCTCCAAAAGCAAACAACAGAGTGAATTTAACAATTAAATATGGTGTATGTTTAATTCCCTTTTAGAATTGTTAATTCCAACAGACATTTTTGACGTCGGACCAGAACCGAAATAAAACGAAACGAAACTAGCCCCTCGGAACGCAGTTTGCGTCCATTTGCTCTAATTAACAACCATAGAACAAAAGGAATTAAAAAACAACAACGATGAACTCCCGGTTTTCCTTTCCTCGCTATAATTAACCATTCATAATCACCGACTCTACTACCCAGCCGTAGGCTCGACTACTATGTAAAGCTATTCAAATCTTTTTTAAGAACCCTCGCACAGCCGCTTGATTTGAGAGCTGAGAGCTGGGATGTGGCTTAAGGGATAGAGCAACGGAGGATCGCGAGGGCAACACCTCAGCACTTCATATCCTCAACCATACTCTCTCGTGTTAAATCGTCTAGACGTTCTCCTGCTATATTTAGTAGAGTTGTGCGTCATCGGCATCCGCATAAAGATAGAAGAGTCGTTCCTGCTGCTCTGTGGAAGCTCTCTACGCTTTGCATGTATAATTTCCCATCAACGATATAATCTTGTGAAGTTCACGGTTTGTTAATAACCTTTTGTTTGCAGAATAAGAATGAAGTGAGCAGTCTTTGGTCCTGGTGACGTAAAACTGTTAACGAACTACGTGTTGCAAGCTGGCAAAAATTCATAAACGCTTTTAGCTGGTGTGTAAACACTATAAAAGGTAATTTTCAAAGGGTACATATACGAAGTGGGGTTAAGGTTTTACACACGGAGATAATGATATACTATAAGCCACGTATAAGTATAAAGCGTACAAACTAACTGTAGATACAACTATAATTCAACTTCGCACGATGCTGCAACCACCCTGTTTAAGTCTTAATCCTCTTCTCATTATTGACTGTTTCTATTTTTCTATTGTTTAAATCAACTTTTATACCTGTGATTTTACTTCGCCCCAGTATAAGCAACCACTTATGCTCCACACTATATAACATTTTTTAACCACAAGTATAACTATAATTCTACTCCACCTTATTTATCAACCGTCCTGTATATGTTTTTTGTTCCAGTCGATATCACTACAGTTTCACTTCACTCTTATTTCAACCATTTTGTATACTCAACTATTTATGTGCCACCCACTACAACATTTTTTAACCATTTTGTTCAAAAAAAATGATTGCGGAAGCCGTTACTTTGTGATACTCGATCATATTCATAATGAAAGAAAACTTTTTATTTTCACTTTACTGTGACTAGTTTCGGCAAGAGGCTATGTCATTATCAAACCAGAGCGAACTAATGAATGAATTACAGATACACACACCCATGCGCGAGCCCAGGAACTAGATTTGCCCTTCAGAAAATTTTTACTGATGAGCACTTCCAGCCCCCTTGCCATCCACCCCCTGAGACTTAACTCAGGTCCTCACGCTAACGCAGTTTTCCTTCTGCATAATCGCTGTCTTCTTGTTGGGATAGCTTGGCTTTGGTTTGGTTCCGTTTGCTTTACCTTATTGGTACTACAGCAACTGTCTTATTTGTGTTACGTGGCTCATTCTTTGCTATGATATATAGCTAATTGTACCCTTCTGTGGGCGTGCACGTTGTCGTCGTTTGTTTTGTGAGTGTGTGTTCTTCTGTCTTCTCTTTGTTTGGTAGGTTGGTTTCCCCCCGGGCCCCCATTGTTGTCTCCTGAAAAAAAGATTGTTATATACTTCATTTTTAACTTACCTGGCCTCTATCTCTGGGCTTCTTCGTCCTCTTCCCCTTCGCTAAGGCAGAGCTGGTTCTTAGGCCGTTTGTATTTGTCAATAAATCTGGGGTCATAGTCGATTAGTTGTCGTAGGTGAAGGTTTGGGTGTTGTTCCAGGTTGGCGTAAGCCTCTCTGGCCCTCCTCTTCATTTCTGCAAGCACTGGTTGGTGTCGTAAATCGTTGAAAATCACCGTGTTACGAACGAACCAAGGTGCGTCGACTGCGAGGCGTAGGCATAGGTTCTCCTGCCTTTGGATGGCCTGCCTGTTGCTCTTGCTAGTGTGTCCCCATACTGTTGAAGCGTACCTCAGCATTGGCAAGATGACTGTCTTGATGAGAGTCAGCTTATTTAAGAGTCCCAGCATGCTTCCTCTTCCTATTAAGGGGTAAAGTTTGGCACGGGCAGCCCGGACTTTATTACGAGTCTCTTGGACATGCCTCGTGAAAGTCAACCCCTTGTCGATGATGACTCCAAGGTATTTGACTTCGTTCTTCCATGGAATTTGTCTGCCGTTGACGGTCAGGTTTCCTGTCGGAACGATCGTGCGGCTTCTCCCGTTGACGAACAGAGCTTGGGTTTTGTCCTCGTTGATGGCTATCTTCCACTGAAGGCACCATTCAGCTAGATTGTCAGTGGTTTGCTGCAGCCGCCTCAAGGCTGGCTCTAATCTGAAAGATTGGCATCCTATGGCGGTGTCGTCGGCGAACTGGGCAATTATAGCGTCGGCTGGTCTTGGAATGTCTGCAGTGTAGATTGAAAATAGCATCGGGGACAGGACTGCTCCTTGAGGAACCCCTGCCTCGGTGGTCCGGTATCTGGAGTGCTCTTGGCCTACTCGTACTCATACTCTTCGATGTCTCAAAAAGGAGCCCACTAGCTGGATGATGTTAGTGGGAAATCCTAATTGGTCCATCTTGACTAGTGCCCGCGAAAACTTAAAAACAAATATATATATATATAAATATATATATATATATATATATATATATATATATATATATATGTTTTAGGTGGTTTCCGGGAATTCATCCGCGTCGTTGATAACTGATCCCTGCCGGGATCGATGGTAAAATGACGACGTTTCGGCAGAGTCACATCTGCCCCCTTTCAGATCGGTTCGCATAATTTTCGTAGCCTTCTGCTTTCGCTTCTAGTTACTCGAATACTAAGATTTTCTGGAGCGAGCGCGCTGTTACATAGTCGCGACTCGGCGCCTATCGGCTGACACCGTGAACGGCTGCGTGTGATTGGCCCTTGGCGTTCAGTGGGCACGGCTCCATCCTGCTGATTTGTTATTTTCGGTTGAGTTGTTATTGGACGGGTACGGGCCGGTACGGTGTTTAATGGGATTTTCCAACAATTCGATAAGTTCTGAATTTCATTGCGTGCGTTTAGACTGTGAGGTCTCTTCGCTATTTCAATTGCCTCTCTTACGAGTCTTGATTTCGGGATGTTCTATATTCCCGGAAACCACCTAAAGCATTTAGTGCCCGCGAAATCTTGAAAACAAATATATATATATATATATAGGGTGTGTCATGTGACAGTGACTAATACCAACTTTCTTATTTTCAATGCAAGTTCCTGCATATTGATTAAATTTTAGATTCTCCAGAAAATTCTAGATATAATTCATGTACAATGTCCTACACCTGTATCCATCTGTTTCGGAAATATTAAATGTTATAAGATATATGTATTGCAAAAATTAAAAAAGGAAATAATTTTATTACACAAATTCGCTACATTGCCCTTAATACTTGATTCCCATTTAACTCTTGATATTGAGATAGTAAGCAAAAAACATTTCTGCGTTGCTTTATACTGATTAAAAAAAACAGATTTGTTTATTTTCGTCACAACTCAGCTAGTTTGTCTGTTCATTGGGTTTTCTCTCCTCAAAATATTTTCCTGCAACAGATAAGTATTTAAAAATTGTATATGTAGAACAAAGTGTAGTAAGGCAATTTCGTAGAATTGCCCAGATTACTGGCTGTCTGTACAGAGATTCTTCCTCACAGTTATTCGGAGAGAAAGAGATGTCTACAAAATTACAACTCATAGCCTTAGCATCTTGTTGTCTGTCTGCATGACAGTGGTGATCAGTGTCAGTGCTATTGTAGTTTGAATTTCGTTAACTGTACGTAGTAATATCAGGAAAATGTTTCATTTAACAGAAATGAACACAATAACCATTCTACAAAAGATTGGATATGAAGATAACAAGCAAAGACAAATGGAGGTTTCTCGCTTATATTAAGAAAATTTTCAAATTTGCCGCCCGTAACAATAGATTAGCAGTTTCGCTTGGTCATTTAAGACTAAAAAAGGTAGTTGCCAATGCTCTAAGTGATAATAAGAAATTGGATATTATGCTTGAGTTTCAAGAAAACCCACATAATTCTGGTCGAAAAGCAGCCCTAGTGTTCAACATTAGTAAACACAAGTAAAATGCATCCCAATAAAATGATGTCGAAATAGGAGCTCATGGAAGATGATTTCGATAGGAGAGAGTATTCCTGTGAAAAAATGATGGTGAGGTTAAATAACAATGTGATCAATTAGAAGATGTTTTGTTTTCTGATGAGAGTACATTTACAACTCACGGTCATGTTAATAGTCAAAATTGCCACTATTGGTCTAATAAGAATCCTTACTAGATGATAGAGAAACATTCGCAATATCCTGAAAAAGTTAATGTTTGGGCAGAAATTGTTGGAAATCATATCGTAGGTCCTTTTTGAATGATGGCAACGTTAATGGATGTAAATATTTAGAACTGCTAAAAAAAATGTCGTGTCAACTTTGACAAACTTATATCCTGATCGAGTAAACACAAAAGTTCCTGCCAATACAATATGGTTTCAGCAAGATGGAGCACCGTCCCATTACGAAATCAATGTTTGACAGTACCTGAACCATTTTTTTCCAAATCGGTGGATTGTGAGGCGGGTATCGATAGAATGACCAGCACGATCTCCTGATTTGACGTCATTGGACTAATTTTTTTGAGAATATGAACTCTATAAAAATTAAACCCCTCAACTTAGATGACGAAAGACGAATCACGCTTGATATTATATCAGTAACGCCTGAGATTTGAGTAATGTTAGAAGACATTTCTGTAGCAGATTAGCATGTTGCCCAGACGTTTATGGCAAGCATTCTGAACATTCCCTAAATTGACATTACTGGTTTTTTGTTGTTTTTTATATTATAAATTAAGAAATAATAAGTATTACTTATTAGGTTTTTAGTGTAATGTAGTGAATTTGTCAAATAAAATGGTTTAATGCTAATTTTTGTAATAAATCTGAAAACACTTAATATTTCCGAAACAGTTGAAGATAGCTGTAGGACACTGTACATGAATAATGTCCAGAATTTCCTGGAGAATCCAAAAAATAAATAATATATAGAGGCTTGCATTTAAAATAACGAAGTTGGTATTGGCGACAGTCACATGAAATATAATTTTTTTGTTGGAAAAATGCGCATTTAAAAATACAAATCGATGTGTTATGGCATTTATTTCATTTAGCTGTTCCTTACAGTATTTCTTTACTGTATAAGTTAATCTGCCTAGGCTGATCTGGGTGTGGTAATAAAAAGATACTAGAATATACTACAAATAAGATTTAAAAAAAAATAAAGAAAAGTTTTTCACCATCATATCCACGATTTTAAACGCAAAACTTTGTGTCGATTTACTTTACCCGTGAACTTAAAACATATAGAAAAAAACACAAAACCAGTAATATTCGCTGTTGCCGTGTAATTTCGTAAACGTCGATATGACTCTCCACAGAACATCTCCATTCCTGTGGGATATTTTCATTATTTATATATTTCCACCCTCTTATCAAGTCACGTCCATATCTCATCGATTCGTTGCGCATTGCTCATGTCGCTCATAATTATCGTTCCGTGCCGTATGTTTGATTTGCTGTCATGTGGAAAAAGTTTATTTCGTGATCTATATCTCGCACTATTCCAGATGATTATTTTAGCGGTAACGGCGAGCTGTTATTAGCCGTTATGAATTAGTCGGTTTTTTGATAAAAGCGATAAATATACAGTCAAAACAGAATTTTAAATTCAATGTACGGTTTCATCAAAACTAATGACGAAATTTTGAACATTAATGATGAGTCTCGGTAACCCAGTGGTAGAAATTCGATTAGAGCTCATTGTATTTTTAAGTTTGAAAATTATTGAGGTTTTTCTGTTGGGGTGGGCTGGATAATTTTTTCCAGGGAGTTTTTGATAACAGCGGCAAATATACATTCAAAACGAAGTTTTAAATTCAATATACGGCTTTCTCAAAACTAATGACGAAATTATGAACACTAATGATGACTATCTGTAACCTAGTGGTAGAAATTCAATCACAGTTCATTGAATTTTTAAGTTTGAATATTATTAAGGTTCTTCTATCGGGATGGGTGGGATAATTTTTCGAGGGGGTTATGGATAACAGAGATAAATAGACATTGAAAACGAAATTTTATATTTAATGTACGGTTTTATCAAAACTAATGACGAAAATTTGAACAATAATAATGACTCTCGGTAACCCAGTGGTAGAAATTCGATTAGAGTTTATTGAGTTTTTAAGTTTGAATATTATTGCGGTTCTTCTGTTGAGGTGGGTTGGATAATTTTTTCCAGGGGGTTTTTGATAACAGCAATAAACATACATTCAAAACGAAATTTTAAATTTAATGTACGGTTTTATCAAAACTAATGACGAAAATTTGAACATTAATGATGACTCTCGGTAACCCAATGGTAGAAATTCGATTAGAGTTCATTGAATTTTTAAGTTTGATTATTATTGAGGTTCCTCATTTCGGGTGGGTTGGACAATTTTTTCCAGGGTGTTTTTGATAACAGCGATAAACATACATTCAAAACGAAATTTTAAATTTAATGTACGGTTTTATCAAAACTAATGACGAAATTTTGAATATTAATGATGACTTTCGGTAACCCAGTGGTAGAAATTCGATTAGAGTTCATTGAAATTTTAGGTCTGAATATTATTGAGGTTCTTCTATCGGGATGGGTGGGATAATTTTTCGAGGGGGTTACAGACAACAGCGATAAATAGACATTCAAAACGAAATTTTAAATTCAATCTACGGTTTTATCAAAACTCATGACGAAATTTTAAACATTAATGATGACTCTCGGTAACCCAGTGGTAGAAATTCGATTAGAGTTCATTGAATTTTTAAGTTAGGGTAATATTGATGTGATCTGTTGGGGTGGGTTGGATAATATTTTCTAGGGGATTTTTCATCTCAGCCACAAATATACATTCAAAACGAAGTTTTAAATTCAATGAACGGCTTTTTCAAAAATAATGACGAAATTTTGTACATTAATGATGACTATCGGTAACTCAATGTTAGAAATTCGATTAGAGTTCATTGAATTTTTAAGTTTGATTATTATTGAGGTTCCTCATTTCGGGTGGGTTGGATAATTTTTTCCAGTGGTTTTTAATAACAGCGATAAATATACATTCAAAACGAAGTTTTTAATTCAATGAACGGCTTTTTCAAAACTAATGACGAAATTTTTAACATTAATGATGACTCTCGGTAACCCAGTGGTAGAAATTCGATTAGAGTTCATTGAATTTTTAAGTTTGAGTAATATTGATGTTATCTGTTGGGGTGGGTTGGATAATTTTTTCCAGGGGGTTTTTGATAACAGCAATAAACATACATTCAAAACGAAATTTTAAATTTAATGTACGGTTTTATCAAAACTAATGAGGAAATTTTGAATATTAATGACGACTCTCGGTAACCCAGTGGTAGAAATTCGATTAGAGTTCATTGAATTATTAAGTTTGAATATTATTGAGGTTGTTCTGTTGAGGTGGGTTGGATAATTTTTTCCAGGGGGTTTTTGATAGCAGCGACAAATATAATTCAAAATGAAATTTTAAATTTAATTTACGGTTTTATCAAAACTTATAACGTAAAACTCAAACTGTTTACACCCTGTATATATTTCTAGCTTCATATATCTGATTCTGAGCAAAGCGAGAATTCAAAATTTCCTTCGCCGTTAGATAATTGATGTTAAAATCTATTACCATACAAAATTAGTTATGTTTAACCTCCGTATATTTCAAAGTCAATCAAATTTTCCACAATAATACTCGGATGCTAGATGGCGAAGCGAGAGCATCACATTTCCCTATTTGAGTTGTCATCTTCAGGAATCGCCAGCGCTAACGCGTCTGATCTGAAATGCAGATATTATACGCCGACCAGGAAATAAATGTGGACATTCGATTTCCTTATCAACTGCCAATTTGATATCCGATGCTCTGGCGCTATGTTACAGCGAAGCGCACGCCACTAACGATGACGACGCCATCTAGAGATAGATAATGTGTTATTGGAGCTGTGGAAACAGCAGAAAATTACAATCGCAAATGCAATTTAATCGTCTTGAATTTCGATATGACCTGAGAGAACAGTAACGATAAAGACAGAGCTAGAGACACTATTAGTTCGGCTCCTTTCGGAATAAGTTTCCTCGCGAAAGTGCACTAGAAAGGCGATGATAGAGTTTATTTTCGGAATATTATTGTCTGCAGAATACGGGGATGTCATGGAAGCGATTTGCATTTCCTTTGCCTCACTTTTATCCAATATTTATGATATTTGCTAAGAAAATGCTAGAAATAGATAGCTCACTCTATTACTCAAAATTATGGAATAAATTGTCTCTTGACGACAGAAATACCATTTCAATGGAAGGATTCTTTAATAACCTCAATATTTATTATTATTTTATTTATGTGTACAAAAGCTTGGACAAGGGTGAACACGTTGCATGTTTATTCTTCGACCTGTGCTTTCGACTGTTTAAATTTCAATTTTCTTGAGCATAAGCTGCACCTATTAGGTTTTAGACGTAATTTTATATTATTCATTGTTTCGTTCTTAAAAAATAAAGAAATTTGTGTCAAAATACATGATACAACTTTAGAAATGCATAAGCTAAATATGGGTGTTCCAGAGGGGTCTGTACTGGGTCCACTCTTATTTTTAATATATATAAATGATATGCCTCTCAATATGAATTTACACGATGTAAAAATTGTGCTTTTTGCGGTCTCAGCAAAGAACCCTGAGCAATTATAAGTAAAAATGTGTCACAATGTCCAAGTTTTTAGAAAGTGGTGTGGCAAAAACAACCTTGTTTTAAACATCGACATGACTGTTGGCATAACATTTTATAATAGGAAATATACCTCATCACTTAGACTTAATATAGATAATATCCAAGTCGACACAAAATTGGAAACAAAATTTGTGGTTGTCCATGTAAACGACAACTTAAGATGGATCTCTAATAGAAATCACGTTTGCAAACAACCAAACATACTTTGCAGTAATCAATCTAAGATATACTTTACCAACAAACTATCTTATAAACGTTTACTATTGCCTAGTTTATTGCCATCTTTTATATAATATCATCCTTTGGGGTAGTTCTTTTTACGCTTAATGTGTATTTCTAGTACAAAAAAGATTAATACGTCTAATCTTTAACAAAAACTACACTGACTCATGTAGACCTTTTTTTACAAAATACTCTATTTTCTCAGTACCATCTATATTTATATTTGAATGTATTTTATTTGTGAAAAGCAATAGTAATAAGTTTGTTAGAAACTCCAATGTCCATGATTACCCTATTAGGTATAATGATGAATACAGAGTACAAAAACACCACTTTGTATGAAAGTTCACCCTACTTTTTTGCCAAAAATTGTTTAATCATTTACCTAATAAATTGAAAATACTCCCTGGCACCAAATCTAAAATTTACTTACAAAATGTTACTATTTTGTTTCTGAGTATTTAGAAGATTCTATTATGTTCTAAATTTGTTTTTATTTTTTTGTTTTTAAATATGTATGTGTAACTTGTGTAATGCTTATTGGTATATGTATATATATATATATATATATATATATATATATATATATATATATATATATATATATTTGTTTTTAAGTTTTCGCGGGCACTAAATGTTTTAGAGGGTTTCCGGAAATTCATCCGCGTAGTTGATAACTGATCCCTGTCGGGATCGATGGTAACATGACTACGTTTCGGCAGAGTCACATCTGCCCTCTTCAGGTCGGTTCGCATAATTCTCGTAGCCTTCTGCTTTCGCTTCTAGTTACTCGAATACTGTATTCGAATATTGTTCCTATTGAGATATACATAGAAAATTTTCAAATTCGCAATTAAAACTTCCAGTGCCTAAAATTACCGCACTATTACGTTGGAATTAAAATATTTATGAGGAAATGTCCGTTATGTAATTTCGATGAAATTTTTGATAAGAATTTTCGGCGATTTTCTGCAAAACTGCAAGTTGCACGTCGCAGAAAAGTATATGAGATCACCTAAGGATCTTCCTTAATAGATTAACCGTTAAAAAACTATACAAATCTATAAGGAGTTATCGAAAAATGAACTAAAATATTAGGAATATTGGTCGATTTCCATGCACGCATGTATTCATTAACAAATTTTATCACTTTACCAATAGAATTCTTTTCCAAAATTTGAAGTTTCATCAATCCGGATATATACTATATTAAACAAGATGATATTCATTCAAAACGGTGCACCACAGGAGAAGAAATCAGGTAACATACAAACAAAAAAAAAGCAAAAAAATACGCGGCGAATACATAACCTCCTCCTTTTTGAAAATCGGTTAAAAACTTCAGAAAATAAGTTGAAAAACAGAAGAAAATAGTACCGAATTCATTCGCATTTGTGTATTTTTGTATAGAATTTTACTAAAATATACATCTTTAAAATATCAATTTGTTCATTTTAGGTAAAAGTAATCAACCTTGTATTATTACTTAAAATAATTGTAATACATTTTCCCCTTTTATATACTTACTAGCGGATTCGGCGAACTTCGTACCGCCTAACAGTCAGGAATGGGGTGTTAACTTTTAACTGAACTTAATTTAGGATTTTATTAATAAATGAATACAAACATTGTATTAAGATCAATAGTTTATTATTACTTTGTCCTGTACACACGTTTTTAATTAAAAAATTTCAAACTTTTCTGAATAAGCTGTAACAATCTGGATAAGTTTTATAGTACCAAATATTAGATTAAAAATGTATAATTTTCTTATTTTACGTTTTTTATTTAATATTTCCAAAAAGGAATAATGCAACTGAAGAAATTTGTTATCAAATCAATTGATTTCATAAAAAACCTAACCTAACCTAACCCACACAGATAAATTTCTAAGTTGGGTGGTTGTTAATCAACGATCGTGTAAATTAGTTTTTTTTACCCTTTTTTATTTAATATTTCCACAAAGGAATAAAACAAGGAAAAAAAATTATTATGAAATCAATTGATTTGTATAACTATAATTCCGCTCCATCCTCTATATGCAACTTTTTATAAGCTACTAAATATAACATTTTGGTGGTAACATATTTTAAATCACACTGTGTAACTATAATTTCAGACCACCATATGTCTTAACTACTCTATATGCATTTCGTTACGGTCACCTATTGTAAGATTTTTTGAACCACCTTGTATAATTATAATTCCAATACATCCTACATTGCAACCACTATGTATATGCAAAAGCTTAAGAGCTACCCTATAGGCTGAACATTCTATTAAATTTTTTTTAACGACCCTGCATAACAATACTTTTACTCCGCCCTGTATGCCAGATATTATTAATTCCCAACAGTTATGGACCATCTAACATATTTTGAACTACCCGATATAATATAATTTCACACCACCAATTCATAATATATGCATCAAATTATCATGCGACATCATGAGGTCTTACTTATCCTACCAGGCTAATTTTTTCACCTTGAAAACTTGAAATGTCCAGTTTCACTCTCAAATAAGTCACCAAATCACCCTCTATTGAAAGAGGTTTTACAACAGGAGTTTCATTCTTACGTAGGTTGCCAAATCACTCTGTATTGAACGCCATGAAATTACAAAGCAGCTGCCTTGATTGTCACAAACTGTCAAACATTTTTTAATAATTTAATTTCTTAGGAAAAGGATTTTTCCCAAAGATGAGACCGAGTTTTATCCACCGAAATTTTCAATTGGGAAAATTACATCAAAATCGTTAGAGCGATTTTCCAGAACTGAAATAATATGTACTAACATACTTAGTATAGTATAAAATTTAATATTATTGTTAGTTGATATTATTCAATACTTTATACATTTTTTTGTTAATTAATTTGCCCAGTCTGCAACTTTATAAAATCCATGCTAATTAATATTTTGTTTTCAATTAAGATATAGATTTCCCTTTTTACATTATTTTAGAGTATGAAAATTTTTGAACGAAGAGATAAAAGAACAGGCTCGAATTTCAACTCGAAACGAATAAAATTTCCTCTAACTCGATAAAAACTCCTTTTAACTTTCCTTTATGTCCGGAGGTTGCTGAATTACATTGGATGAAACTTTTAATAACTCCAATCTTCCTTAGCTCGGGGTCTATTTAAAAGGCGATATTTTTTCTGCTATATTGTGATATGACAGAGATTAATTTTCATAATGGAGTCTCTCATTTCGCATAGTGATGATGAGTTCAGAGAGGAGTTCGATGATCCGTTGGGGAATGTAGAAATTTCAACAGTATATATATATATATATATATATATATATATATATATATATATATATATATATATATATATATATATGAACAAGGCTAGGTTCCGGGTGAGAACCGCGTCTGAATTTATTATATACTCGATGTTTCGACTATTGCTTTGGAGCCATTATCAAGAGAGAAAAGTGAAAAAGAGTTTCAGAGCCTAGATCGAACTCAGCGCCTCAATCTACTCCCCAAGAGACTCTAGGTAACTGAACGGAATTTGAGTCTGCTCTGCTTCTTTTATTTATAGTAAGCGCTGGGTTAGTAGGGGATGTCACGTGATGAGAGTGTGTTGTGATTGGTTGGATGTTGGTGGGCGTGTTTATTCTGGCAATTACGGAGGTCCATGCTGTGGGAAGGCGAGAGCTGTCATTGCGTCGGTTTAGACAGAGAGTCTTTTCTCTATTTCTATTGCTTCGCGAATAGTAGATGCCTTGATAATGGCTCCAAAGCATGTACTGTAAGTAGATCACTAATTTGGTACAATTTTTACTTTTGCAATATTTTTTTATTGATGAACTGAAGAAGGAAAAAAGTATCAGCCGGGACGATTTCTTAATTTATATATATATATATATATATATATATATATATATAAATCAGGACGCAGGCAAACTTCTTGGGTTACAAGGAAATACTGTTTGAACTTATTTTTGAGAGCTTTCGAAATTATTTTATTTTATCGTCAGGTAAACTATTTTTATTCTTTGTAACTTACTGATGAGTTAAAATATTACTAAGGAAACAAAAATTCATAGAGTAGCAAAAATGTTGGCTTTTTATTGAATCAATCTGAGAAATCTGTATTATATTCAGATTGATTATGAGTGTTTGAAAACTTATTCTCCATTTCCAGTAAGTTACAATAAATCACATTTAAATTTAGTAAATCTGTCTTTTTATTGATTGTATTAGACTGACCGTTAATGAAGACCATCTCCAAGAAGCTACGTTTAAAACTGTTACGTTCAATGGCCTGATTTTCAAAGGAGGGATAATGGTTATGTTCTAAACAGTGGGCGGCTAAAGCACAACTTTCCTTTTTTAGTTTTATATCACTCTTGTGTAAGGTCATTCGGTGTTTCAAATATCTTGACGTCTGACCAATATAGGAAACAGGGCAGTTGCTACAGTCGATTTTATATATAACGTTGGATTTATGATCATTAGGAATTTTATCTTTTGTTCTGCTAAATAGATGATTAACTATTTTTATAGATTCATGAGCAAATTTTACACTAGTTTCGTTTTTGAAGATCTTCAATACTTTTGGGGTTCTTTGATATAAGGTATAGAGGCATAGCAGTAATTTGCGTTAGAAGTTTCTTGGTTAATATTATTTACATGAAAATTATTCTGACTTGTTGACATGGAAGTGTTTATATTGTTACTATGTTCAAAACATATATATATATATATATATATATATATATATATATATATATTTGTTCGTATTGTTTCGCCGATGGAGCTATATAGCCCAAGTTTTCTTCCGGTGTACATCCGTTCGTCTGTTAAATTTCGCTGAACTCTTGCTTGATGTTTCGCCAGAAGCTTATCTGGCATTTTCAAAAGATTATTGTATAGTAGTTCCTATACCTGTAGAATTTGTTATTTTCTAAGAAAACAACATTTAATACGTTTGGATATTTCATAATAATTGTTAGTTTGACTGATCCGAAATTCTCTAGGTAGATTATTCGATAAACTATTTTCCGTAATCGGCTCGAGTTCTTTTTTACTTTATTAGACTAAATATAAATAATAACGATATTAAAATCATCTTCAAGGGAATAATTACTCGTATTTTGCTTCGTGTTTGAATCTTGCGGACGTTTCGCCAAGGTCTCTCTTGGCATTTTCAGTGCGTTGGAACGGTGAACTGAGAAGAAATCTATCTAAGCTTTTTATTTTATATGTCTCCGTGGGTGGTCGTATCGCGCATGATTGGTCGTTGTTGACTCCGCCCCCTTCGCTGCATTGTCAGGTAGGTGGCTTGTTGGCGGGTTAGTATTTTGAGTAGCTAATTCTGTTTTATTACGCGCAAAATACAAACCCGTCAACAAACGACCTACCCGACACGGCTGCGAAGGGGGCGGAGTCAATACCGACCAATTAGCCGCTGTACGACTTCAGACGGAGACATATAAAATAAAAAGCTCAGAAGAAGTTTTGTTTTTATAAACTCTACCTCATCTTCTTCCGAATAAACGATATTATTACTCAACGAGCGTGATACTAGCAGTTAGTAACTCATTTTGTAGGTTTTTCATGTCTCTACAACATTGTTCATAGTAGCAACTCTCACGAGTGGATATCGTATAAAAGGCAGAGAACTAAGAACATTTTGATTCTGGTTTGGTTCTACTATTAATTTTGTCACCAAAAGGACTTTTTTGTAAAATGCCTGAACCAATTGCAATTTCTTCAGAACGTTACATCTACAACTGCGGCAGATATGTGCAGCGGTGCGGGATTAAAGGATGTAGATTGTAGTCAAGGGGTGTGGCTTGCGAGTCTCATCAATGGCTCTAGTTTCACACGAACAGTCTGTCCAGTAAAGTCCTGATGGAGCCAGTTAATCACTCAGATTTGACGAGGGTCTAAATGTGTGACGAAACTGTTAAGTATGTCTACTCCACGTGTTAACCTAGTGCTTTCTGGGCCCTTTCTATTGAGGTCTATTGAATTTTTCGTATAGACAACTAAGTTTTCTTTAAAGTGTCAAGTGATTGTTGATTCTTCCCCTGATCAGAATTGCGTATCTATTTTTTATTTAAACCGTAGATTGTCTGTAAGATCTGGTATCAGTATTACAAACAGAGTTTGTTCGAAAAATCTCAGGTAAATCACAGGTATTAATTTCCATAAGCAAATAAGACAAATGCGGGCAATTCTAATACTTTTGAAGTAGATGCGGAGCAGTTATAAAATTATGTTTTGTTTACTTCCTCAAACTTTTAATAAATTTCAGATTTCAAAAACAAGTTTTCAAATTAGATTTATCATTACTTTATATTTTAAATTTTTCTTTCTTAGCAGTTAAACTATATTGTACGAAATGACTACAGAAATTTATATACCAAGTTCATCATTTATATTCTTGATAAAGAAAATGTCCCAATTATAAATTTCAGTCTCTACCATCGTTATCCAGTTGTGTTTAATCCAGTGCTTTTGCTGTCAATTAAATATTCATTTCTTCATTGATTTTGAAAATCGATACCCAACCGGGCAGTTTTTATCAACTCCTGCTTCTAACTTGGTGGAATGATTAACGATTCGATTTAAAGGGGTTAATTTTCGACCGAAATCTGCATTTGCGGAAAACTTTGTTATCTTTTTGGTTTTGTAATTTGATCGAGGTGTTTGGTAGTTGATATTGAACTTTTGCATTTAGGGGAGCTTTTTAATGAACTTCGGTATTCTGTTAGAGTTAATTATGAAAAAAGTTGTTGAATTGTTGAGGTATGTTAGAGCTTTGTTCCTGCTTAGACTCTTTAGCAGTTAAGCATAAGAGCCAACACTGTCGAGGTATTACTGTACAAGATTTAGCATATTAAATCTTATACATAAAAGTCTCATGTGACGGTGTTTGTGTTCGAGCTCCTCTGAAACGGCTTGACCGATTTCTCTGATTTTTTTAGGTGTATTTGATAGGCATGAGAACAGGTATTATCGTATGTTATCTAGGGCTAGGTGAATAGGGTGTCCCTATCCAAAGTTTTTTTACTATTCAATTGTTATAGAGCGTAGCCTATAAGCTGTTGCATTGATAGGATAGTTGAAATATAGGGTGGAATAAAGTTATGGTTGCACTCCAGAGTAAAGTAGAGTTGCAGTTATACAATATGGTTAAAAAACATATAGCAATCCAATTGTTGTGTAGGGTGGACGATATGAACTTGCAGTTTAAGCGAAATATATTGGGGAATATTGGGTTTACATTGAATGTCGAGTCGTTGACAATTAAAAACAACTGATATGTAGGATAGCCCATATGCTATTCTTGTGAATAATTGTAAAGATTGTACCTTGTAAACCACAGACGATATTGTTAATGAATAAAATAAAATAGCAGAGGTCCAAGTACTGATCCTTGAGGTACCACAGGAGTAGCAATAATATCAAAAGACTGAAAACCCTCATAATAGACATTTAGTATTCGATCAGTTAAGTATAATTCAATTAATTAATTAATTAAGAATGGAAACCTAAACTGGAAATTTTCTGCAGCAAAAGACCATGATCTAAACGATCAAAGGCTTTGTAAAAATCTTTATATATGACATCAACCTGATTGCCCTCAGCAACATTTGAAGCTACATACTGAGTAAAACATATTAAATTTGTAGTCGTAGACCTACCAGGAAAGAACCCATGTCCAGAGCAAGTTCTGCATTTTATGTGTTGGTATATAATATCATATATAGCATTTTCGAAAACTTTTAAAAAGCTACACAAAATGGTAATTGGCCTGTAATTTTCAGTCTCGGCTTTCTTACCTTTTTTGAAAATTGGGCATACATTTGAAATTTTCCATTGGCTAGGAAAAGTTCCGGTACAAAAAGATAAATTAAAAAGAGGCTTAGACAGCACAATGGAACAGTCCTTTACCAGAAAAGCCGATATATCATCTGTACCCCAGGTATGTCTCGATTTTAATATCTTAAGAGGTTTTACTACTTCAGCTTCAGTTAATAGTAGCAAGTTACAATTACTACCATTACTAATTCTAGACTCTGAGGTATCAAGACTAGCTGAAACTATATAGAAGAACTGAAAGAACGTTGCAAATACGTCAACAATATCCCGTGGATAATCCAAAGAGATATCCAAAGTTCAGATAGTCAATATCTATGTTTATTGACAAATCATTTCAAAATAAATTCTGCTTCATCAGAGAAACAATTATTTTTAATAAAATTAAGGTCTGCATTTGCCCTTTGGATCACTAATTCGTAGAATTCTAACCTTCTGTAATAAACATCCTCAACAAGCTGTTGTAAAAGCTGTATTTTGTATGGAAAAATTTATTTAGGCTTATAGTTTCATGCACAGAGCCAGCAGAAATATTTGTTAACCTGGAAACTTTTGGTATAGATGTTTGGGGATCCATGGCAAATTGACCTAAAAGTCATTTAGTAACCTTCAAAATCTCACAACGGCGAGGCAACAGCTTTTGCTCACTTCCAGACGGCAAGAGCTCTCTCTCGCGTTCGCTTGGAAACTGACTACCACTTCTCAACTCCCACTTGAACTAAGGCGGTGGAAAGGAGCGGATTAAGAGAAATTACGAAATAGAGGATATGCATTAATCTATCAGGTTTTTTTAAAAGAACGTATTTTATAGATGGAATCAAAATTAACAGACTATGTCCTGTGCTGACAACAAAAAATATCTTCCTGGATATCCCCGGCTAAGCGAAAAGTCGAACAGACAACGGACAAGATACGCGAGGAGGCACCAGAATGATATGTAGTTCGGAGAACCTACAAAAAAACAAATCTAGCCAAAGCAACTCCACGGTTTTAAAGGTACATAATCTACTTCAACCAAATCATAAGACTAGCCAAGAGGCTACAATTTGTTAACACGTTACAACATTTAAAAAATGTAGAACAAATTTGCCATAATCAACCTCTATTCTATATGCAAACCTTCTTTGTTTTTATACATTATGAATAAAAATTTGAATAAATCCTAAAATACTTTACCATATTTTAATGCAGAGTTTTTTATTTATATTTATATAATGTTAAATGATTTAACAAGAATTTGGATATGATCAATAAATTCATATTAAAAATAAGAAAAATGAAAACGACATCCCCTCAAAAGAACTCATATTTTCGACCGGGTTTTCCATATTTCCATTTTCAATTTCCTTTAACCACACTCAAATTCAAATATGGCGTGCTATCCCCTATCAAAATAAAATAAATGTCTTGGAGTTCGCAACAGATACCTTTACCCTATTGCTATACATGCACTTCGATGATATTTTCTATCAATTTCGTTAACTGAAATCATAAAAGCATATTACAGAAACTTTCAGCGAGTCTAGCAACATGTTTAGATTCGCATCGACGGATATTTACTTGCTGTTAAAAGGCAGTTTCGGAGCCAAGCGAAAATCGAACTTTTACCCATAGGCGGTTCGAACAATTTTATTTCGATTCTATTGCTGTGAATTATTTGGAAACCATTATACGGTGGAAATAATCATTAGAAGTTTAGTCGGCGGAAACAAATTTAATGAGATAAGTTGGAATTCTATTTATATTTGTCGGTATACGTTCGATTCAATAACTACCCTACCACGTCACAAAGTTCTTTGTCAAGTGCTTTTGTAATAAATTCATTAACAGTAATTAGGTTATACTTATTTGTCCATAAAATATGTAGCACCCTCACTACCGCTAAGGTTAATTTGATTGGAATGTACAAGAGTATATTATGGATAAAATTTCCTAATTCTCAATAGATTTGATAATAATATGATTTAATTCTATGGAACGTCTTTCAAGATTCTGCTAGACTGCGTTTCAAAGGTACTTTCTAAGTCTAAACATTGTTTCTGGATAGCGGTCATGTAAATAATAGAGCAAGTGTGAAATCTGAGTGGATGAGCAACACTATTTGAACTCGTTAGCGCCCAGGGATCTATTTCTTGTCTTTGACGCGTTTTTAAGGATTTTACATACAAAATTGGTATTTGCATGTAATGAGCATAGACCATGCAAAGAGAATAGATGGGAAACTCTGTGTTATAAATTTTGGTCAAAAAACGACTAGCGCCCTCTACGAGTTTCCTAGAAGCTGCGTTTACTAGACAGAAACCGGTAGTAGGCTTTTTACCAAAAATAAAAAAGGAATCTATCTTACCTACATTTATTGCTTCAAGAAATACCACCAGGTAACTATGCTACCGAAATAAAACTACCAACTGGAAATTAATTTTTATTTATAAATAATTTGGTCTCGCATACTAAGGGTTCCATACCACTTCCAAGATTCTAATATTCCAGTTTCAGACAAGCAGGGAATGAGTGCATTTTCTTATATTTAATGTCTTTTAAAGGAAGCGTTTTAAATTTATAAAAAAATATACACTTTCATTTTCCACACATAGACTTTTTATTTTATCTGATTCAGAATTTGCTTGATTTTTATAAAAATACATATATATTTAATTTTCTAATTTGGCCCCCAAAATTAACATTAGAGTTTTATTTTTCTAACAAACTTTCAGGGAAGCATTTTATAATCTACTGTCTGAATTTTGAAGCTCTGTAGATTGGAAGATAAAGGGCAAGAAAAAAGGTGAAGTTTTAAATTATGAATTATTAAATCTGTTATTCAAATTATTTAAAAATGCAAATAAAATATATATTTTAAAATTTAAATAGTGTAGTTTCTACAGTGGGAATTAAGTCGATGTTTAATATTTTTGTTAATATTTTCTAAACAAATGATTTAAAAATATGATATATTTGTAATTCACAAAATGAGCCTTTTATATGGTATATTACATCATGAGTTTGAAAATTGAATTTTTATTTTCCCGTTAATTTCGTAATTTGCTCCTAAAATTACTATGGGGGTTTTCTAATTTTTTTTCTTATAGTGAGCCCTAGTACCTCTAATTATTTTGAAAATTTTAGGTAGTATGGTTTCGGAAATAAAGGATTTTTTAAATATTTTTATGTTAATATCTTGTAAACAATTAATTTTAAAAATATGAAAGATATAGATTTGTATTCCTCATAATGAGCCCTTTCGTTTGATGTATTGCATGATACGTTAAAAAACTATTTTTTATTTTCCGTTTAATTCTATAATTTGGCCCCCAATAATAATATTAGGGATTTCTTCGTATTTTTTAGTAAACAAAAAAATTTAGGCCTTATGGTTTGGGGAATAAAGGGGGGAATGGGTAATTTTTTTAACCTTTTTTGTTAATATATTTTAAAATATTCATTTTAAATAAAAAAAAATTTGTCGTAATGAGCCCTGTGATTTGATTTGATACATGTTGCCTTAGAAATAATTTTAATTTTATGTTATCTAAAATACTTATAGAGTATGAAAATAACCAGTAACTGTTTTAATTTACCACAAGCCTCTGTTTTAACCTTTTAAATGTAAGAAATTTTGTAAATTTGAATACAAAAATAGGTAAAAAGAAAGAGTTAAGTGTTTAAAATGTTTGTTGTTTTTTCATAATACTTCATTGAGATCTTTATATCATAAATCTTTCACTGATAATACTATAAAAGAAGGTAGGTAATTGATTTGTTGACAAAAGATCAGTATATGAATTAATCAGCAACCTGTATAAAATGTTTACCATTACATATGTTTTTATTTCTTAATGTAACTGATGGAACAGCAGGTTCCACTACATCTAGACTAACAAGTTTCTTCAATTGTCTACTTTTTTAGGTTTTTACTGAATTTGAAGGTTGGATGCACTTGATGGAAATATTCCTTTTATTTTCTTGATTGTTAACATCTGCTATAAAAACATAATATATAGGTCATAAAAGTTTGGTAAATTTCAATTTTTCACCTCTTATAATTGATGGATTAATTCAATTAAGTACTAGCTTGTTTTTCTACAAACTATATTAAAATCGTCTCCTGTACTTCTTTCGTTACCTGAAATAAGAACATAAATGAAACATTGGTGTAAGTATTACTGAAAAATACAATTATACCAGGTCCATTTACTGTATGCAAACAATCAGTAATTTGACATTCTGTCCAATGCATTCCATTTCAAAATATATTTCACAAATCACCTTTAGGTTTGCAGGATAGAGCTCTTCATAATTTATTCTCTGAAGCCAGAGTTTCCAGCATTTCCAGTTCTGTTTAATGTAAAATGATGCCGAAAATAACAATTACTAAATTAAGCAATAAATATCATAACTCATTACCTTTTAGAGGTTTTATTAAACCCATTAGGAACATGACTTGCCTAAATAGCTATTAGCAATTCTGTCCATTGGAATGACTTTACTGGTATGATATTTCTTATTTTGTATACTTCAGCTATATTATGATGTGCGTCACAACAGATGATCTATTAATGGCCATTAAGGCCAAAACAGAAACCAATAAAATGTAATGGCATTGAAAAGGTAAACACGATAGTGCAACAAGTTTTGACAATCGACAGTCAAGCTTGTGATAGCACCCTCACGAGGAATTTCGCTTCTAGGGGGTTTACTGAGGGCGCTGAAAAAGTAAACCGAATTCCTTATATGAGTTTCCACCCTCTGGTACTGAGTGTAGAAACGGCAGAGTCAGTGACGCATGATGTTTCTTCACTCAATGGCAGATGGCAGCAGTGGTTTGTTTCAGAATCTTGCGTCTAGTCTAGTCTACTTCTTGTCTTGGTTCCTTCATCGTATCATTAGTTTTTCTATCGAATTGTTATTTAATTTTTAATTATGAATTTTGTACTTGTAGTTTATACAATACTTTATATAAAGTTCTTTTGACTTGTACATTGTCAAGTGGAAGGGAATGTGATGAATTAAATTCAAAGCGATCTTCTCCTAAGCTTTCATAAATTTTATTTTTTCAATTCTTTTCAACAGTATTATTGTTATTACTTTAGTGAGATGGCAGATACGGCTTATGGTTCTATAATCTTTGCATTGAATTGCTCTTGTAAGGGAACTAGAATCGTTTTTAAAAAACCGTCGAGGAATATTGTTTGTAAGGTTCGTGGTTCTAGATGGTATTTTATCACTACCCAGTGCTTCGTTGTATTTTAATTCATTAACTGCCCTTTCCTCTTCATGTTCTTCTGTTTTAGATCCAACTTTATTTGTTTCACAATGCTCTTCTGACTTTTTATTATCAAGTCACATTCACATTCATATTAGTAGAGGCAATATCATGTTTGAGTACCTTGTGAATTTATTACCACCATTGGGTCAAAAAGTAATTATCTCGGAAGAACAAATTAATATGTAGCTAACTTGGTAAAATTTCGAATTCAAGAGCGATTCTTATTCGCCCAGGTATTTTTAATCATTCAAGTGTATTCTAAACTAGATACTTGTTTTAAAATGTATTAGATTAAACTATACTAGCTGTCATGACATGACATTCTATCCTAGGACTTTAGGGAGAACAACAAGTACACGGAACGGATCCAAATTCGGAACCTCTGAGTGATAGTTTCCTCGAAAATCCTAGATGTCGGTCTTACATCTCGCTTCTACAAATAAGTAACGAAATTCAAGTTTTTTTCAGATATAATTTATACGACTTTATTTGTGTTCAAAGTCGTAATTCTTAATTTAATATGACAACAATTCAACCGCTAATGGGCTACCATACATATTCATTTTTTCTAACCTCCCTGTTTAGCTATAATTGCACCCAATTCTCTAACATTTATTAAAATCTTCATCATAATAAATCCATCTTATTATATATTTCCACCACCCTGTATATACAATATATATTTGAACAACCCGGTAAACCATTCTGTATATGCCACTTCCTATGGCCACTGTATTTACTCTTTTTGTTTATGAAATTTTTAACTATCTTCTGTAATTATAATTCTACCTATATTTCTATCATCATATCTATGGAACTCTTCGAGGTTTACTCTATAAATCATTTCCTTTTCTAACATTTTTTATTACGATCCTGTATATCTATAATTCCTCTCACCCTATATATACAACTGCTTATGGGTTACGAAATGCTGCATTTCCATTTCCGCCACCCTGTACATACATCTCTGTATAATATTTTTTTGCACCACCCTGTATAACTGTAATTCTACTGCGCCTTGTATTCCAAGAACTCTGTATATTCAACCGCTAATGGGCATCCCTATATAATTATTTTATTATTTATAATTGCACTCTACTCTATTTTAAACAGCCTGTATATGCAACTGCTTATGTGCCACCCACGAAAAAAATGATTTCTAACATATCTGGAATCGCCCTGTATCATTATAATATACAACGATTACTTTACCACTAAACAATAACAACGCTTGCATGCCACTTCCAGAAGTACATGCTCTAAGTATATAACAGCATTGATCCCTCTATATATAATTACTCAATGTTTGTGTCTGGCGGCGGCGGCACATTCAGTTGTTTGGCGTTGACATTATGGACGTAAATAATGAATTTTTATTATATTTTATTTAATGAATGAACCAATATTATAAATAAATATTAGCATTCTGCACTGAATGTCGTCAGTAGCTACTAAACAAAATAAAAATGAAGAAAACCGGTTGAGAGACACAGGAGAAAATGGTACCTAATCGTTTTGTCTTTGCCTATTTATATATAGATTTATGTAATGGCTTCTCAGTATCACCCTGAGATAGCTTTGTTCATAACTTTGAAATCACACTTCAACGACGTTATGATGCTGGTGAGGGAGAGTGACCTAGCGCGTTCAATTGTCTTAAAATAACTTCTATAAATGACTCCTTATCCCTTCCAACACTCACACTTTTTTCTTTTTAAATCTCAAATACGGTTGTGCTATGGATTATAAGCACAAAAATCTAAATTTTCAGCCCGCTTGGTATAGAATTGCAACACAAGAATTCTACACCCTATTTTGTGTACCAGCTTACACTAAATTGAGTTAAAAACTACATGGTTGTTACTACCTTCCATATTTTCCAAATGATTCTAAAAAGGAAGTTTCGGCTACAGCCTGTTATGATGAACAAAGTTCCTTCACAATTATAACAAAATATCACACGGCAGCTCCCGCTAGTTGAACAAAAACTACCCAGTTGTTGAGAAAATAAAGCAACTGCAAACCTCGATGGAGGCTTCTCACAATTTTAGTGCTCATTCATAGTTGAATTTCCATTCGATTCGACGCTAACGAAGAACCTTCTCTCCGTTTCAATATTCATAAATTATATAACTCCGACGCGCTTCCTCTCGTGTTTAAACGGCCACGCCATTTGCATTTTGCATGAAATTGTGCAGGTCATTTTCATGTTTACTGCTTCAGTCTTCATCATCTTGTGAAACATTCAAATTGAGTTCCCGTTTTATGGTCTTCATTGTTCCATCACAAATTTTAATGTCTTGTTAAAATTCTTAACGATCTGGCAAAGGCCGTCTGAAAAGGCGATTTGACTTTTTGAACCTTACTAACATATCCTCTTTAGTGCATTTTTAAATTACCATTACTGTTAGTTTTTGAATGAATTTATTATTTTATTAATACAATATTTAGTTTTTATAAGAAACTCTTCACCGGTTTGGATATTATGAGATTCTTATTATAGTTGGTTATTCACATAGGAATTACCTGTCCAGCTAACTACCGTCTAGGTATTTGGTTAGATTATAGTTATCAATACTGACGGACCCACGGATATGTCCCTGGAAATATAGGGCGAAGTAAAATACCGGGTGATTAAAATAAAGGCTAAAGTAAAATTATAGTTATACAATGTGCTTCAAAAATGTGACCGATTTTGTTATATAGGGTACACGATGAGCAGTTGCATATATGTACAGTGATGGGCAAATGTGTGGAACCAAGCAAATATCTCTGGAATTATTGGAGATATCAAAATGAAATTTGGAAGGTGGATACTGCGGTAGATTGCCTATTTGTTTCCAAATTTTTTTACAATTTTGAACTTCCTGTTTTACCGGATGTAATGTTGATTTTAAAATTTGCAATGAAACACTGTATAGTATTTTAGTTTCTGATGGAACATTTTATTGCGAATACAAAAATATGGGGTTTGATATTGTTTACTTCAATACCTACCGAGATATTAACAGAAAAGTAATTAAGGAAAGGAAAAATCTAATATCCATTAAAGAAATACATAAATATTAACTAAATCTAACTGATTTTAAAAACATTGAAACATAACTTAACTAATCTTAATGTATTAGACGTTCAAACTGAGCACCGTTTACTTCTTGACAATAAGTCGGTTTTTAAATTCTCTAGTAACATTAGCTATTACTTCTGGTGTAATTCTCTGGATGTCTTGAGTTATTCTTGCCGCTAATTCATGCAAATTATTTGGTTTATCAACATAAACCTTAGACTTTAAGTAACCCCACAGAAGATAGTCTAGTGGATTAAGGTCGGGACTTCGTGCAGGCCATTCATAATTCATAATTCTTCCAATCCATATGTGATGAAATGTCCTATCTAAATGATCTCGAACAATGCGAGCGTAATGAGGTGGTGCTCCATCCTGCTGAAACCAGATATTATTTGGTAATTGTCCATTTACCTCCAATGCCGGAATAACTTGTGTATCCAAGAGCTGTAAATACTTATCTCCGTTTAAAGTTTCTTGTCGGAAGAAGGGTCCCTCGATTCTGTTGTTATAAATGGCCGCCCAAACGTTCAATTTTTGGGGATGTTGTGTATGAGCCTCTTGTACCCAATTAGGATTACTTTGCGACCAGTAGCGGCAGTTATGTCGATTAACCGTACCATTTAAACAAAATGTAGCCTCGTCCGAAAACACCACATTTCTTATAAAATTAGTATCACGGTTACAAATATCTATCATCGCTTCACAAAATTGCAAACGTCTGTCGAATTCGTCTTCGGAGAGTTCTTGAACGAGGCGAATTTTGTATGGATGATATTTTTCTCGCCTTAATATCCTTCCTACTGAACGACTCCTAATTCCATGCACATTATTCTTCATTACTTGCACTTTTTTGTATATTGCTAACTGTTCCACTTGTGTGGTAGCTTCACAAAGTTTTCGTCACTACTGAACGGGATATTTGTGTATTCGGATGAACAATTTTAAAAGGTCACAAACTTCTTGAGGCGTCCTTTTCCTCTTCCCATACCCAATCATCATTAATATTTCAATTCATTCTCATTCACTTAATTCGGCCAGTTTACGATCAAATTAAAACAATATAAGTTTTTTACCTTCAAATAAAAAAAAACTAATAACTTATTTTGACAACTACTGTCACTTCTGCAATGAATTTCATGGACTGCTAAACTTGATTCAGATTTAATTTGCGCCTGATTAAAACAAACGCACGTGTGTTCGACTATGGAACAAGCAGTGCTGTTGGCTGTGATGGGTATAATGCCACCGATTGGCCAATAGAAATACAAATCCTTGCCGAGCGGTTTGTTTATATCGGGCGTAAATGATATCTGAACCGAGTTTCGCTACCATCGAATTTTTCCTTTCCTTAGTTACTATTCTGTTAATATCTCGGTAGGTATTGAAGTAAACAATATCAAACCCGATAATTTTGTATTCGCAATAAAATGTTTCATCAGAAACTAAAATACTATACAGGGTGTTTCATTGCAAATTTTAAAATCGACATCAAAATTGTAAAAAAAAATGGGAACAAATAGGCAATCTACTGCAGTATCCACCTTCCAAATTTCATTTTGATATCTCCAATAATTCCAGAGATATTTACTTGGTTCCACACATTTGCCCATCACTATATAGTATACTTGAAATATGATGAAGTAGAATTATAGGCATTCTGGGTGATGTAAACAATATAAACAGTCAATACGTGACAAGGACTTATACTTATGCAAGGTGGTTTCAAAAATATCAGGACGGTTGTAACATCGTTTGGAGTTGAATTAAAGTACAGGGTGATTTCGAAAATGATAGACAAAACATAAGAGCATATACAGGGTGCTTGCAATATAGGGTGAATTAGGATTACACTTAATAGACAGTGCTCCAAATAATATATCAAAAAGAAATAAGTTAAAAAATATTTGAAAAATATATAAAAAGGATACAAATAAGAGGGAATGATGAGAATACACTAAAATTATGAATAGAATTGCAGCGAATACATCATATAAAAAAAGGTGTCAGAAAATGGTGATTGCTTGCCTACGGTTTTTATACGGCTTTTATATTAAGTAGGTATACTATTGAAAACAAGATTCACATAAGTTTTGTTGAATAAAAGCTTTCTTTGGCTGCTACCAAGTTATCACCCACTGAAACATAAAGAACTTTTTTTTTCATCACAGTAATGGGCAATATGATGCAAATCTTCTTGCAAAATTGACGAGTTTTCCGCCAGGTACCTCATATTTAAGCTGTACATTGTACACGTACTCTCTGGTACCTGTTTTTAACTAATAAATAAGATTTGGGAATATATTTCTATCTATCCCGTTGATACAGCTACAGTTTCTCATGCAACATTTCTGTGTCCCAAGTATCAAAGATAAACAATCATTGTATTGAACCTAATAGATGTCGGTGACATCTACTGTCTAGTGAGTAATTTAAGTATATGAAGGCATACTATGCTATAACATATACCATACTCTTGATAGATGGTTCGAGTGTTTTATATAAAAACACATAATTAAATATATATACAGATATCTATCCACATATTTAGAACTATATCATTCAACGTATGACAGCCGTTTCGAAGTTCTAAAGTGAAATACACTTTAGAACTTGTCATTCAAGGAAGCGTATCTGACGAGATCTCCTGGTTCGAAACGGCTGTCATACGTTGAATAATATAGTTCTAAATATGTGGATATATATCTGTATATATATCAAAGATAAAGTTGTTACCAATAAGTTAAAAACTCTGAGAACGTAATTGCCTATTGATAAACGGGCAACATCGATTTGAATGCTTCACTAAACCTTCCTGGGTCGCTATAACGAGCACTTTTCGGAGTAGGAAATAAGAGGGCAATATTGAAACGCTTAATTGGCTTAAGAAAAGATGTACGTTGTTACAATAATTACAAAAAAAAATTGGAAAAATGAGAGGAAGTATTTGAAATACGAAGAAACTTCTAAAGAGAATTTTAAGAATTTGATCATAAAATCCTCATGAAGTTCATTAATTGTAAAATTAATTATCACTGTTTGTATCAAGTTTCATGTGAAGAAATTTGTTCAAAAGAAATACGATGTTTTTATATTTCTAAAAGTCACAATTAAAATCGTATTAAAAAAATGAGAGAAATTATTTGAAATAAGAAGAAATGTCTAGGGATAATGTTAAATATTTTATCGTAAATAGAAATCCATTCCATTAAGTCCATTACTTTTAATAATTAATACTCACTATTTATAGCAAATTTCATATGTAGGAATTTGTTCAAAAATGCGTTGTTTTATTATTCTTTAATGTGAACATAATAACGCATTTTTTAATTCACCAAAAAACTTTTGTATAAAAAAATCATGCAAATTCTCTACTGACGACACACACATTAACAATTGCCATTGCCTTATAATCGTTGAAGTCCGAGAAGATTTCGAGGAAAATCGTTGAAAACCCAGTTTCCTTTTCGAACTGTGAATTCAAATATTTTATTGAAATGTTGTCCTTAACCCCCTCCCCAATCAAAAACAAACTATGTAGTTCGAATGAATGAATTTGTGTGAGTAATACCACCACAGACCTAAATAAACCCTTCATTGAAATTGACAAATTTGCCGTGATACTAAAATATGACGTCACTTCCGGTTATGATTTTAAAAATTTAACCATTTTAAGTGCTACATATATAAAAAGAGTTGTCATCAACGGCACCTATGTAGGAGCTAGTATTTCTTATGTTGAATAATTCATTAATATAAAAGTTAAATAAAAAGCCCCAAGAACTGTACCTACCCTGTGGTACCCCAAATTGAACTGTCTTAAATCCGCTTAGGACTTAGACCTAGCAAATTCCCCTCAAATAGTTTTAAGCACATACCCATTATAAAAAGTACGTGGTGAATGAATGAAATAATGAAAAGCATTGACCAAGAAGATAGTATAAATTTTAGAGAAAACAGTTTGTTCTTTTTTCGATACTTTAATTTACATTTTATTATTAGCAGATTTTTTACAGTTGACTCTATATGTTCTTGCCATCCAAGACATGTGTCGATTGCGATATTCAAATACTTAATATTATTTACAGCTTTAATACACATACATATATTGATAAAGGGAGGTACAACTAAACGGAAGACACGTTGTTTTATCAGATCAGTTTCGGATTTTTCCTCTAGCTAGTCCAAGGTGTTAGCACTCTAAAATTGGTTGATCATAAGCGAAAACTATGATGAAGTCATCATTACCTATGCAGAATAAATCAATTATATACATGTTAAATAAAAGAGGCCCCAGCACTGTTCCTTGTGGTACCCCAAATTTAACTGTCCATGACCGCTGAGTTCCGAGGGCAACGACTACAGTGGTTCAAAGAATGACAACATTGAAATGTGAAATGGCATCAGGTCGGCATCTCTGATGAATCTTGATTATGACCAAGAAGAGTTAGACGAAGTCTAGGTGAAAGACGTCAACCTCAAATTGAGTTTGAGCGACATGTACACAGTAAGCGTTGTTGTATGGGATGCTATTGCACATGGGCCGCCAGGCCCCCCAGTTCCCCAAGGATTCGTCGTGCCGCAAGTGACCCGGATTTTAGTGCCAACTTTAACTTAGTTTAAGCAGCTGGTCCGACATCTCAAACGACGGCCTCAGAACTTGGCACCGCTGTGTTTGTCTTGGTCGTCCGACGAGTTTATCCTCCAAGCTCGAGTGTACACACCACAGGGTTAGCCTCTGTTACATCATTTCCTAAATCCATGGCATTAAAGCTTACACAGTCTGCGGCAGGCGCCTGGTATAGCGTATACCTGGCCTCTCGGCCGACTCAACCCGAAGTCCATTTCTCTAATGTGCAGACGATGGTCCCGGTCTGCTAGCGAACCTGCTTTACCGACCGTGTTAAACACAGTTTTAGGTTGCCGGTGTGGACTATGGTAGGATTTGCCTCGAATCCTACACTGGTCACTCCCTCCAGGAGGGGACCCCCAGTCCGACACCTCTAACAGTCGTCGTCTACCATCCCACGCTACAAGGGTGAATACGATCGTACGACCGACCAACGAGGTCCGACCATCCACCCAGGGGTACAATCTAGCTTTTAGCCATTGCCCGTGAGAGGTCAACCCAGTCTGGAGAGCCACCGACAACGTCACCCAGTGGGGGCTCATCTCTCCACCCGAACTCCCCATTTTGGAATCTTACGAACACTCCAGCTCGTTTAAGAGTTCCACGCCGATGGGTGGAACGTTCGACTACCTTGACGGGTATCTCCGCCTTTTACTTTTCTGGACGAGACGGACATCCGCTTTCGAGGTGTGGGTGGCTTTACTTGCGGGACGCTAGGCCCAGTTTTAGGAGTAACAGGCAAGAGGTTGCCAAAGGGATCTGGTTTCGAATACTAGGTCGCGCCCCATACCGGGCGATGACCCGACATCTCAAGCGAATCCCGAAGGAAAGCAGGTCTGACGACTACTTGTATTAATGGCTTAACAAGTCGGTCTCGTTCCCTTTCGCTCAATTCCAAAGGAAAGTGTGTCCAGCGAACTACTTGTGTTAAGTTTTGACAAGTCATACTCGAGGGTGGGGGCCCTCTCCTTCCCTAGTTACTAACGGGCACCACCTTGTCGCCATAAACGAGGTCTGAAATCGACTGCCGTGAACCCGAAAGTTTTATGGGTAGCCACCGGGAAGTATTTTTGACTATCCCGACATACACATATATTGATAAAAATGGGTACACTTAAATTGCAACAACTAAACGGAATATAAGTTATTTTGTCTAAATTTGTGACATTACCATTTCGCGGTATTTTTCAGATCAGTCTCGACTTTTTACTTTCGTTAGTTCCAAGTGTTAGCACTATGAAAATAGCTGTATCATTAGTGCAGCCTATAGTTAAACCAGCAAAACTTATGCAGAATAAATCATTTATATAAATATTAAATCAAAGAAGCCCCAGAACTGTTCACTGTGATACCCCAATCTGAACTGTTTTGAACTAGCAAAAGCCATAATCTGTTGTTTACGCTCTGTTTCCTATTTAGTACATATCTCTCAAATAGCTTTAATCTCTTATACTTACTTGTATCTGCTAAGTCTGGTATTTGATTCTAACACTTTACTTCGCCAGGGTATTTTATATGGTTTCTCAGACTGACAGAGCGATTTTATGTAAAGATATTCCTGAATTTGTTCAAGTATTCTTTTTTAACCACAGTCAAGGATGTCTTGTTGAGATTAAGATAACAAAGATTTCTTCAACACCTAATACGAATACAAGTCTCACAAATGTCAACTTCACTTTGCATCTGTTCCCCAATAAGCTGCAACTTCACAAAGAAAAGAGCTCTTCTACATACAAATACATACCTTCGTAAACGCTAGAATGTTGTCGGAAGTAAAATTTCTACAAATGTCGACACACCGAAATCTGGTTGCGTCTGATCGCATTGAAACGTCACATCTTATCTGTAACAAATTGAAACTTCCTTGGAGAAATCCTCCGTCTCGAGCGAAAGAAATTTTTCTTCCGACACGTTAAAAATCTAAATCCATTAGGAGTTTTTGTTGAATAAAACTCGTGAAAATTGCAAAGATAAAGAAATGGGGAATGATCGGCGTATATATCATCGAAGCGTTAGTGAGGGAACGCCGAATGATTTAGAGGCAATATCGGTTATAGACAATAGGAAATATGAGAAACTTATAGACGAAGAAAAATAATCATTGCTTTTGAATGACGTCTGAGGAATGGTTTATCGTTGGCAGTTGATGAGTGACCTTAAATTGTTTAGACATAGCTCTTTGTCTTCTGCTGGAGAAAGTCATTTTTTACTTTTGTTATTCAGCGTGGGTGTTGGATGTGTTACGGATAAACTCAAACATAAAGGCAATTCGGATACTTTGAAACTGTTCTTGAGCTTGTTGGCTGCGTCAGCTGCCGCCAGCTAAACCTGATTTGCCGACCGTATATCTCTCATACAGTTGTATACAGGGTGTTACATAATGCAGTGCAAATAGTACTCGTCAGTATGAACTAAAAACTCGTAACAGAGAAATATCTATCTTTTATAGTGAAGAACCTATTTTTAATAGACTTCCAAAAAGGAGGAGGTTATCAATTCGTCGCGTATTTTTTTTCACTTTTTTTATATGTATGTTACCTGATTTCTTCTACTGTGGTACACCGTTTTGAATGAATATGGTTTTGTTTAATTGAGTATATATCCGGATTGGTGAAACTTCAAATTTTGGAAAAGAATTCTATTGGTAAAGTGATAAAATTTGTGAATGAACACATGCGTGCATGGAAATCGACCAATATCCCTAATATTTTAGTCGATTTTTCGATAACTGCTTATGGATGTTTATAGTTTTTTAACGTTTAATCTACTAAGGAAGATCCTTAGGTGATCTCATATACTTTTCTGCGACGTGCAACTTGCAGTTTTGCAGAAAATCGCCGAAAATTCCAATATTCTTATCAAAAATTTCATCGAAATGACATAACAGACATTTCCTCATAAATATTTTAATTCCAGCATAATAATGCGGTAATATTAGGCACTGGAAGTTTTAATTGCGAATTTGAAAATTTTCTATGTTCATCTCAAGCATATAGGTAGTAAAGCACAGTATTTTCGGCTCCTTAAATCAATGAGTACCAAGCTCGTTTTGTTTGTATACCAGGTAAATACCTATTTAAATGCAAATTTTTCCATTTTGCGAAGACGGTACTTTTGGTTGTCACATTCTCCCGGCCTAATAGAAAATTCAGTGACAACACATGTCAAACTTTAAACTGGTACTTGGTGGCTTATAGACAGGGTGTTTAGTTATAGCAAACAAAATCACTAAGTAAAGTGGTAGAAGGAGTTGCTTTTATATGAAGATTGAAATATAGGACGGACTAGAATGTAGTGGTCCGTAGGCAGCCGTATATACAGGGTGGTTGGAATATTGGGTGGACTGAACGTTTGGTGGTATAGAAATCTTGAAAAAAATGTGAAATTAAAATTATATAGGGTGATTAAAAAACTGTTATATGATGTGGACTTAAGCAAATCATATACAGGATGGTTGAAATATATGCTGGAGTTGAATTATATTTATACAGTGTGATTAAAAAAATATTTCTTTTATAGCCCATAAGAAGATAAATAAAGTGTGGAGAGGAATTAATGTTACACAGGGCGCAACATAAAATGTTAAAAAGGAAATAATTTATGGGGTAGCCCACAAGGAATTATATACTATGGTTGAAATATAGAACGGATTTGACTCCGTAAATATAGGATGGATTCTTCTCCGTCCTATAGTTTACAGAAGGCAGCTAACAAATTTATACTTGTCCGTGGGCAGTCGTATGTACAGGATGGTTGGTACATAGGTTGGAGTGGAATTATCTAGTTATACAGGGTTGTCAAAAAAGTTGAAAAAAGGTTACATGGTGTAGTCCATAAGGCATTAATATATTTTGGGCTTATTAAGTCAACGCGTACTAGAACATTTTGTTCGTAAAGATTTACATGTCAATTTAAATGATAAAGTATCATTGTGTAATGTTGAGGCTTTCGATGTTAAATTGTTGTGTCTATTAAGGTTATACATGCAAAATAAAAAATAAAGTATGTAAACTACCTGAGTTCAAAAAAAACTAAAAAGTTGAAAATAAAACATTAAAAAATATTTATATATATATAACCGACTTCTACCTATAACTAAAAAGCTAAAAATAATTATAACAAAATACAACTCTAGCAAATAAGTAATACATTCAATGTTGTAAGGTACCTACCCAGGAAGTAAAAAGTGTAAACATTAAAAGGTGCTCATTCTGTACAAATTTATTACCTACCAATCTAGTATATTTTTGAAGTCTACTGAACATACCGCAGTTAGTAAATCTAGTTTCATCTGACCATTACATCTTTAATGGAAACTGTGGATTGTGAAGTCACATGCCTCTAAACAATGTACAAAACAAAATACGTTCGTCACCAGCATGCAAAAAGTTTGAGAACCTGAAAATTTGTAATCTCACGAGTTGATGTAGATGGATTTTGATTTACCATTGCCAAAACATTTATTTGTGCTGCTTCGTTAATTTGAATACCTTCCTTTGATGGTTTAGTAAAAGATCCATATCTGCAAAAACTACTATCGTAAAGCCTCCTAAATGTACTAAGAGTAGGTTGCCGACGATTAAAATATCTATGAAAGTATTCTTCAGCTGCACGAACTGAATTTGTATAGCAAATGATATAAGATTCCGCCATATTCAGTTTTTCTTCGTCAGAATATTCCGTTTTATTACGAAAACTTGTCAATATCTACTGTCAATTCAGTACTACAAATGGAATTACTCTCAAATAAGGAAATGTCAAAGTGAAAACAATCTTTTTCATGGCTACCTACGTTAAGAGTGAAAATAAGAGAGAAGAGTATCCATAACTCCGTTATATTTATGAATAACTATATCGAGTATTATATCATTGAAAAGCTCTAAAAATGTCCGATTTGTTGATGCCATAGCTAACTATGGTTTCCATTCAAAAAAAGATACGTTTGTGTTCTATCTCGAAAACGAGAGATATTCGGGTTACAATTCCCTTCAATGTTGATATTTGCACTTTTTTTATAAAATCAAAAACAAAGGAGCTAGAGGGATTTGACTAAATCGACAGAATTTGTTTTTTTTTTCTTCAAAATATCTAGTAAGCTATGACTTTTTACAAAAATCCGAAAGTGGCGTTAAATTGGGCCAGTAAAACTGCAAATCTTTCCAAATTTAACCATTGCTCTATCTCCGCTAGTTTTCGAGATCCCCATACTGATCATCGAAAAAAACTCACCCTATATAGTAAATTTCAGAGTGTTTTTTGGAGTTATGATTAAATCGAGACGTGCTGGGACGAAAATGACTCTGAATTCGGTTTCAGCCACCCAAAAACATAGAGTACACATAATGGAGCCCCCAGATCAAGACCTTTTTTGTGGCTGTGTCATCGCAGTGCTTTTTTAGCGATCTTTTAACTCTTCCAATTTTCAAACAAGAAGAAAAATAGAAATGAAATCTAGCCTAGTTCGAAATGGGCGTTTCAATCTGCCTACATTCTAAACCTTACTATATTACTATTAAATGAGTTTCAGAGTTTACTTAGAACTCCGGGTTTAAATTGATGATATTTTTCTAATTAATCTAGGAAAGCTGTTATTGGTAAATAATGCTCACAAATCGGTGTGTCAAAATTGATTTTTAATTCATATGCTTAACACACACACACACATAATCGTTCCTTCATTCTATAAATCGATTTTTATCATAATTTATTTATATGTAATTTAAGTTGATCGAATTTGGTCCTAATTTATTGTTGTTCTTCGACTGTTCAGTCTTAAATTAGATAAATTTTCTTTCCATTGACATGATTTATATTAATGATCAACAATTTTCCTAAGTAGCATACACTACCCAAACAAGTAAATCGCTGCTGGATTGCATTCGCCTTCGCCACAAAACATCGAAAGTTCTGGTCATTATTCACAGTTGACACCTGAATGTGAAATTAACAGAATAGGGGCCGTAGTGAATTCGATGTTGTACATACAAGCACAATTAGACGTTGCCGATTATCGATTTGCTAGAATTAATGGATCTACTTAGGCGAAAATAGCTAAAGATCTTATTCTTGTTGGATTACCGAGTTTCTACAGAACATGTTTTGTTTTGTGGGCCAGTGAATATATTAATGATTTTTTTGTTGCCTTTCGATTAGTGAATGACAAACTAATGTAAGGGTGTAAGAAAGGAATAGTCGATCTATTCGCTTACATCTCTGACGTATTTACAGTATACGAAATTATAAATATACTAAAGTGCTGAAGATGGTGCTGTTGTCATAGTATCACCTAAAAATTTAGTTCTTTATTTATTTATTTATTACAGGTAATTGGAGTCACCTGTTCGTGATACTGGCATTGTACCTAAAAGTAATAATATATAAACCTATCCTATCGAGAATATAAAGAGCTCCTCCAAATGTAAAAAAATGTTAGGTAACTTCGTTTTATTCTTACGATTTTGAATAGTCTCTTCTAGTTGGTCACCCCCCAGGCAATGATTCCATAGTTGATCATGCTGTGGAAAAATGCGTAATACAACTTCATCAATGTCTTGGAGAGATTATAGAATACAAATCCTAAATACTTTGCTTTTTTTAAGAATGTATTCTCCATGTTTATCCTACTTCATTCTGTAATCAAAGATGATTCCGAAATATTTGCATGATTCGACCCTATTCAGGTTTTCTGAATTGACTGAAATATTTAGGTTTACCGGAACACTAATGTTGCAATTTCCAAATGGCATGTAAACAGTTTTGTCCAAATTTAAAGATAGTTTGTTTATAGCTAGCCAGTTAAATATAGGTTTAAGATAGTTATTCACCTTGATCTCTACTTCATCCCAACTTTCTCCTATAGATATAGTCGTAAGTCATTAACTCACACACTGAATAACAATGGCCCCAGTACTGTTCCTTGCGGAACACTTGTTCGAACTTCACAATATTCAATTACAACCTCATTTACTTTAACACGATGTTTTCTGTCTTGCAAATGACAAGTCATGAGCTTATAAGCTTTGCCTCTTATTCCGTAACAGTATATATTTTTAAATAATATCTTGTGATTGACAGTATCAAATGCTTTCGCTAAGTCTAGAAATGTAGCTGCAATTGGGGTACTATTATCAAGCTTTTCATAAATTGTATTTAAGAAAAAAATTAAGGCATTCTTTGTACCCATTTTCTTCATGAAGTCATACTGTTTTTTTAATATTATTTTATGTTTGTTCACAAATTCTAAAATTCTATTGTAAATAATTTGTTCCAAGATTTTAACTACATTAGATATTAATGAGGTTGATCTGTAATTTGAAATGATATGCTTTTCTTTGCTTTTGTGAATTTGCTTTATATCAGCTTGTTTTTGTGCATCAGACCAAATGGATCTTTCTATACACATTTGTTGGTGTTGGAAATATAGTATTCGGGTTGTGGAAGGTTTTGTTTTTTTTTTTAATTTAATTTAATATAAATAATTATGAAAACTCCTGCTAACCTAGTTTTCAAATTTATCTTATTTTTTTGCATATAGTTAATGCCGAGTGCCACTTTGTTTTCACCTGTTTCAGAGTCTGGGATATACCTAGTGTCTCTGATATAGAACTTAGGCAGAAACTCGGGGTCTCAATCTACCTATTCCGCAAGTCTCACTAGAGAGTTTAGCTAAGTGTGAATCCAAACTGCTTCTTGTGTTTATAGTTGTCGCTCGGTTGACAGATTGACACTGGATATCACGTGATGATCAGATTGAGCGTTGATGGGTCTACAAGTGGTAGGCTTGTCGGGCCGTTCATTGTTGTTCTCCATGCGGTAGGAAGGCGCGAGCTGTAGTCACGCTGGGTAAGGCAAAGGGATCGTTTCTCATTTTGGTAGCTTCACGAATCATAGAGACCATAAGTGCTATCCTCAGAATTAATAGTGTAATGTTTGCATAGGATGATATGCCACGGTTGAAGTTGCATCCTTTTTCCGTAATGACAGAGAGTGTTCACATTTATAACATAAATTCCTCGATTCTCATTATGTACCTTGCCCTTTGGAGACCTGGTTAGTTTTGAAAATTGTTTCAAATTGATTTCTGTTTAGAATATGTACTATTTTGTACGTAATTTTCCTAAAGTATGCCAAAAATACTTTACATTTCTCATCTGTTTCAGACGAAGTTGTGGTATTTGTTGGTTGTAAAGACTGTTTAATTGTCCGAATGATGTGGGCTATGTAATTCAATTAAGCAGGATGATAGTGCGACTGGGCATTAAGGTATCGATTTGTGTGGGTTGGTTTCCTGTAGACGATATTTGATAACCTACCATTATTAGTTAGTTTTGGTTATGAAGACATGAAGAAACGGAGGAGAAGAATTACCTTTATTTCCAGAGTGAGCTGGAGCCTGGAATGTAGTATTAATAAGTTGCGGAAAGTAGTCTAGGAATTTCTGCCATCAGGCCAGATGCCAAAAGTTTCATCAAAAAATTTAAGCCAATAGGAAGGTTTTAAGGTGGACGAACTTAGGGTCCAACAAACTAGTTTGTATCTAGTATTCTGAAATAAATAATAGGTACTGGAAGAGCAGTGCTGCACCAGATTGATAAAGACAGAATTAATATTGTGGTTGGTTTTAGGATATTTATTGTTTCTGGAATATTAATATGACATTATAACTAAGCAGAATATAACTTTCAGAAATTCTACAAGAGCTTTATGTATGTAAGAGGGAAGACGAGCTCTTAATTCATAAATATGTTTGCTTGGTGATTGATTCGAGTTGTGGCCATACTCCTAGCTAATTCTTGGGTTTTAGAATGTACCGAATTGACAATGGAACTAAGAGGAATCGGGCTTATCAATGTTGGACAAACAATACATTTCTGGAATTCTAGAAGGTTTTCCTGTGTTTTTAGGGTTCCGTATATACATTATACGGATACCCTTGTAATATCACTCCGGTTTTCTGCCTCTGTCACATCACAGCAATTCTCTCCTAAAATACTGGACGGAAGAGGTTGAAATTTGGTATCAATGTATAGTTTGGTGAACCGATAAGGATTATATATTGTAAAAGAAAAAAATTTGATTTTAGGGGTACTTCTGGGGGGAAAACTAAAAAATTCGGACGTTCCCCCCCTGATCTCCGAAACTACTGAGTCTAAAATTTTGAAAGAAATAGAAATATAGAACGTTGCCCGATCTTTACAGGAATAATAAGGAGAAACCATTAATATTAATTTTGGGGGGCAAATTTTAGAATTAATTAAAAATATAAAAATAAAAATCAATAATTTCAAAGTTCCAGAAGTACAATGCCGTCTTTTACAAACGACTAAGTGACCCGGAAACGTCGCAGTAACTTACAAGAATATACAACTTCCAAGAGTTGATACCTCCGCCATAATGTGTGCCAAGCGAGCTCAAAACCACGGAACACCAAAGTTGTATTCAACATATATCGTTTATTGTTTCGAAATAGGGAACAATGGATGTAATTGCGCGCATAATATTTTAGTTAAATCGAGTGCATTTAATATGGTTCATTCCTCGAAGCTGGCAACTGTATGTTTGTGTGAGTGTGTGTGTGCTTGATGATGGAACCGCAGCTTGTTAGTTGACTAAACTTGTGCGGGAATTAGAAGATTTTTAGCTCATTTAGTTGTATATACGACCCAAGTGTATACATATATACATGTTTTGCATTGTTCAACAGTTTATGCGTAGCTTGTCTTTAGCTGCCTGTTAATTAATATTTGCATTTGAAAATATATGTTTTTATCTATTAGGGTAAATTTTCTTCTAACCGACATATAAACTAGATCCAGTATCAAAATTTTACATGTCAGATCTAAGTAAAGTAAATAGAATATACTTATTTTTTTAAACTTGAAAGACTGTATATTTTAAAAGTCCAAAAATTTCAAGGTCTAAATCAGACCCCGTTTTCAACGGTATTACACAAAATGAACAAGAAACAAAAAATTAAAAAATTAAAAGGATTCGCAATGACTAATATCGTAATCTCAATTTGACATAAAACATTAAAAAATATATATAACCGACTTCTGCCTATAACTAAAAGGCTATAAAATAATTATAACAAATTACAACTCTAGCAAATAAATAACACATTCAATGTTGTTAGGTACTTACCCAGGAAGTAAAAAATGTAAACATTAAAAGGTGCTCATTCTTGAAATTGACAGGTACATCTTTACGAACAAAATGAACTAGTACGCGTTGACTTAATAAGCCCAAAATATATTTATGCCTTATGGACTAAGCCATGTAACCTTTTTTCAACTTTTTTTGACAACCCTGTATAAATATAGATAATTCCACTCCAACCTATGCACCAATCATCCCGTACATACGACTGCCCACGGACAAGCATACATTTTTTGCTGCCTTCTGTAAACTATAGGAAGGAGTAGAATCCAACCCATATTGACGGAGTCACATACGTCCTATATTTTATATTATCGCCCTGTGTAACATTAATTCCTCTCCACACTTTATGCAACTTCTTATGGGCTATATAAGAAATAATTTTTTAATCACAGTGTAGAAACAGAATTCAACTCCAGCATATATTTCAACCATCCTGTATATGATTTGCTTATGTCCACATCATATAAAAGTTTTTTAATCACCCTATATAATTTTAATTTCACATTTTTTCCAATATTTTTATGCCCCCAAACGTCCAGTCCACCCTATATTCCAACCATCCTGTATATATGGCTGCCAACGGACCACTATCATTCTAGTCTGTCCTATATTTCAATCTTCATATAAATGCAACTCCTTCTATCACTTTACTTTGTGATTTTGTTTGCTATAACTAAACATGTCTATTAACGCACCAAACAGCAGTTTAAAGTTTGACATGTGTTGTCACTGAATTTTCTGTTAGGCCGGGAGAATGTGACAACCAAAAGCACCTTCTTCGCAAAATGGAAAAAATTGCATTTAAATAGGTAGTTGCCTGGTATACAAACAAAACGAGCTTGGTAATCATTGATTTAAGGAGCCGAAAATACTATGCTTTACTACCTATATGCTTGAGATGTACATAGAAAATTATCAAATTCGCAATTAAAACTTCCAGTGTCTAAAATTACAGCACTATTACGTTGGAATTAAAATATTTATGAGGAAATATCCGTTACGTCATTTCGATGAAATTTTTAATAGGAATTTTAGAATTTTCGGCGATATTCTGCAAAATTGCAAGTTGCATTGGCAGAAAAATATATGAGATCACCTAGGGATCTTCCTTAATAGATTAAACGTTAAAAACTATACACATCCATATCGAAAAATCGACTAAACTATTAAGGATATTGGTCGATTTCCATGCACGCATGTGTTCATTCACAAATTTTATCACTTTACTAATAGAATTCTTTTCCAAAATTTGAAGTTTCACCAATCCGAATATATTAAACAAGATCATATTCACTGAAAACGGTGCACCACAGGAGAAGAAATCAGGTAACATACATACAAAAAGCGAGAAATATATGCAACAAATTGATAACCTACTCCTTTTTCGAAGTCAGTTAATTAATGTTTGACAATAAAACTGATGTAACTAAGGGAATTTACTGCAAATTTGATATATACAAGGTAGCACAAATATTTGTAAAGATCATGTGAAATAAAAAAGCTTTCAAATTGGAAGAATTTGAGTTATCTTTAGAATTTCATGTGGCGTTCCTAGGTACGACTTTGTTCTCAGATAGTGCATTCGCCAACAATGAGACCAAAGAAACTCTGATGTTCCAGAGATCTCATTAAAATCATAAGGGAAAATCTAGGAAAAACCTTATGAACTATCCCGATATAGTGTTGTTTAAAAGGATATTACCATTATTCATTTTATCCTTGATTATTAGCAACCAGGAACGGCTAAATTCTATAGAAGGACTAGCTATACAATCGCTTTCATTTAATTAAATTAAAGCCGACTCTTTCAGCATTTTGTTTTGTGTTGTGTTCTTCTTTGTGTAATATGGTTGAATTTTGAAATTGTATGTTATGACCAAGGTTCCAGGCATGTTCCCAAATTTTGACTTTTCCAATTGTGTTTTTTTTATATAATTTTTGTGTTCATTTATTCGAACATTTATGTGCCTAGAGGTTTCTCCAATATAAAATTTGTTGCATTCGCAAGGAATATTATGAATGCAGTTTTTTGAGTTTTGTGTTACGTTATTTGGTTTAGTTTTTGATCAAATTGATTTCAGTGTATTTCTTGTTCTGAAAGTTGTTTTAATAATAAATTTGTTTCACACTCTTTCCAGTCTTTCTGAAAGACACTGCGTGTATGGTATGGTTGTTGTAGTAATGTGGTTATCAAGGGCATTAGTATTGTTTGGAGAAGCTTGGTGTTGAATGTTAGTTATTGTTTTGTGTTCAATTTTATCTTTAACTTTTTACTGATAATTTTTGAGGAAAATTCTTAGCAGAAATACACTTTTAATAAATATTTTTTCTTTATTAAATTTATCCATATCAGAACAGATGGTTTTTACTCTATCATACAAACATTTAATGATGCCTTTGTTTACAGTATTTGGGTGATTAAAGTTAAAATTGAAATTATCTGTTAGTGTGAGTCGGCTTTCTTTAGACTTGTGTATCAAATGACAATTGTTATTAAGATATCTAAGAAAGGTAGTGTGTTATTTTGCTCAATTTCTAATGAGAATTGTATAGTTGGTTCTTTGTTATTGATGTCGTTTAGTAATTCATGTAAGTCTTCAAGAGAGTGTTTCCAGATAGTGAATATATCGTTATAACGCCACCAAACTAAAGGTTTATTTTCTTTTGTAAAAGTTATTTGTTTTTCATATTTTTGCTTGAAAATGTTGCTTAAGGCAGGGGACAGGCAAGAACCTATTGCGAATCCTCTTAAATTTTTAATTTTTTGTTCATTTTGTGTAATACCATTGAAAACTGGACTTGATTTAGACCTTGAAATTTTTGGCCTTTTAAAATATACAGACTTTCAAGTTAAAAATAAAGAATATACTTAGTTTTTATTACTAAACTTCAGATATCCTAGATATCAAAAGGGTTTAGCTCTGTGGGAGCCCTTGCCAGGTTATCAGGCCCGTGGTTGGCGTCGTGACTGCAGTTTCCCATGAATTTCCTGACCGTCCGTGATGTTCCTAAAAGGACGGCTTTTTGCATTTGTTGGTAAAGATGTTCGTCCAGACCTCAGACCTAGGCATTTTAAATTGTTTAAAAGATATTTTGGGACTAGTCCTGTCGTTAACATAACAATTGGTACAGTTCTTGTGTTGCTCAAATCCCAAGTCTTTATTTGAAATTCCAAATCCCTACATTTGGTTATTTTCTCAGCCTGCTTTATATTTATATTATTGTTGTTAGGAATTGCTATGGCAATTAAAGTTATTTTCCGAGCGGCTTTAACTACCAAAAGTATATCTGGTCTATTGTGAGCAACAGTCCGATCACTCAGTATCATGCGGTCCCAGTACAGCTTGTAGTTGTTATTTTCTAAAACAGATTCTGGTTTGTATATATAGTATGGTAATCTAACCGACTGTGATAGATCATGTTTCAGTGCTAGTTCCTGGTGCAGTATTTTTGCCACAGCATCGTGTCATTCTTTGTATTTAGTTGCAGCGAACGCATGACAACCTCCTGTCATATGCTGGATAGATTCAGATGTTTGGCAACCGTACCTACATCTGTCGTTGCTAATAGAAGGGTCTTTAACGATGAACTTTAGATAGTTTTTAGTTGGAATTACTTGATCTTGGATTGCCAATATAAAGGCTTCTTTTCAGGAAACATATGACCAGAGATCAACCAGTAGTTCGACGCTGCGCTGTCGACATAATCTTGGTTGACGTCATTTATATATCTTCCATGAAGTTCTGTTTCCATTTCAGCAGTTTCTGATCAGTGGTCTGGTGGTGTAACTGGACTTGTTGTGTCCGTCGCAGTGGTGTTGAGTCATCAACCTGGCACATAACTCTGTGTAGATCAGATAATTCTGCGAGTTTCTGGAAATGACAAAGCAAAATAGAAATTTGTTGACCTAATAGTTTGCTTAGATCTGCCAATCCTCTTCCTCCTTCATACCGTGGCAAAGTTGTACGTTCGACAGAGCTCTTTGGATGGTGATTTTGAGCTTTTGTTAGTAAAACTCGAACTTTTCGTTGTAATTGTTCAATGTCAATCTTTAGTTTGGTTTTCAACAGTCGTCTTACTCTTCTATAAAACTCTACTCTTAGATCCTTTTTCCTGGTCAAGTGATCAATACGTTGGACCTGCTTTATTCCAAGGTGTTTATAAGTATGACCTTCCACAATAGATTCAATTGAGGTGCCATCTCCCATTTCGAATTGCCCCTGCTGTATTTTGCCTTTAACTATATTAATAATTCGTCATTTGTCTAGGCAAAATTTCATATGGATCTCACTAGAGAACCCTTCTACTATTTTAAGCATATCATACAGCTGTTATTTCGTAGTTGCCATCAACTTTAAGTCGTCCATGTATAACAAATGAATTATCTTTAATGCTTGTACGTTGTTGTGTTTGAGACTGAAGCCAAAATTAGTCGAGTTCAGTTTGTTTGAAAGAGGGTTCATGGCAGGGCAAAACCACAGCGGGCTAAGAGAGTCTCCCTGGAATATACCCCTTCTGATTGGAATGGGGTCAGTTTGAATGTAACAGTTGGCTTTATTCAGTGAGATTTTGGTTTGCCAGGTGGACATGGCTTATTCTGAGAAGTTAATAATACAATTATTTACTTTATAGAGTTTTAGTACCTTAATGAGCCAATCATGTGGAACTGAATCGAAGGCCTTTTTGTAGTCCACATATGCCATATAGAGATTTCGTCGTTTGGCGTGGGCTTGCTTGCAGACAACGGAATCAATTTTCCGTGGTTCTTAGCAGCCCATCGAATTTTTCGCGCATCCTTTTTGTTGTTAAGTTATTATGTTGTTCTGCTCACAATGTTTGAAAATGCGATAATTAATGCAAGATGTTATGAGTTTGTATAAGGTTGGAAGGCAAGTGATTGGTCGATACTTTGCTGGATCCTGTGTACATAGGTTGTCCTTTGGTAAGAGGTATGTAGCACCATGCGTAAGGAAACTAGGCATCTTGTGTGCCATGTCATTTATAAGGGCTGTTAGTGTTTCGTGGGTTGCGAACAGTTTTTTTATCCAGTAATTTTGCACACCATCTGGGCCTGGTGCTTTCCAATTATGGAGGTGCTTCATTCTGTTGGATGTGTCTTCCGTTGTAAATGGTTGGTGTTGCATGCCATCACAGTTCTGAAATGCAGCCTCCTCCTCATTAATCCAGCTGGCTCTGGAGTTAAGGGAGATTGTTGTGGAAAGCTATGTTTTCCAGAAATCCTCGATCTCTGTTTTACTGGGGTAACTAGGGAATTCATTAATATTATTAATAATATTATTATATGTGCGGTTACATATAGTGAACATTTCTATACACTTTTATGACATATGGAAATTGAACTCTTCGTACCTTAATTAAATGTGCGGCCTCTACTGGCAAAATTGTACTAAAAGTATTAACAGAATTTTTTTTCAGCAGTTTTTTCTAAAGCAGAAACGCCGAAGAAAGGAACTTCCAAAGAACTTCAATTCGATACATCCGAGAAATGTAAAACAAAACCGTAGCGTTACTTAAAATTACCTGACCTGCCATGAAGAAAAATCTCATTACTCGGTAGAGCCTTAAACTTATGAAAACTGCCAGAAAGAATGTTCCACTAGAAGAAGCAATTCCATTAATGCCGTCAGAAAAACAAAGACGCATTTCACTTAGAAAATAATCAAATAAAGCTGCATAATATAACGGAGGCTTTTTCATTTTCCAAGTATTAATTATGTAAGCATTCGAAAAAGTTACCTCAAAGAAGGAAAAACAAATTAAGTGATTGTTTCGAAAATGTCGTTGGTTCTCTTTGTGTTATTTACGTGTAAGTCAGGAATTTCCTCACTTTGGCGGGAAAAATTGCACTTTATTAACCACTCGGGCACTTTGATGATACAAAGAATAACAAAATAGACGCTATAAAATTTGTTTTCCTATAGGAAATATATAGGTAATATGAATGACAGTAGTCTAATACACAAATATTCATAATGAGAATAAGCTATATTTAGAAAAATCTATATATAAATAGAAAAAGACAAAACGATTAGGTACCATTTTCTCCTGTGTCTCTCAACCGATTTTCTTCATTTTTGTTTTGTTTAGTAGCTACTGACAACTTTCAGTGCAGAATGCTAATATTAATTTATAATATTGGTTCATTCATTAAATAAAATATAATAAAAATTCATTATTTACGTCCATAATGTCTATATATAGAGGGACCAATGCTGTTATATAATTAGACCATGTACTTCTGGAAGTGGCATGCGTTGTTATTGTTTAGTGGTATAGTAATCGTTGTATATTATAATTATACAGGGCGATTCCAGATATGTTAGAAATCATTTTTTTCGTGGGTGGTACATAAGCAGTTGCATATATAGGGTGTTTAAAATATAGAGTAGGGTGCAATCTTAAATAATAAAATAATTATATAGGGAAGCCCATTAGCGGTTGAGTTTACAGGGTTCTTGGAATAGAACGCGCAGTAGAATTACAGTTATACAGGGTGGTGCAAACAATATTATACAGAGATGTATATACAGCGTGGCGGAAATGGAAATGCAACATTTCGTAAACCATATGCAGTTGTATATATAGGGAAGATGAAATATCGGGTGAGAGGAATTATAGATATACAGGATGATGGTAAAAATTGTTAGAAAAGGAAGTGATTTATAGAGTAGCCCACGAAGAGTTCCATATATATGATGATTGAAATATAGGTTGAAGTAAAATTTAGTTACAGAACATAGTTAAAAATTTCATAAACAATAAGAGTAAATACGGTGGCTCATAGGCAGTGGCATACACAGAATGGTTTACCGGGTGGTTCAAAAATGTTAAAAAATATTATGCGTGGTTCATGAGCAGTTGCATATACAGGATGTAGGAAATATATAATGAGATCGAATTATTATAATAAGGATTTTAATAAATGTTAGAGAATTGATTGCAATTATAGCTATACAGGGAGGTTAGAAAAAATAAATTTGAACACAATTAAAATCCTATGAATTATATCTAAAAAAATGAATTTCGTTACTTATTTGTAGAAGCGAGATGTATGACTGACATCTAGGATTTTCGAGGAAATTATCACACAGAGGTTCCGAATCTCGATCCGTTTCGTGTAATTGCTGTTCTCCCTAAAGTCATAGGATAGAATGTCAAGATAAAATTTCCAGGTTACTTAACCTGTCAGAGATATTGACACAATTGGTCGAATTTCGACAACTGGGCGACAGCTAGTATAATTTAAAGCACTATCTAAACTACTAAACTAAACTACTTTATCACCTAACAAAAATAAGTTGTTTAATAAAACCAATAACTGACCCGACCCGGGTTCGCACAAGCTAGAAAAATAGGCGTATTGGGAGCATCCTTAAATTACATAAAATGAATTTTTACGTTTTTCTGTACCCCACCCACCCCCATGTAATAAACTGTGGGATACGTTTCATCACGCCCCACCCCCTAATTCTTACGTATATTCAAGATTGTTCATTTTATGGATATAAAGATTTTATTATGCTCTATTTATAAAATAAAGTCTGCATCTCATAATATTAATGCATTATGCATTTTAGAATTATAAAAACAAAAGTATATATATATATATATATATATATATTAAACTGTGCTAACAGAACGAATATTATTTTTTTATTGGGAACCAAAAATCTTATTTAGGATGACAAAAAAATTAATTTTTATATTAAGAGACCTACCATCGCGAATTTTGTTTTTTACTTCACCCATATCATTCACTCAAATCTAATCAATATATTTGAAAAATACAATATATTCTCAAGAAAATTAAATTCCCCACAAAAATTGTTGTGTTTTTAAGATTTATTTTATTTAACATTGCAATTTTGTAACTGATGAACCAATCTGTTTCTAAACAATCAAAATTTGCGATGAAAGATTGAGTGGTCACATTTTTTTTGTTATCAGTTATTTTGTCCCAGTCTAATATACAAATCGATATATTTCCCCTGTATTCGAGTAACTAGAAGCGAAAGCAGAAGGCTACGAGAATTATGCGAACCGACCTGAAGAGGGCAGATGTGAGTCTGCCGAAACGTCGTCATTTTACCATCGATCTCGGCAGGGATCAGTTAGCAATTACGCGGATGAATTCCCGGAAACCACCTAAAACACACACACACATATATATATATATATATATATATATATATATATATATATATATATATATATATTGTAATGGATTTAAACAATCATGAAATCATATAAAAACTGTAGCAAATTGAATAGTTAAATAATTGGGATAATGTAAATAAAATGCATACATATATAACAAAAAAGGAAATTGCAGGAATGAAAATTGTAAATAAATAAAATGACAAGTATTTGTAAATAAATTAGGAATCATCATATAAGATAGAGATAGCCTAAAAATACAAACAATGTAAAAAAATGTTTCAAAAGCAAATTGTTGAAAGGATAAAAGGTGGCATATAAAGTTAGATATTATGTCATGCAGATTTTAATAAAAGATTAATACTTACATAAAGAAGTATATGAAAAAAACCCATAATAAGGTCAAACATCAAAAAGGTTAAATTCACTTGTAAAATCATAATACATAGAACATGTATAGATCACATATAAGGCCATGAGAACACCAAATAAAACATATTTTAGATCTAAATCAAGTTACATAAATTCTTTAGTAAATAGAGGATCAAAATGTCAAAATTTTAAAAACCCTTATAAGTCTTCAGAATTGATGGAACAGTAAAGAAATTTATCATAATAGATGAAGCGTAGAGCATAGTTTATAAAAAATAAATAGTTCAAAAGATATAAAGTCTAAATTTTAATAAAATCCAATTTTTTTTTAAAGTACCTGTTAAATGACTGGTGGCTACAGGTGACAATTGTCAACTCAATGTTTTTGAAAATATGAATTAAATGATTTGGGTAAAATTTATGAGAGTAAAAGGTATTGAAATTTAAGTTGAAGTTTGTTTAGATTTTTGGATATGATTTAAAAGGAAAACAGTTGGAAATTAATAAAATAAATAGAAGCGGAAATGGAAATAGCAGGTGGCAAAATAAATCACATAAATAGGAAATCTGACAATGACAAATTCTTTTTGGTCGTCAAACGTCGAGCAGATAAGGTCAAAAATATCGTTCTCATAAATTCAGTTTCTATGACAACGAAGTCAATGTACTATGATATAAAACAAATTTAGTGTTCCATGTCAGAAAGAAAAGGGTAACCTGAAAATTTTAATTTAAATTTATTTGGAAAGGCGAATTAAAAAATATTTTTACAAATGGTCGAGAATAAGAAGATGATGGTATTAATGGTATAAAAATTTAAAAAAAAAATTAAAAGTATTTTCAATTCAATTGAGTGGTAAATTGTACCAGTAAAGTATTTAAAATTTTGGAATTTTAATAAAAGTCAACAATTCGAAGAAAAGAATAGGAAAACAACAACAGTGAGTTTTTGAAACATTGTTTAAAAGAAAATCATAAAAAAAGGTTAGTTAATCAGTTATAATAAAAGTTTTTCAAATTTTAGAATAATTATAATAGTTGTATCTGAATGATAAACAGTTTTGTAAAATAATTTGTTAGTTAAGTGAAGAGGAAATTTATTTTGTTTGTTTTGAAAGAAAATTAATATAAATATTGTATTGTGAAAATTTTAAATAAATTGTAATTTAATTGAAATTTTTGAAATTTGATTATTAGTAATTTAAAATTTTAAAGTAGAAAAAAGTAAAATGCAAATAGAATTTCAAAATTTTAAAAAGTGAAAGTGAACCTGAAGAGAAAGAGATAATTGTAAGATAAACAAGATAAGTATAAAATTTATTTATTTATTTAACATTTGAAGATTTGAACCCAAGCGAATAAGACCCTGAGATATAAAATACTATTTCAATTTATTTTAAAAAAATTAATTAATTACATTCTATTTTAATATATATATATATATATATATATATATATATATATATATATATATATATATATATATATGCAGTCAAATTGAAAACTTCATTTGGAAGTATTTTGATGAAATTCCAATCTATGTTTCATTAATTTCAGCCTAGATCTGGAACAAGAATAACTAAAATGTTTTAAAACCAGCGCATTCACCATATATTACGATAGATTAAGAAGTCGGTTACAAGATTATTTCGATTTTTTGCAAAATGGACCATTCCATGTCATTGAAAAAATTTGAAAAAAAATTTGGGACCAATCTGGAAGTGTATTCTATCAACCGAAACAAGAATGATCGATTCGTAGTTGCCGGAGTACTGAGATAACAAATTCTATATATATATATATATATATATATATATATATATATATATATATATATATAACGGAATTGAGAACCTCGTCCTTTTTTGAAGTCGGTTAAAAGAGTAGTTTCATATTAGGGAATTTTTAATCAAACATTATAACCTAAATTGAGCTTCGTAATCATTATAGAAAGCCACTCTTCTATTTTTAATACAAAAATTGGAATAGCTGTGGAATCTTTGTTCTCTCACAGATGTATAAGCACAAAATTTTGTATACTAACACCAAACCCTTACACTCAACGCTATTTCAGCAGTTAAGCTGTCATCATATTGGAGTGAAACAAAAAAGTTTTTTTGATTTATGAGAGAAGTTATAAGAAGTTATTATAATTAAACAGAAAAATTATATAAATAATTTTGTGGAGTCAAATAAAAACTAAAATTATATGGATTGCCAAAAAAAAACTAATTTTATTGTCATGTTATAACTTGTATATTTCTGAGTAATATGAGATTGAATGCATAAGAATTGGTCAAAAAATAACTGAGTTATGACGAGGTATGTTTTAACATCCTGACAGCTAACTTCTCTTATTTTGCAAAATTAACTAGAGCTAAACACAAATTTCGCTTCGTTGGCTATCGCTACTAATTTGAATTGACAGCTGCGAAAATGGTACTAGTTAATGAAGATAAAATTTGCATCAATACTTTAAATTAGAGAATGATATAGGGCGAGTTCTGCCATAATTTGTTGCTAGGCGATATAATAAAAAAGCATAACTTACAAATTTATAAGAAATTTCACCTATCACAATTGCCATGCGAGCTCAAAGTAGACAGGTTCCCAAAAAGTGTAAGAACGCAAGTACAACAGTTATGGTACTTTTATTTCAGTTTATCTAACTATTGGGGTTTTATAGTCTGCGTACCATGTAAACACATAAAAAGCATTCATTGCATCCCTACTGGAAATTAAATTAGGGCTTTTGTAGCGATTTTATATTGTCCGATCGCTCAGTGGTTTGTTTTCGCCCCAAGTTTCAGCATGTGTCTGTCACTTTGACGCAACTGAACGGCCTGAACCGCACAGAGCTCGTTTACAGCTCTGACAAAAGGCCTGCAGCTTTTCTGAGCTTTCCACAAACACGATAGGTTAGGCTATATTTTCCTACCAACCAAAAAAAAAAACAAAAAACGTGAACCACCACAAACTGTTTTTTTTTTAGACAAAGGGGCAAGTGCACTAACTATATAATGATGTTTGTCGAAGCAAAATTTGTTATCCGGAGATTTAAAACATACGCACATTTATAGTGTAATAGAATAATTATTTTTTGACAGATTCTTGAACGTGACCTCCTGTTGTATCTGCAAATATTCAAGCTTTACACTTATTTTAAAAAAACGAGAAATGTGACCCAAGAAAGTACCAGCATATTTTAAAGTTTGTCAAAGTTTAGATATGTCTGCAATTTTGATTTTAAAACCGATTTAAAAAATGAAGTCAGCACTCTAACACCATCAATTGTCGAGAACCTTTATCACTTGCGCTCCCCTCAACTGATTGAATCTCCAGAAGATTGTATCATAATTTCTTTCACAGAGTTTCGTTAACTTAAGAATTCTTTGTCCTAGAAATCACAAGGAAACAGCGTTATATGCAGTATGACTCCTGATTTTGAGTCTCTGTGATCTAGTTTTCCCTGAAACTTCCAAATCTCGAAATTCATTTAGCCATAAAACCCTATATCATGTTATGAAATTAACATAACTTTCTTACATTTATTTTGCAATTAAATTGTTGCCTGATTACATATACATGTCAGGATTCCAGAAGAAATGTATATATGTAGTTGACATTTACGTCATCATACAACTGATATTTCTCATTGCAAGTACAAGTTATTTCCTACCTGTCCTACCTGTAAGACTTAACTTTTGAAATCACATGTAAGTTATACAGTGTGCAATGTTCCTAATAAGTAACATATTTACGCTTTTCATTGTCAAACATATTCGCAAAAAATTCGCATGATTAACCGCGAATACGAATGCGAATGCAATCATTAAAAAACACGCGAGTATTCATTACATCCCTATTTCATACACAGAAATTAACATTCATTATTACTTAGAAAATAAAATGATCCGTTACTTTAAGACATTACTATTAGAGAATAATATCTGCATGCATATCTGTTGGTTTCTGTTTCCATTATTTCAAACCCAGACTTGCACAAAACCTTCAGCCTGGGGGCTTTCGATGCCTTGCAAACGACACACGTTTAGTCGGTTATATCAAATACAAATCGATAGGAAATACACCTCAAAGGAACGTTCAACGTAAAACTTCCACATTTAAACGTACCCTTATTCCAGACAAAGTATTTTATAAAACATCTCGCCTCGCAAATTAACCCCGTCTTAATAAAGGCATTACTAATTTCATTTCGAACATAAGGAAGAAAACTGCCCGGCGTTCGCAGCGTGCTACGGGGAAAGTATTAATTTCCAAATCAGTGGTATGAATATTTAACTAAGAACAGTGGATTAAAGGGAATCCAGACATAATGGACGAAATGAACGTCATAATTAGTGAGCGAAAAATCCTTTAAGGAAACAAAGAACATCAATGCGAAGCGCCGGCTTAACGAAAATTGCTTTACGGCAGATCTAAGCCATCGGGTTTTCGGGATCATCGGGAATTTTGTGTGAAAGAAAATGGAGGTGGGTTTAATGAAATTAATTTGTAAGAATTGCCATCGAAGATGTCGCGAAGATGGAATTAATTTATGTAGACGGTTTTTGGAATGGTTAATAATCTAATGGTGTGCTTCGGTGTCTATAAAGGGGCTGTATCTATAAGAGATGACAGCTATAATTTTAAATAAAACATAAAAAAATATATAACTAAAAAGCTATTAATAATTATAACAAAATACAACTCTAGCAAATAAATAACACACGCAATGTTGTTAGGTACCTATCCAGGAAATAAGAAATGTAAACATTAAAACATATAGGTAGTAAAGCATAGTATTTTCGGCTCCTTAAATCAATGAGTACCAAGCTAGTTTTGTTTGTATACCAGGCAAATACCTACTTAAATGCAAATTTTTCCATTTTGCAAAGACGGTACTTTTGGTTGTCACATTCTCCCGGCCTAATAGAAAATTCAGTGTCAAACTTTATACTGGTACTTGCTGGCTTATAGACAGGGTGTTTAGTTATAGCAAACAAAATAACAAAGTAAAGTGGTAGAAGGAGTTGCATTTATATGAAGATTGAAATATAGGACGGACTAGAATGATAGTGCCCGTAGGCAGCCGTATATACAGGATGGTTGGAATATAGGGTGGACTAGACGTTTGGTGGTATAAAAATGTTGAAAAAAATGTGAAATTAAAATTATATAAGGTGATTAAAAAACTGTTATATGATGTGGACATAAGCAAATCATATACAGGATGGTTGAAATATATGCTGGAGTTGAATTATATTTATACAGTGTGATTAAAAAATTATTTCTTTTATAGCCCATAAGAAGTTGCATAAAGTGTGGAGAGGAATTAATATTACACAGGGCGATAACATAAAATGTTAAAAAGGAAATAATTTATGTGGTAGCCCACAAGGAGTTATATACTATGGTTGAAATATAGGACGGATTTTACTCCGTAAATATAGGATGGATTCTACTCCGTCCTATAGTTTACAGAAGGCAGCTAACAAATTTATGCTTGTCCGTGGGCAGTCGTATGTACAGGCTGGTTGGTACATAGGTTGGAGTAGAATTATCTAGTTATACAGGGTTGTCAAAAAAGTTCAAAAAAAGGTTACATAGTCCATAAGGCATAAATATATTTTAGGCTTATTAAGTCAACGCGTACTAGTACATTTTGTTCGTAAAGATTTACCTGTCAATTTAAATGATAAAGTATCATTGTGTAATGTTGAGGCTTTCGATGTTACCTGGTTCTGTCTATAAAGGTTATACCTACAAAATAAAAAATAAAGAATGAAAACTACATGAGTTAAAAAAAAAACTAAAAAGTTGAAAATAAAACATTTAAAAAAGTATATAACCGACTTCTACCTATAACTAAAAAGCTAAAAATAATTATAACAAAATACAACTCTAGCAAATAAATAACACATTCAATGTTGTAAGGTACTTACCCAGGAAGTAAAAAATGTAAACATTAAAAGGTGCTCATTCTGTACAAATTAATTACCTACCAATCTAGTATATTTTTGAATTCGGTGCCAAACAACAAGCAATCAATTTTGATGAATTAGTAGATAAGTACGCAATGAAGGATTTTAGATTTGCAAAACTGCAAGTTGCACGTTACAGAAAACTATATGATGTCACCTAGGGATCTTCCTTAATAGATTAAACGTTAAAAAACTATACACATCCATAAGGAGTTTACGAAAAATGGACCAATATGTTAGGGATTTTGGTCGATTCCATGCACGCATGTGTTCATTCACAAATTTTATCACTTTACCACTAGAATTCTTTTCCAAAATTTGAAGTTTCACCAATCCGTATATATACTCTATTAAACAAGACCATATTCATTCAAGACGGTTCACCACAGAAGAAGAAATCAGGTAACATATAAAAAAAATGCTACGAATTGTTAACCTCCTCCTTTTTGGAAGTCGAATAAAAATAGATTCATAACGAAGTTTTAAATTCAATGTACGGTTTTATCAAAACTAACGACGAAATTGTGAACATTAATGATGCCTATCGGTTAGCCTATTGTAGAAATTTGATCACATTTCATTGAATTTTATGATTGAATATTTTGAGGTTTTTCTGTCGGGGTGTGTTGGATATTTTTTTCGAATGACTTTTTGATAAGAGCAGTAAATATATATTAATAACGAAGTTTGAAATTCAGTGTACAGTTTTATCAAAACTAATGACGAAATTTTAAAAAACGCGACGAATTATAACCTCCTCCTTTTTTGGAAGTCGGTTAATATTATAAATAAATATTGGATTAACGCTGAGGTGGAAACGAAAATGGAGCTTTCTTATCTTCTGTTTCGTAGAACTAAAAATTTAAACCATCGATTGATGTGTGGTGTTTTGCAACATGATCAGAATGCATATAGCTATAGCTATATAAATGTTGATATTTAGAAATAGTTTTGAAGACAATCAAGAAATAAAGAAGGTACTGATACCTTCAACCAAATAGAGTATAAACAATATCATCTTATACCAGGTGTCCCAGCCAGATAAAAGCAACTACATGGGTATTTACGAAACAGCAAGAGATACGGGGTAGCTATTCTGAGCTGCTGTATCGAAATTAAAAATATCTACAGGGGTCTTTAAAATATCGAGAAAAAACAAAAAAAGTGGTTTACGAAAAATGGTAATTATTCTTCATCGTGTAAATAAATTTGGTAAAATTTGTTTGTTTTGTATTAGCACCTACGGCCAATGACGTTAACGAATTTGCCCTAGGTCTTCTAGATTTTTGCACCCATAGCCAACTTTGTTATTTTTTAATTGAATGACATATAAAAGTTCTTTTCAACTATGTATAACAAGCTCATCTTTGGATAGAAAGTGTAAATTATTAAAGATTATTAGAATAGTTTTTCATTTACTTGGATGGTTTCTTAAAATTTCCCTAAAAAATATACAAATAAAAGTATTTTATTATTTATTTATTGTGAACAACTAAAACGTTACATATTTGTAATTTAATTTAAATTTAACCATTATTATCACTGCACATTCTGTATCGATCAATAAGGGATGTATATCTATAACCATTTGTCTAGGCATTTCTTTAACGGCTCGAACAACGACTGCCTCAAGTTCCTTTACCCTATTATAAATAATGCATAATCTTTATTCTTCAAGTGTCCTTTAATGCAAAAATCAATAGGCGTAAAGTCCAGGGAGCGGGCAGGCCAGGCAATGGAGGTTGGAATACTAAGGACCAGGCACCTTTCTTATGGAAAAATGGACCTCCGTCAAATTGTTTGGAATTTTGGTATGTTTTAGGGGTTAATGTTCTGAGCTCATATAGATGCTATGACTAGTTTTTGAGATATAGAATGTTTAATATCGAAAATGACGCATTTTTGATATAAGATTTCCAATGATAGCTGTGTTTTATTTCCGGTTATTAGAGAAGTTGTGATTTGTACATTATTGGACATAAATATTTCACAAAACAATTCCCATAAGTTTTGGTGACTTACAGGGTATTTAAGAAATACGTACCATGTGATTTTGGAAAAAATCTTTTTTTTTATTACAATGTCGAAAACATAATAAGATGTTATTGCACAATTAATATCTCTTTAAAGTAATAATTAATTAAGTCACCCTGTACGAACCATTCGTGCTGCAATTTTATGAAGACATTAAAAAGATATATTAACTGACTTTTTATACTCAACGGGATTTTAAACTGATTGCAAAAACTTTACATATTGAAAAAATGTATTTTATTATACTACCCCGTAGTTTTAAATTCTCTCCGTCAACTTTGTATTTTATTACATTTTTACGTTAACAAATGTTCAATGTTTTAATGAGCAGAATGTTATTGAAATTGTATTACTAGTTTTCGAGATATAGGGTGTTAAACATCAGAAATCTCTCCTTTTTCTTATCAGATTTCTCATAACAGACGTGTATTATTTCCGTATATTGCAGGAAAGGTAATTTTCGCATTATTTGACAAAAATATTGCACAAAAATTACTATTACTTATTTTATATTACAGAGTGTTTCCTATATACGTAACATGTTTTTTTAGAAAACTCATTTCTATTATAACGTTAAATACATAAGAAAATCTAATTGCTCAGTTAATATAATGTTAAAGAAATTCATTTTTGTACGTGTCCATACATTATACAGTGTTAGTTGTAAAATTGCTAAAGTGAGCATCTATTATTTTACCATTAATAAGTAACCCTGTATAAACCATGCGTCCTAGAATTTTTATATTAAATTATACAAATCTACGGCTCATCACACTAAATTCTACAAGTTTGCAAAAATTTTATAAATTAACGTATTGTAGTTTATACAGGGTTATATGCCCACTATAGCTATATTTACGACTTACACTGTACAATATATGAACACCTTCAACAACTCATTTATTATTAATTGTGCGATCACATCTTATATATTCATCGTTGTAATAAAAAAATAGTTTTCTGAAAAAAACACGTAACATATATGGGAAACACACTGTAATAAAATATATTTAATGGTAACTGTTTTATCCCATATCTTTGTCAAATAATGCGAATGTTTTGTACAGGGTGACGCATTAATAGGATAAAATAATATATGCCTTCTTTAGCTATATTTATGGCTCCCACTGTATATTATATGAAGCACACCAAAGAAATTATTACTTTAATGAGATATTAATTGTGCAATAACATCTTCTTATGTTTTCGACGTTGTAATAAAAAAAGATTTTTTCCAAAATCACATGTTACGTATTTCTTAAATACCCTGTAATCTACCAAAACGTATAGCAATTGTTTTGTGAAATATTTATGTCCAATAATGTACAAATCACAATTTCTCCAATAACCGGAAATAAAGCACGTCTATCATTGGAAATCTGATATCTAAAATGCGGCAATTTCGATATTTAAAACTCTGTATGTCGAAAACTAGACATAGAATCTATTTGAGCCCATGGACTCTTTTTGTCAGAACATTAACCCCTACAACATACCAAAATTTCAAACAATTTGATGGAAGTCCATTTTTCCATAAGAAAGGTGTATGGTCCTTTCATGAAGAGATTCAAAGCGGAAGGTAAAAAAGGGTATACAAAAAGTTGTATTTAACAATATCATATAAAAAATCAACTAAGATAGAATAATGAACAAATTATGCTTCTACGTTTGAAAGTGAAAAGTAAAAAAGTTTTCGATTTGGTAAGAAATTTTCAGGGCACGTATACTGAAGTGAGAATTAAAACCAACATTTACCTTCGTTGTTTACAGAACCTTTCAGATGTGAAATAGCCTAGTAACAAAGAATATGGTCTGTAAAAACCCTAATATTTACTTACGTTGTCAAATAGTCCGAAACTCGTTGTTAGTGCAAGGGTTTCAATTGATCAACAAGTGAGATTAAACTTAACCCGTCACAGAATCGTATCTGCATATTTCGTGAATACCAGAAGGCCGTGAAAGCTGAACAGGCGCCAATACTTGCCGCTATCCCGCACGGAGCGAAGCTAATAGCTTCATAAATCTCTAGGTAGATATATATCGATTCTTCAAGGGAGAGATATTCTGCATTTTTCGTAGCGACTGGAGAATGTAGAGATAGAGATTCGTTCGCAAGCTGTCTCAAGACGGAACGTTTTTATTAAAAATACGGGATATCGCTAAGTTGAGATGTATGTTTGAACAGCAGGAAGTAAAACTCTTATTCTTTAGTTTCTAAGTCGACTTATATCGAGGATAATATGTTTTAAGTATTCATCGAAGTTTGATTTACTCACTTCTGTAGCATGTGTTTTTTTGATTGGTACAAACGAACCTCTATTTATGGCTCAATACTCGATATTTTGTTTTGCTGACAGCTGAAGGTAATTGTTTATTTAGCATTATACAGTATGGAAATCCCTAAGTAGGTTTAGAAGAATGAATTTTTGAGGGAGACTGTTTTGTAGGTGGATTGTAAATATCGAAAAAAAATTTCGTTTAGATTCTCCATGATGCCCTTGATCGATCTTTCAAGGTTATAACATGGCCACGTTATTTTTCTCGAATCAGAACCACTATTGTTCATTAAATATTTGGAAAGAATGAATACTTATGAATATGTCCTTTAATATAGGTTGAACCAGTAAAGACTTTCAGGTCATATTCAAGACATAAGCAATAATTACTTTTATGGTTTTTTGGGCAATAACTAGAACAACTAGAACAACAGCATTAAGTAACATGTTTATGGAAAACTTTGAACAACAAGTATTTATATCAAAAGAAAGTAAACCTTTAGTTTGGTGGCGTTACGTTGACGACATTTTCGTATTTTGGGAAAACAATCTTGAAGAACTAGATAAATTATTAAATGACATAAATAACAAAGAGCCAACTATCAAATTTACCCTAGAAATTGAAGAAAATAACAATCTATCTTTCCTAAACATATTAATAACAAAAACAGAATCTTCGCTCGTAACAGAAGTTTATAGATAACCAACTCATACAAACAGATACCTAAATTTCAATTAAAATCATCCGAATACAGTAAAGAAAGGCGTCAATAAGTCATTGTATCATAGAGCAAAGACCGACTGTTCTGATGATAATAAATTCAACAAAGAATAAATAATTATAAAAAATGTTCTCACTGGAAACAATTACCCCACAAAATTTGTCAACAAAGCATTAAACAGACTTGAACAGAAAATCTAACCTTCCCAATCAACCCCGAACTTCTCTTATTAACACTACTACTACTCAAGACAACTACATTACAGTTACAACCATACCATATACACAGGGTTTGTCAGAAAGATTGAAAAGAGTGGGCAACAGATTTAATGTTAAAACAACATTCCAAACAAGAAATAGACTGAAATCTCTAATATCGAAAACAAAACCAACCAACAAAACCCAGAACTCAAAAAACTGCACATACAAGATTCCTTGCGAATACAATAAATGTTATATTGGAGAAACATCGAGACCATTAAACGTAAGAATAAATGAACACAAGAATTACATAAAGAAACGACAATTTGAAAAATCGAAAATTTGTGAACATGATTGGGACCTAGGCCATAAAATACAATTTGACAATTCAACTATACTTCACAAAGAACAACATAACACAAAACGAAAAATAAAAGAGTCTGCCTTAATTCTTTTGAATGAAGACGATTGTATCGCTTCTACTTCTGTAGAATTTAATCGTTTCTGGTTACCGACAATTAAGGAAGAAATTATTAATGGTAACCTCCTTTTGAACAACCCAGTATCGGGATAGTCGTACCTAGGAACGCCACTTATAAATTCTAAAGACAACTCTTTCAAATTCTTCTAATTTCTAATAAATTTGAAGGCTGTTTAACAATAATACATGATCTTTAGAATTTTTAGGCTACCTGTATATCTAAAAACAACAAATTTTCTAATGTCAATATAAATGTCATAAATAAAATTTTCATTTTGCAATTACATCAATAAATATAAAGCCATTGATAACGAAGTGAGAATAGACTTTAAAACGTTTGGTTTTCCTTAAATATACGTCGTTTTAATTGGATTGTTGTGTTATTGCCCAAAAAAACATGAAAGTAATCAAGAATATGCCACAAACAATGTTTAGAAGAGATTAAGCAATAATGTTCCACTATTTTGCACATCTTGGCAAAAAATGTGTTTTTCATTAAAAGCTCTGTTTGACCTAATATGATAATATGGTCAAAGGCATATTCTTAGGTAAACAATTTCATTATTTCCAAATCTTTGATAAAAAATAGGGTTTCCTATTCGAAACAATGAATTTGTCCTCGATCTACCAAGGGATAGCCAAGAAAAAACTTTAGTTCTTTGGGAATAACACCACATAAACTTGAAATTCTGTATATTTCAAATAGTCCAAACGTTTCAAGGTCTAAATCGGACCAATTTTCAATGGTATAACTAAACACAAATGAAATTAAAAATTAAAAGTATTCGTGATAACAAATTCTATATACTTCTACATTACTAAATAGTGATTTTTGATTCCATCATCAAACAGCTTGTCTCTTGATAAATTAAAAAAATACGAAAAACTACTACAATCTGAATTGATAAAAAAAAGTTTACATGAAAAAACATTTACCAAAGTTTACCAAGTTTTAATTTTTAGTCGTTTCTATACCATTTATGTTTACCTAAACAATATTAAATTTAACATCTCCTTCTGGGTAGAACTTCACACCAGAGCGAGATTTTTCTCGTTCGTCTCATTCGCGTCTCGGAAAAACTTGTGAATCTATTTCTCAGTATAACACCTGATGAATACATCAATCTGATCATAAACCTAGTAGACGAGAATAATATCAACCCCATAATTAAAAATGAAATAGCTTCTCTTCAACATCTCTGTCTTAACCAAAACTACTTCCAGTTCAACAACAACATTCACAACAGCACTCAAGGCCTAACTATGGGCAAATATTTAAGTCCCCTTTGATATGAAATATTCATGGACAATTTAGAAACCCTAATTTTCAAACATCTCAGTAACAAAATCTTGTATTGGTACCGATACTTCGATGATGTCATTGCGTGTTTTACGAGTACACAGGAACAATTACAGTTACATTACATTAAGTTTCCTAGAACCAACAATTAAAAGAAAATACAACAAACACACATTCTCCATTTAGCATAAACCATCACCACCCCATACAACATAAACTTACTACATATCACAGTATGTTACACAGACCCGTGACAATACCACTTAAGAAAACCGAAATTGATAAGGAACTTGAAAGAATCAAAATCATGGCTCTCGACAGTGGTTACACCGCTCAATTTACTGATTACTAATTAAACAGAAAATTAAAGAAAATGGCTATGAAAGAAGTCTACACCAATGACTCCAATCTCATACCTAAATGAAACCATACGTTTAATGGGACCCCCACATAAAAAATATCCCAATTTTCACAGAACAGAAACATATATACAGCCTTCACATCAATCAACAATTTATTTAGACATATAAAAAATAACAAAGATAAGACTCATAAAGATCCTAACTCGGGTATCTATGGGTTGAACTGTAGGAGTTGCCACAATTTCTATATTGGTCACATTGGATAAACGATTATACTGATACCAATTCAGCTCCCTTACTTAATCTCAACATCTAATTCTAAATAATATTATATTATATTATTAAGACGACATCTTTAATTATTTTATTACCTTAACTGTAAGAAACTTACCTTGTAAAAAACATAACTGTAGCATTTCCAATTTCTGATGAATCCAAACATGGCGTATCATGTCAAATTAAAAGAAATAAAAAAGGGAGAAATTAAACCTATATACAGGGTGAGTTTTTTTTATGATCAGTATGGGGATCTTGGAAACTAACTAACTAACTAATTTAATGACACTTTCGGATTTTTGTGAAAAGTCATGGCTTATTACATATTTTGAAAAAACGAAATTCTGTCGATTTAGTCGAATCCCTCTGCCTCCTTTGTTTTTGATTTTATAAAAAAAGTGAAAACTGACGGGAATTGTATCTCGAATATAATTGTCATGTCCTCGTTTGCGTGACAGCTCTCGTTTTCGACTTATCTTTTTTTGAATGGAAACCATAGTTGGCTATGACCTAAAAAAATCGGACATCTTTAGAGCTTTTCAACGATATAATACTCGATATAGTTATCATAAAAATAACGGACTTACGTGAATGCTTTTCTCTTTTATTTTCACTTTTAACGTAGTTAGCCATGAAATAGATTGATTTATTAATAAATATTCCAAAAAACATTGAACGATTTTTTTATTAGGTATATCAGATATAACGAAAAAACTAAATAAGTAGGTACTTACTAGAAACTCAAGAAATTAAGGTACATAATAATGGTTACAATTTTGTCCGAAAAGTCCACCATTGTTATTTACACAAAAATTGCATCTTTTAAGATTGACATTACCGCTTTCCTCACAGACCGCCTATCAATTTCTTCAATTGCTTGTAATACCGCCGCACTTAAGTCACGAACGTTCTCATACTTTCTTTTGTATACTTTGTTTTTTTAGCGCACCCCATAAATAGAAGTCTATAACTGCCAAATCGGGAGACCGGGGTGGCCATTCGCGTGGGCCATTTCTTCCTATCCAAGAGTTTGGATAGATATTATCTAAGTGTTGTCTTACTAATAACGATTTATAAATAGGTGCTCTATCATTTTGGAACAACTCAATTTCTAAACGAGTTGTCAAATTCAAATTATACAACATGTCTTGAAAAGTGTATTGCAAGAGATGGCAGTAGCGCTCCCCAGTAAGTGATTCGTCATAGATAAAAGGCCTCAGAAAAGTAGACCCTATGATACCACACCAAACATTAAAACCGAATTTTATCTGGAGTCGTCTTTGTTCTACATGGAAAAGGTTTTCTTTAGCCCAGATATGCTCATTGTGCCTATTGAACACACCACAGTTAGTAAATCTAATTTCATCAGACCATAACACCTTTAATCGAAGCTGTGGATTGTCAAGGCACATGTCTCTAAATCATGTACAAAACAAAATACGTCGATGTTCGTCACCAGCATGCAAATTTGAGAAACTGAAAGTTTGCACTGGTGGAACTTGTGCGCTTTCAGTACCTTTACAGTTCGTTGAGATGTGCCAGCTTCTGCTGCAATCTCACGAGTTGATGTAGATGGATTTTGATTTACCGTTGCCAAAACATTTATTTCTGCTGCTTCGTTAATTTGATTACGTTCCTTTGGTGGTTTAGTAAAAGATCCATATCTGCGTAAACAATAGTAAAGCATCTTAAATGTACATAGAGCAGGTTGACGACGATTAAAATATCTATGAAAGTATTCCTCAGCTGCACGAACTGAATTTTTAAGGCATATGATATAACATTCCACCATATTCAGTTCTTCTTCGTTAGAATATTCCATTTTACCAGGAAAACTTGTCAATATCGACTGTCAGTTCAGCATTACTAATGGAATTACCCTCAAATGAGGAAACGTCAAAACAGAGAAAAGCATGAAAAACTCCGTTGTTTTTATGAATAACTATATCGAGTATTATATCGTTGAAAAGCTCTAAAAATGTCCGATTTTTTGAGGTCATAGCCTACTGTGGTTTCCATTCAAAAAAGATAATTTTGTGTCATATCTCGAAAACGAGAGCTGTCAGGCATTCGAAGACATGACAATCATATTCGGGATACAATTCCCTTCAAGTTTGATATTTACACTTTTTTATAAAATCAAAAACAAAGGAGCTAGAATGATTTGACTAAATCTACAGAATTTCGTTTTTTCAAACTATCTAGTAGCCATGACTTTGTACAAAAATCCGAAAGTGTCATTAAATTGGGCCAGTAAAGTTGCAAATCTTTCCGAATTTAACCGTTGCTCTATCTCCGCTAGTTTCCGAGATCCCCATACTGATCATCAAAAAAACTCACCCTGTATAATAACTTCTTATCGATTGACTAATGAACTGTTCAATATAACTTATAATTTAATGATAAACGGCAATCAGTATGCTAAAATTAATTTTAACTGAAACACTGCCATTAACAATATATTACTTGATAAGTAATATGTTAAAATTGTATTTCGTTTATATGAAGTATCTCTATTTGCTTTAATTTGTGACAACATATAACAGAATAAATAAACCACAACTACAATGATACAAACCTGTCACTATGGTGACACAAAATAAAACCACACCGCAACCCAGTGATGCAAAAAAATCTCATTAATATTACAATTTAATAAATTCGTCATGTGTGTATGTATGTGTGTGTGTGTGTTTTTTTCATTTGAACGTGTCACATATAAATGATTTTTGTGACATTCGCACAAATTTCCCGGGAAAAGCCATCCGTTTTTCCGACATCACTCGACAACTGAGACATAAAAACAATTGCGACACATTAGTGTTTTCCAGTCACGTCCGTCCTGGCGTTCCGCAAGGCAAGTATAGGTAGAAAGTTGTAGTTTCCCAAACGAAGGGTATATTTTCAATTAATTAAACTGAATTCACTGTGCTTACAAGAATGAACTTCGCTAAATACACTCACAACAATATGATACGAGCAATTGCATGCATTGTTCCCGTTCTCGAAACAATACGCAATTTGTGTATTTTACTGCTTTATTGTTCTGTGGTTTTATGCCGGGTTAGCTGCTATTATTTATACGTAACAAGCTGTGTACCATAGAAAAAAAAAGATTTTTATATGTCCAGAGTGTACAGTTTTTAACCGACATCAAAAAGAAGAAGGATCCCAATTCATCAATTTCTCGCAAACGGCTCAAGGAATTTCCACCAGTTATACTCTATCCTGTTCCGGAGGAAGTGGTCTTATAATTTTTTCAATAACATAGCTTATACCGTTTCTTAGCGAATCGGGAAAACTATTTTACCGAATTTCTTTTACAGTTAACTTTGATGAAGTCACTTCTATCAAAATATATGGAAAAATTTTCTATTCGGAAAATGGAGTATAATAAATTAAAAAGAAATTGGTTTAGTACCGGGGGATCCCGAAGTGGTTCTATATATTTTTTAATAACAGAGCTTGTGCCGTTTTTTAGAAAGATGCGAAAAAATTTCAGGAATTTTTGATTAAAAGTGAAGTATCTTTATTTTTGGTAATATCTAAAATTCTTATCAAATAGACGCATATAGTAAGTTTCATAAAATATTGCAATAAACTCTGTGGGTTCAAATGTAATTTTAAAAACTGATCTTCACTTTCACTTTCTAGAAACTTTATTTACTCATTAAAATTCAAAATTTACAACAGCTGATTTCGATAGACAATTTACATCGGAATATCAAGACCACTCTATAAGCTACAACAACTAAATCATGAAATCTATATTACCTTATATATCCTAACTCGAATGTAAAAACACAGTTGTGCACTCTAACACCAAATCTTTATTTTAAACACTCAACACCGTTTCAACAACTCTAAGTTGTCATCTTCAAAGAGTAAACCAAATTAAATCGAAATTACAATTTTCTCTAATTTATACCTCCCACTAAACTATTACTTAACTAATTAGTACAAAGGGTACTGAATTAGAATTCAGGTACTTAGGATTTATCTATTGTTGCAAAAAATCTAAATGACCCAGAAAAAAATCGTTAACGCCAATGGATTAGCCATAGTCCCTAACATAAAACTATCAAACTTTAATAAATTTATTTTCAGGATGGCGAATATAGTGCAGTTTTTCTAATACCACAATTTTTGTTTTACTCGATATTTTGAAAACCCTAGTAGATATTTTAAATATCGATACAGCACCTGACTGGGGTTGGCATAGGGCAACTTTGTTTTTAACTGAAACTACCGTGTATCTCATATCGTTTTCGAAATCCGCATTTAGTTGTTTTATCGGGGACATAAATACGAATAATTTTGAAACAGATGTTATGTCCGGGTAACGATATGTAAAGTATTGAAACAGTTTAAACCATTCCTCGAAGTTTCTTTGGACTTCCATCGTCTTGAAAAGGTTGATCTCACAACATTTCAATAGCCTTGTATCTGCTATCGCCATCAGGTGAATGATGGGAAATTCAGTGTATCCGTGGTATTTTCCAAATGTTTTTAATTTGGACACTCGGCTCGGTAATTATACTCTCGTTAGAGATTATATATGCTGTCTCTATAAATTTTCTTTTATACCAATGCTCCTCATTGTGAATTACCCTGGCCTGATCCCTGTTAATGTTGTGGTGTTCGGTCCACGCGTGGATAGCTAGCCCAGACTTCGTTAGCTCCGCCCTTTGAATAGCTGTGTGGTGTTCCTTAACCCTGGTGTCCAGCGGTCGCTTTGTCTCTCCAATGTAAAGATTGCCACATTCACAAGTTATACTGTATATACAGTTATTTGGTATTGCTGGAGCGTCCGGCCTCGTTCTTGTAATCATGCTCCTTAGAGTGTTGCTGCTTTTGAAGATCATTCTGATTCCATATCTGTGTGCAATTCGTCTAAGTTTCTCCGACAAGCCTATAGTATACGCTAATAATAGTGTTGCTATCGTGGTTTCCTCTTCCTGCCTAGGTGGTTTGTCCAGTTCGTGATAGTTTCGGGGTAACCATTCGCCAAAAGGTCTTTTCTAAGTTTCACTTGTTTTTCTTTAGGACTTCTGGCGTACTACAGCTATTTTTGACTCTATAGATTAGATTTTTGATTATGCCAATTTTCGTTGTTGATGGGTGGTTAGAATTATAATGTATATACAGTCCTGTGTGGGTAGCCTTCCTGTAGACTGTTGTTTGGATTCCGGTCCTAGTCCTTTGACACTTTACATCTAGGAATGGTAGGCACCCACCTTCTTCCATCTCCATGGTGAATTTAATGGATGATTGGCATCGGTTTAGGTGCCCCAGGAATGCCTGTAGTTGTGTCTCTTCGTATTGCCAAATAATGAAGGTGTCATCGACATACCTCAACCATAGCTTGGGCTGCTTCTCGTATCTCTTCAGTGCATGTTCTTCGAAATACTCCATGTAGATGTTTGCGACGCTTGCCGATAACGGGGAGCCCATAGGCAATCCATCTTCTTGCATAAAGAACCTGTCCTTCTCTTGAAAGTAGCAGTTCTTGAGGCAACATTGCAGTAAGTCGATGATTGAATCTATTGGTAGCTCCGTCCTCTCCATCAGGGTTTCGTCTTCACTAAGTTTCTTTCTCAATATGTCGAGAGATGCGTCTAATGGTACGTTGGTGAAGAGATTTTCAACGTCGAAACTTACTAAGCGATGTTCTGGTCCAAGCTCCATGGCACCCACCGATGATTTCAACAAAATGCTTTGAATCCTTGACGTGCGATGATGTTTTGCCCTCCAAAGGTTGGATGATTGGTAGAAGGAATTTTGATAGTGCTGCTGTTGGCGAGTTGCATGAACTAGTAATCGGTCTGAGAGGTACTCCAGCCTTGTGTATCTTGGGTAGTCCATAAAGATGTGGTGGTTTGCTGTGATGTGTGTCCTTGTCTCGAATGGAATGTAGTCAGCATGAACTCTGAGAGTGTTGTAAGTTTTCCGTCCTATCTTGGGAGTTGAATCTGCAGGCAATGGTTTGTATTTTCCCTTCGACAGTACGTCCTTGATTTTCTTGTTGTACTCCGTTCTGTCCATTAGGATGGTGGTATTTTCTTTGTCAGCTGGTAGAATGATGATAGATTGGTCGTCCTTCAGTGTTTTTATGATCCCCCTTTCAGATTGGTGTTTTGTTTGATGTGTTGTGTTTTCTCAATCGCGGTCCTAACTTTCCATCGAAATTCCTCTAGTTGCGGTGTATCTTTGCTGCCTTTTGCTGACTCCACTGAACTGATGATATCTAGTATTGATATCTTTTTAATTAATTACCTCACAAGGAGGAGCTTTGGTATAAAAGAAAACTTATAGAGACAGCATATATAATCTCGAACGAGTATATAATTAACGAGCCCAGCATCCAAATTAAAAACATTTGGAAATTCCTTCGAGGAACGAGGGATATTGTCTACCAGATTCAAACTAACGTTAAACCATATTTCAACTTTTATTTGTGAAAAACTCTATTCAAATTAGTGTTCCTAATTTCTAGTATCGGGCCAGTATATAGCAATTATTTTAGCAACTTTTGTTTTTTCGACAGTAAATATTTCACTCTTTTTATGGAGGAAGTATTCAATATCATTTTATTTTATACTAAACACATGCCGTGACTGCGAAGGCAACCAGACCGTACATTATCGTTTTCTCAATCCGAAATATCTGAAAATACGTATGAGAAAAAGTTATACGCGAACCCGCAACCCCGTGTTATCGCTATCTCTTTCGTAGTTGAGATAATTCGCATTTTATTAAGATTGATGAAGACATCCAGGGAAAATACCAGACTCCGGCACATCTCGCAGACTCTCCGCAGAAATTAGCCGGGAGTAAATTGTTATCTCGGTTTACTTTTGGTGCGTGTAACGATTTTCGAGGAATTAGTACTTGGGGAAATGTCTGATTCATGTTGAGGTAATTGAAAGAGATCTAGAGGAGACAGGAACGTGAGAAATTATAACGGATCATCGCAAAGTTTTTGGGGAACTTCGGGATTGCTTGCAAAACTTTGCCGTATACGTATATTTTCTGCTAATATACACAAAACAGTAAGCTCATTTTCATGAGAGTTTGTCATATAACATACGGTCCAAAATTGTTAGTTTTTAGTGACAATTAAAATTTAAGTTCTCAGAAGTAAATCGGTAGTGTGCAGGCATTTTTAACCGACTTCCAAAAAGGTGGAGGTTTTCAATTCGTCGCGTTTTTTTTTCACTTTTTTTGTATGTATGTTACCTGATTTCTTTTCCCTGTGTTGCACTGTTGGATGGTTGGAATATATGCTGGAGTTGAATTATATTTATACAGTGTGATTAAATTATTATTATTATTTCTTTTATAGCCCATAAGAAGTTGCATAAAGTGTGGAGAAGAATTAATGTTACACGATAATATAAAATGTTAAAAATGAAATAATTTATGGGCAAGCCCACAAGAAGTTATAAACTATGGTTGAATTATAGAACGGATTTGACTCCGTAAATATGGGATGGATTCTACTCCGTTCTATAGTTTACAGAAGGCAGCTATCAAATGTATGCTTGTCCGTGGGCAGTCGTATGTACAGGATGGTTGGTACATAGGTTGGAGTAGAATTATCTATAGTTATATAGGATTGTCAAACAAAGTTGAAAAAAGGTTACATGGCATAGTCCATAAGGCATAAATATATTTTGGGCTTATTAAGTCAACGCGTACTAGTACATTTTGTTTGTAAAGATTTACCTGTCAATTTAAATGAGAAAGTATTATTGTGTAATGTTGAGGCTTTCGATGTTACCTGGTTCTGTCTATTAAGGTTATACATGCAAAATAAAAAATAAAGAATGAAAACTACTAGTTCAAAAATACTAAAAAGTTGAAAACAAAACATTAAAAATATATATATAACTTACTTCTACCTATAAATAAAAAGCTAAAAATTATTATAACAAAATACAACCCTACCAAATAAATAAAACATTCAGTGTTGTTAGGTACATACCCAGCAAATCTAAAATCCTTCATTGCGTACTTATCTACTAATTCATCAAACTTGATTGTTGCTTGGCACCGACTTCAAAAATATACTAGATTGGTAGGTAATTAATTTGTACAGAATGAGCACCTTTGCGTACGTACGTACCTAACAACATTGAATATGTTATTTATTTGCTAGAGTTGTATTTTGTTATAATTATTTTTAGCTTTTTAGTTATAGGTAGAAGTCGGTTATATATTTTTTTAAATGTTTTATTTTATTTTCTGATAGTCAACAAATAATTCGAGTTACCTAGTTTTATAAATGGAATTCATTAAAAAAAAAACATTTTTTGCTATCCAAATTGGTACAAATTTTTATCACTAAACCTGGAGTAATAATATAATAATATTAAAAAAACTGATAGCCCCGCTTCTAACATCTTATTAAATGTTTTGCCTGTTCATTAGGGTTTTCCCTTGTGCATTTTTCCTGATTTAGAATAAATAATTGCTCGGATTTCCTGGTTGTCTATACAAAAATTCCTCAGAGTTATTCTGAGAGAAAGACATGTTAGATCAATCAGTATTCATGCATATAAATAATGTTTTATATAGGGTATTCCATCTCAAATGACCCACCTTGGATATTTTCAAAATTATTGCAATAAGAAGAAACAGGTAGATTTTTTTTCGAGGGGGAAATTTTTTGAGGTGAATTAACGCCTGGGCGCATTTACAAAACAGTCCAATTCAATGACCTTGAGATTTGAGACAGGGAAACTAGGTGTTGTCGTATATCATTTGAAAGCCCTTTTTACGGACTGTACCGTCATAATAAAAATTTTTATTCCAATTTCTGTACATGTAATAATAAAATAGTATTAAAAAAAACGAACTTACGGTACAATAAAATGCCTCTAAAGCAAATGTTCAAAGTGTCTTCCATTGACTTCAACACAATAGTACAACCTTGACTGAAAGCCGTCTCTGTCATGGTTCAGCATAGTCGGTGTTATCTGACGACACTCCGCTATAATTCGTTGGCGCAGTTGGTCCAAATTCTATGGCTAAGAGATACAATTTTGGATTTAACATGTCTCCACAAAAAAATCCAAAGGGTTCAGATTAGGTGATCGGGAAGGCAATTCTATAGGACCTCTTCTTCCAATCCAGCGAACAGCGTATTCCAAGTCGCGGTTTTGACGAACTGGTGCGGCGTAGTGAGGAGGACCTCCATCTTGTTGGAAATGCAATTGCTCTTCATGTAGTAGAAGATCATTTTCTAATTTTTCTATTATTAATGCATTAATTTCATTTTGCAATGTATTGTGATAAATTTCAGCATTTGAATTACCAGGAATAAATAGAGGTCCAATTAGATGATTTCCCAAAATCCCTGCCCATACATTTAGTTTTACTGGAGTTGACTATGAGCTTGTCGAAGTACATGAAGATTTGTTACGCTCCAAAGTCTACAGTTATGTCGATTAACCTCCCCATGAAGTGAAATAGTGCACTCATCCGAAAAGCAAACATTGTACAAGAAATTCGGGATTTCGATCATACGCTGGGTCATAATTGTGCAAAACTCTTGCCTTCGATCCCAATCATCCTGATTCAATTCATGAAGTAATTTAATTTTGTACGGATGGAATTTGTACTTATGCAAAATTCTAAAAACATTAGTTTTGCTAATACCGGAAGCGGCAGAGATTTGCTGGACAGACTTCGTGTTTTAGTATAAGTTGGATATGGTCCAATGTAGGCACAGCTACCCCTTCATCATTTACAATTCCAATGGGACCTCTTTTTTAATTCATTATTGAGCCCGTCTCAACAAATTTTAAAATCAACTCTAATACGTATTTATGACGAACGTTACGAGCGGGATGGTTTTGGTTAAAAACCCTTGCAGCAGATCGAGCACAATTTTGATTTTAGTAATAAGGACTTACCAGCTCAACAATGTGTATACTATAATTATCTTTTAAATTTTCAACAAATCAGTAAAGTTATAACTTGACAGATATATGAACAATGCTTCAAAGGGTCATATAAAGGTCAGAACAGATAAACAAACTTGCTGTAAATATCAGTAAAAAATAATGTAAAATAAATGAATGTTTACATTTAATGTTTTTCTTGTATTGTGTGTTGTTACATGGTGCGTCAGTGAAACAGGATGGTTTAAGAGCGTACTATAAACTCCTTTTTCATACTTTTCCATGCATTAAAAACTTTTCATTCATTCATTCATTTAATAATCCGGTTTTACTACTAGGTCCGTTAGGTTTTCTGTTACATGTACAGACATTGTAATAAAAAATGTTATTATGACGGTATAGTCCGTAAAAAGGGCTTTCAAATGATAAACGACAACACCTATTTTCCCTATCTCAAATCTCAAGGTCATGGAATTGGTCTGCTTATGTTGAAAGCGCACTAGCGCTAACTCACCTCAAAAAATTTCTCCCTCTACCTGTTTTTTCTTATTGCAATAGTTTTGAAAATAACCAAGATATTCAAGGTGTCTCTTTTGCGATGGAATACCCAGTATAAATTAACGTGTTTTGTTCCTCTTTTTCTTTTGGAGATATTTTAAAAGTTATCTTGAGTGGCTAGTTTTCAAATGAAAGCCTTTTATACAATTTTCACTTTTGCCATACTTGAGCTGATCCCTGGAAAGCAACACTTTCCTCAATCAAATCTCAAGAGTTTACTACAATCTTGAATGACACACAAATATTTAAAAAATTTATGTTTTTTTTAATTTTGTAATGCATTTGTACTATTAAGCTAAGTCGATTTTTTTTACAGTGACGAATTCTTGTGCGGGAGTATTGAAATGGGTGCGCGTAAGTATACCTCAGTACCGGGTGCCGGGGGAAAGTGCGGTACTTCGTTGTGATTTCGAACTTGGCAACGACACCCTGTATTCCTTGAAGTGGTACAAGGATCATGAGGAGTTCTATCGGTACGTCCCCAAGGCACGGCCGAAAACCAACTGGTATGATGTTGAAGGCGTGGAGATTGATGTAAGTACTAACATATCTTTATACAAATTTGCCTCTTAAGCGAAGTGTAGGTATAAAATGAGAATGAAACGTTTGAAAAGGTAAAATATAAAATAATAAGAATAAATGATTGCTAACATATTATAATTATAAATGAAATACTTACACACTTGTCTAAGCAATGAGGTTTTGTGTTAATACTGGCCTGGGCCTTAGTTCAGGCAGCATTATTAGAGGCGATGAATGCTTGCAACTTTCTTCGTTTTAGGGCGCTCTACAATTTTCAATTTAATGGTGCTGAAAATCATGATCACTGCAATATCATGATTGAAGCCACAGTTGTAAACGTAAACTTACTTTCATTGTTCAAGCTTCTAATGAAGGCCATACGCTACCATCATGAAAGAACAAGTGAACCTATTTTAGTTTTCATTTGAACCAAAGTTTTCTAGTCAAGGCTCCCTTCAAGTATTTATTCTAAGAGCTGGTAAAGATCATCCCACAAGATATTTAAATAGTTGATGGTTTTCTTAAGCGTATCTAATGTCAGGAAATGGGAATGTTTAACTCTTTTTGTAGTGATGAATTTGAAATTCAAACCACGAGTTTTCAGACCAACCTTGATAATAAATGATTTGAGTTAACTATTTCTATATTTATTATAAACTAGAACAAAAATGTGTTATTGTTTCCTATTAGCACCAACCAAATTGAACAAAAATATCTAGAGTTTACACTAATGTTAAAATAAATTGTTAAAACAGTATCTTTAACCAGTTAATGGTAAAAAAACTCTGAGATATACAAACTGGTCTGATAAGTCACACCCTGAACACTGTAGTATGGGATAGCTTAAAATCTCTGTTCTGAATCTTGCTAAGCAAATCATAAAAAAAATCAATCTCCACGTTCATTACAAAAAGTTTTCAAACACAATCGATAACAGTACGCCTGTAATATTTATTTATTACTCTAATTCACAAACTGATAAACATAAATGAACATGGAAAGATCTTATCCAACCGCCAGTGAACAGCAAAGTATAAGCAGTCGACTGTGAAGATAAGCGAAATCAGTAACTCTCTCTGACTTAATTACTTACGCCACTTTGAAGTTGCCTTAGTGGAAATAAAAAAAAATGAGAGATTATTCTAACTAGTGATTTATCCGAGTGTATTAAAAGGAGTTGAAATAGAAATGAAATTACTGAAAAAGTAGTTTCTGTTTTATAGCATCATAAAAGTTTGTTTCCAACTTAACATTTAATTCGTTTAATTAAAAATTTTAAAAATGTGTTATGAGGGTATCGTGAAGAATGTCTGGTAGGAACTTATTTCGCATTTGCTGTATTTTTATTTTTTTTGTATAAAAATGCTGCTTCACCACTTTACTGTTCTCAAGACTAAAAAACTACTGGCCCGGATTGTTCCAGAATGGTCTGTGTTGTTCGCAATAAGTTTATAGGTACTGCAGTTCCAGAAATTCGAATTAGTTTAGAAAAATACATTTTTGCTGTCGCCTTCACCAAAATGGAATAATTTTTATAATCTATGTATTGGGAACGGACATGGAGGGGTGGCTTAAAAAACATGGCGGAAAATAGCTTACACTTTTAAATGTTTAATCCATGTGATAATAGGATAAGTTAATAAAATGTTATTAAATATCTCAGATATCTTAACTTGGACGGGTAATAACCCGAAACAAAAAAATATTCGCGATGCGCAACGTATTTTATCTGCGGGTCATTTAATTAGATGTGGGATTAATAGTGAAAAAAGCAATGAAAATGTAACTGTCGTTACCGCGCTTTGTCACATATGAAAGAAAAGCCACATGAAATAAAAGCAAATATAGCGAAAAGTGGAAAAAATATTTCAGTGACTTGTTCTTGTCGGGCTGGTGAAGGAGAAAAGTTCAAACATGCAGTAGCAACATTATTTCATTGTTACCGGTGAGTTAAAAGTTTCTAAGCTCTAAGATTTGTAATATCCATCACAGGTGTAATTAATTTTTAATAATTGTTAACTTTATAATTTAATATTAGTTTATTTATTTCAGTAAAGGTGACGATTTAGAGTAATTTTCATGTACAGATTTGAAATGTTCGTGGAAAACAGAACAAACTAATGCTTTAAAGAAATATTTTTTTAGCTCGAGTTGATGTAGGTAAATTACACGATGAAACAGCTGTCTTTTTCAAAGTTTTTTTCCTGAGTTATAATCTAAAAAATCGAAAATTACCAATTACTTATGTCATTAATATTTTATAACTTGGAAAAAAATTGATTTACTCAATTTTTAATTTTTAGGTTAAACTTTAAAAACTTACCTGGTAATATATAATCGGATTTTTTTAAATGTAGAGAGCAAATTTTTATTCGAGGAGTAACTTTATTTATTTTTAATAACTTTTTGCGTGTTTCAATTTATCACCTTTCTCCAAATTACCAAATAAATTTTCTAATAACACTGTACGCTCACCAGCCTTTGGAAACTTATGAAAAATTAAATTCAGATTTTTCTGAGCTTTACTTTTACAATCTCTTACTGCACAACAACTCCAACTTGCATTTTTACTTTATTTATCACTAATTTATTATAAATAAATTACTGCTAATATAAACAGCATGTATATTTACTAAAAAGTGTAAGCTATTAACAGTTTGTTTTTTTTACCACCAGATTGCGTGCCTCAATTTGTCAGTTCCCAATACTATTATCTATTTAGAGTTGTTTATTTGTTTGTTACCTCATCACGTAGTAATTACTCAACTGTTTTTGCTGAATCTTTTTTTGTTGCAAAGCTTATAGTTTGATTTAAAATCTGGTTTACATTTTATCTCCCTACATTGACAGAAACGGTTGATATAGGGAAAAAACTACTACAATGTTCGGTAAGACACCATTAATCAATTGGTTCCACCGCATGCACCAAAAATTAGGTACTATCTTTTATTCAAAATTCGGAATATGCTAATGTAACATGTTTTCATTTAAAAAATTTAACTGATATATCGAGTGTAATTGTACAGGGTGTTCCATATATAGAATAGGTAAAACTTAAAGCGGAGTAGAAATATATGGATTTAATAAATCTTGAAAAAACGGTATATTAGTTAGTTTTTTTTATGATCAGTATGGGGATCTCGGAAACTAGCGGAGATAGAGCAATGGTTAAAGTTTAACTTTTCTGGAGCTATTATTATAGTTATGAAATGGGTTGAAAAAAAAAGCAGTTGGTTATGCAGGTTGGATGAAGTATAAGATGGAGTGGAATTATAGTTTATAGGGTGCTTAAAAATTGTTTTATATCCACAAGTAGTCCACAAGTTCACAAGTAGCATATTATAGAATGGTTGAAATATATAGCATAGTATAATTTCAGCTCTACAGGTGGGTTCAAAAATATTATAAAGGAATTTCATGATCTACTAGTTGTTTCATATACCGGATAGATGAAATATAGGAATTCTAAGTATACATGGTAGTGAAAAAAATGTTTTATTGGTTGACCCATAAGTATTTGCACATACAAGGTTGTTGAAATATAGCGTGGAGTAGAATATAATAATTATACAATGTGGGTAATAAAAGTTAGAAAAATTTTGTTATATTGTTATATAACGTAGAGCATGTGCACTTGCATATATGGAGTACCTGAAATATGGGCCGAAGTCAAGTTATCTTAAGCAAGTGTGATAGAAACAAGGTTAGTAAAAGTTGCAAATGAAGGATGGTTTGAATGAAGTCTGAAGAGAAATTATATTCTATATTGTGCTTAAAAAAAGTAAGAGGAAAAATTTTGAAATATAGGGAGGAGTACAGTTAAACCGCAATGAAAATCGATTGTTTCATCATTTCCTTACCCCCAATGACAACAATTATAAATTGGTGACAAAAGTGTTCACTGAATTAATACCAATAATTCTTAAAAGCACGTAATTATTATGCCATGTAGCTTGAAATATAATAAACGTTAACTTATTTCTACTGAATTGGAAATATGGTATCAGAATATTTAGGTACTTAAATATTTCATTTTGATGACAGCAAATTACTATTTATTGCCATTAACCAGAATATATTTACGACTCACTAACTTTCAGAGAATGTCCGCTACTTATAATCTACTACCGTTTTATTAGTAAATCTTTTTTCAATTTGATTTTTACGTCAAATATTTACGTAATAAAAGCACTTAGAATAAATTTGTTGAATTACTTGATGATATAACAATTCTCTGTGGATTATGTTCAGTTATAATGACCTGTTATTTGAATACAAAATAAAAATGATAATACTTTGGTATAAAAAAGTTGGATAATTGAATGTCTGAATAGCATTTTCAATTAAAGAGCATCTTTTGGTAAAAAAAATATATATTCAGAAGACTGATAGACGGAGAAATCAAACATAAAATTGAAAATTTTAGAATTATTTGAAATAAGAATCATTGACTGCTGAAGGTCAATCGTCAATCTTAACAACCCCTGAATATACCATAGACCAATAACAACGGAAAGTCTTCCTTTCGTTATTTCAAAGAGTCACTGAAAAAACAATAGCACGAATTCTACACCAACGTCAAATAAAGACAGTTTTTAAAATCAATTAAACCATAGCCAAATTAACCGGGAAAGTCAAAGTACATAACGAGGATCGAGGAGTTATAGAAATTCAATGTCGCAGTTGCCCACAATGCACCATGGGTCGTATCAATAGGCACGTCAACAATCGAGGATATGAACACTCTCTGTCAGTTAGTGAAAAAAGGTACGACCACAGCTTTCGCACATCATCATGCCCAAACAGGACACTCGATCAACTTCGAGGACGGTAGGACTTTCATATTCCTCAATTCCCATTCATCTTCCACTATTAGCGAAACTATAGAAATAGAAAAACGATCCCTCGGTCTAAACCGATACGGTGATAGCACCCGCCTTCGTACAGCATGGATCTTCGTAGTTGACAAACTAAATTAACCAGACACACCCACTAACACCCAACCAATCACCAAACAGTCCCATCATCACGTGACAGATAGAGGTGTTATAGGAATTACATATCGCAGTTGCCCACATTGCACCATCGGTCGTACCATAGGCGCGTCAACAATCGAGGATATGAATACTCTCTGTCAGTTAGTGAAAAAAGATCCGACCACAGCTTTCGCACATCATAATGCCCAAACAAGACACTCGATCAACTTCGAGGACGGTAGGACTTTCATATTCCTCAATTCCCATTCATCTTCCACTATTAGCGAAACTATAGAAATAGAAAAACGACTCCTCGGTCTAAACTGATACGGTGATTGCACCCGGCTTCCTACAGCATGGAGCTCCGTAATTGATAGACTAAACCAACCAGACATACCCTTTAACACCCAACCAATCACCAAACAATCCCATCATCACGTGACAGATCGAGGTGTTATAGGAATTACATATCGCAGTTGCCCACAATGCATTATCGGTCGTACCATAGGCGCGTCAACAATCGAGGATATGAACACTCTCTGTCAGTTAGTGAAAAAAGATCCGACCACACCTTTCGCACATCATTATGCCCAAACAGGACACTCTATCAACTTCGAGGGCGCTAGGACTTTCATACCCTCAATTCCCTTACATCTTCCATATTAGCGAAAAATTCGAGGAAGGTAGGACTATTATATTCCTCAATTTCCTTACATCTTCCACTATTAGCGAAACTATTGAAATAGAAAAACGATCCTTCGGTCTAAACCGATACGGTGATAGCACCCGCCTTCCTACAGCGTGAATCTTCGTAGTTGACAGACTAAACTAACCAGAAACACCCACTAACACCCAACCAATCACCAAAGAGTCCCATCATCACGTGACAGATCAAGGTGTTTTAGAAATTCCATGTCGCAGTTGCCCACAACGCATCATCTGTCGTACCATAGGCGCGTCAACAATCGAGGATATCAACACTCTCTGTCAGTTAGTGAAAAAAGATCCGACCACAGCTTTCGCACATCATTATGGCCAAACAGGACACTCGATCAACTTCGAGGACGGTAGGACTTTCATATCCCTCAATTCCCTTACATCTTCCACTATTAGCGAAACTATAGAAATAGAAAAACGACCCCTCGGTCTAAACCGATACGGTGATTGCACTTGCCTTCCTACAACATGGAGCTCCGTAATTGACAAACTAAACCAACCAGCCATACCCTTTAACACCCAACCAATCACCAAACAGTCCCATCATCACGTGACAGATCGAGCTGTTATAGAAATTCCATATCGCAGTTGCCCACAATGCATTATCGGTCGTACCATAGGCGCGTCAACAATCGAGGATATGAACACTCTCTGTCAGTTCGTGAAAGTCGGTCTAGAACCTGATTTATCATTTACTATTTATTTGGTCTCTTGAAGATCACTCCAACGCAGGAGTCGAAACGTCGAGTATTTCATGAATTTAGACGCCTTTTTCACCCGGAACCTAGCCGAGTCTATAATGATGACCGCCGAATATTTCAGTGGGCTCTAGGGGAGAATTTCCTCCAACTTATTAAAACATACTGCAAGCTTCTTATTAGAAAATCCTAATTTCTTTATATGCTAGAGCAAAAACCATATGTTCTGATATGGATAAATTTAATAAAAACAAAAACATATTTCTAAAAAAAGTATTATCTTCTAACAATTATCCTAAAAAGTTAATCAATAAAGAGTTAGATACAATTGAACACAAAACAATCACTGCTCCAAACAATACTACTAATACCCTTAATAACCACATTACTACAACTACCATACCATGCATACAGGGTCTTCCAGAAAGACGGAAAAGAGAGGGAAACAGATTTAATATTAAAACAACTTTCAAAACAAGAAATAATGTAACACAAAACTCAAAAATGTTACAAATTTTATATTGGAGAATCCTCTAGACCTATAAATATTCGAATAAACGAACACAAAAATTATATAAAGAAGACACAATTCGAAAATTCAAAAATTTGTGAACATGCGTGGAACTTGGTGATACATACAAATTCAAAATTCAACCAAATTACATAAAGAAGAACCCAACACAAAACGAAAGCAGATAAGTCTGCTTATATTTTATTAAATGAAAACGATTCTTTCAAATTCTACCAATTTGAAAGAAGCTTTGTTGTGTCACTTGATCTTTAGAATTTTTGCAATAAATTCCCTGAGTAACATCAGTTTCATTGTCAAACATTAATGTCAAATTGTGATTTACGAAATTTGTCATTACGAGTCCTTTTAAGTTTTTAAATTTGTTCTTCATTTGTGTTAATACCATTGAAAACGGGTTTTGATTTAGACTTTGAAGCGTTTGGAGTTTTTGAAATATACAGACTTTCAAGTTTATGTGGTGTTATTCCCAAAGAACTCAGTAAAAGTAATCTTCCTTAATAATAATACTATCTAATTCAGTTACTTCATTTTCGACTGAATATCCATATATACATGAGGTACATAATAATTGAGGATCAAAAATTCGCCCACCTCCGATATACAGGGTGTAAATAGTTTGAGTGCATATATTTTAGGTGGAGGTAGTATACACCAAATTAAACAAAAAACTCTTATACCACTATGGTCAGTAGGCCTTAATAACCAAGAAAATCCCTAAAACATATTAAGTAAATTATTGTCAATCCGGCAACGTCGCTCGTGTTCGAAGCAGATTCACTCTTAGCACGAATAATAAAGGAATGACTACGCCGAAAAAAAATAAACACCTGTGTTTTTGTATTGACTGAAGATATTGACCTTAGATTTAAATAAAAATGTATGAAATATTTTGTTGAAAATATTTACGTTTTTAATAGGTATTGCAATTAGAATTTGTATTTGGCGGTTTCTTTTACACAATTATACAAAGTTGGGTAAATATGATATTCAACTCAAGAGATCTGTATATGTAGTTTTTTACCAGTTAAATTATTCGAAGAGTCATTATTACTGATTTAATTAATATTATTTATATTAGACAAGTAAATATGTAATCCTACTTACCGAATTTATTATAATGATAGAACTGAGGTGAAACAACAGATTATTCACAGCAAATGTTCAAAATGCCCACCATTACTATCGACACAAGCACGACACCGTTTAAACCAATTTTCACGTATGCGAGAAAAAATTCCTGGAATATTTCGGATTTCGTCAGCAGCGTCAAAAATGTGTTTTCTAAGGTCATTCTGGTCAATAATTGGAGTGGTGTAAACCTTACTTTTCATGTGTCCCCATAAGTAGAAATCTAAAGGATTGAGATCAGGAGATCTTGCTGGCCAACGTATATGTCCGTTTCGACCAGTCCAACGACGGGGAAATGTTCTATTTAAGAAGTCGACAACTAGATGACTTGCGTGGGCAGGTGCTCCGTCATGTAAGTACCACATATTGGAACGTGTTTGTAGGTTCACTTCATCAAACGAATCTGGTAGCGTGTTGTTCAAAAAATAAAGGTAATTCTCACCTGTCAAACGTGCAGGCAGTATAAATGGCCCAACCAAGTATTCACCACCTATTCCAGCCCACACGTTAACTGAGAATTGGTGTTGAAATACTGACTGGAATATTTCGTGCGGATTTAACCACGAATGCGTATTATGAAAATTTATTATACCATTCCTATTAAAACTTGCTTCATCTATTGTTAAAATATTGTTCACAAAATTAGGAAATTGTCGATGTTTATCTATTCTTATTTACAAGAATCGAAATCGCAAAAAACAATCGTAACTCTCAGTCGTTGTTAAAGTAAAAAATGTAGTAAATAAGTTGGTCTGTATGCCACGTTGCCATATCTATTCGGAGAAACTTACACTAAATTATAAAAGCATATTTCGAGTTTAAATAATCAATTTTCATTTTTAATGTGTCTATTAAAGATGTATAAGCTATTGAGTATTTACATATTTAGATTTACCGACATTTTGAAATCGAATTTATTTTATTATTCACTGTAGCAAGGGCTACATAAAATCTAACTTTATGTGTTCTTTTTGGCAAAACTATAGTTTATTTTAGAAAATGTTATAAAGCTTTTTGATTTGTTTTTGTCTGAAGTATTGTTCTTCAAAATCTTTGCACTCAAACCGTTTACACCCTGTATATTTATAGTATAATTTAAAATATCTCTTTCCACGCTATTAAATTTAACTGATAGATACAAAAAAATTTAACTGACTAACAAAATTAATGGTCCATGAGTGATACAAAATTAAAAGTCCATTCCTTGCACATTCACAGACAAAAGAATATTTCCAATCTATCTGCATAAAATGCACTATCCGTTTTTTCTTAATTAAATTTTTTTCAATACCAATCCTCCCCGAATTCGATTAACTTTTGTTAAATGAACCGTCTTGGAATCGTAAAATATTCAGCCAAAGCTCTGTTAGCGTAAAATCTTCTAATCAAATTGTTTCTGCATACAGTTAAATTGGCATATTGTGCTATCCTCAGATCAATACGGGCTCGTAATTCCATTATCGCTTTGAGTATTGTGCTGTATCTAACATGTGTACCGTAATTTAGCAAAGCACACAGGAGCACAGATCTATTTTGTGGGAAAATCCTGCACATTAAAGAGGAACTACGGGGGAAACTTTATTTATAGTCAGTTTATGGCAACGTTCTGAAGTTTGATGCTTGCACTAGCTGAGCAGTTTGAGGTTGTCGACACTACTGCTGTTGAGAAAGAAACTATATCAAAAGTAAAATCTGACATTGTCTGGGAATTGAAGAGCTCTATGTGATGCAGTAAAAGGCACTTTGCATTGTTTCCAGTAATTACTGTATGACTGCTGAGAATCCTCGAATATATTTGTTAGAAAGAGTCTATTTTTTAGTTTTGTCTAGATTTTTTGAATTTCCAATCATTCGGATATTTCTGATTATATCCACAAAGTCTCCAAAACTTCCATGTTCGTAGTCACAATTTATTTATTTTTTTTATTTACTTACTAGTACTTCATCTAACAGCCATAAGCCAAATCAAGGACTGGCATTTAAATTAGTATACATGTAAATTTAGAAAGTTACATATAAATAAAATAAAATTCAAATACTATGTACAACAACTTACAATATACATTGTCTTCTAATCGTTGTTTGTCGCATATTCCTGTTTATTTTTAGGTTTTTTGGGCAATAACACCACAATCCAAATAAAACGACGTATATTGATGGAAAACCAAACGTTTCAAAGTCTATTCTGACTTCGTTGTCAATGACTTTATATTTATTGATGTAAATTGCAAAATGAAAATTTGTTTAGTACATTTAAATTGACATTAGAAAATTTGTTGTTTTTAGATATACAGGTAGCACAAAAAATTCTACAGATCATGTATTGTAGTTAAACAGCTTTCAAATTAGAAGAATTTGAAAGAGTTGTCTTTAGAATTTATAAGTGGCGTTCCTAGGTACGACTTTGTTATAACAGCGCATTCGCCAAAAATGCGATCAAAGAATTCTATTGTTTCAGTGATCCCATTAACGTCATAAGGGAAAACCTAGGAAAAACCTTATGAACTATCCCGAAACTGGGTTGTTCAAAAGGAGGTTACCATTAATAATTTCTTCCTTAAATGTCGGTAAACAGATACGATTAAATTCTACAGAAGTAGAAACGATACAATCGTCTTCATTCAAAAAAATTAAGGCAGACTCTTTTATTTTTCGTTTCGTGTTATATTGTTCTTTGTGAAATATAGTTGAATTGTCAAATTGTATTTTATGGCCTAGGTTCCAAGCATGTTCACAAATTTTCGATTTTTCAAATTGTCGTGTCTTTATGTAATTCTTGTGTTCATTTATTCGTACGTTTAATGGTCTCGATGTTTCTCCAATATAAAATTTATTGCATTTGCAAGGAATCTCGTATATGCAGTTTTTTGAGTTCTGGGTTTTGTTGTTTGGTTTTGTTTTCGATATTAGAGATTTCAGTGTATTTTTTGTTTGGAATGTTGTTTTAACATTAAATCTGTTGCCCACTCTTTTCAATCTTTCTGACAGACCCTGTACATATGGTATAGTTGTAACTGTAATGCTGTAATGTAGTTTTCCTGAGTAGTAGTAGTGTTAATAAGAAAAATTCTGGGTTGATTCGGAAGGTTTATTTTCTGTTTAAGTCTGTTTAACTCTTTATCAACAAAGAGTAATAGTGTTAAGAGAAATTCTGGGTTGATTCGGAAGGTCTGTTTTCTGTTCAAGTCTTTTTAACTCTATATCAACAACGACAGCGACTTAATTCCCACTTTAGAAACTACATTATTTAAATTTTGAAAAATATATTTTATTTGTATTTTTAAATAATTTGAATAACAGATTTAATAATTTATAATTTAACACTTGACCTATTTTGACCTTTATCATCCAATCTACAGTCTCAAAATTCAGACAGTAGATTATATAAGACTTCCCTGAAATTTTATTATTAAAATAAAACTCTAATGTTAGTTTTTGGGGGCCAAATTAGAAAATTAAATACATATGTATTCTTATAAAAATCAAGCTAATCTTGAAGGAGATAAAATAAAAATTTTATGTGTGGAAAAAGAAAATGTATATTTTTTATAAATTTAAAACGCTTCCTTTAAAATACATTAAGGTTAATATAAGAAAATGCACTCATTCTCTGCTTGTCTGAAACTGGAATATTAGAATCTTGAAGATGGTACGGAACCCTTACTATGCACGTCCAACTCGCACTTGACCAAATTATTTTTGGATAGCACTGATTTCAACTTTTACCTGGGTTTGGATCCAGGATCTGAGTTATTTATCGTCTAGTTTTTCTGTCTCGCCCATTTTTGCCATACTTCGAGTTGTAGCCATTAATTGATTTAAAATGTTAACTTCACTTAATCCCACACTTCTGCCACCAAAATTGCAATAGATTAGTGGGTAATAAAAATTACAGGTATCCACTTTCACTTCTAAAGTTTTTAGTTTCCAAACAAATTCAGTGTATACAAACACAATGATTAATACTACAGCTGTTCACTTCTTTCGTCGATTCAATTTCACGTCGCAATATAAACTTTTCAACTTGTATAACCTTTGCCTTTTATAAGCCAGTGTAGAAAATATCAGAATTCGATAATGTGTCATCAGAGCGTTTTCAGGAGCTTTCTAGAGGCCGTCTTTTTTACATCCATCGAAATTTCGGGGTAGATATTGTGTTGCTTTTCTATTATTTCAGCCGGTTTTATGTTTACGTGTCGTTTTTTCATCGAAATGGTTAAATTAGAAGGTTTCTTAATTTTTCTCCGAGGCGAGATAAAATGAATTTAGTAGACCTTTCTTATCTTTAACTTTTCAACTTTTACTCAACAAACTCATTGTTACTGTCCTATTCGTACAAATAGACAGCTGATCTTCTCTATGCCAATCGTTCTTGAACTATTGCCGATCAGTAGTATGCCCATGGCCACAGGCGTAATAGTAAAAACCAAATGTAAATATTTTCTGTATCTAAAATACTGGACTGATCGTAGTAATTCTATAAAAATATTTTTCTCCCGAATAAATGCAAGCAATTCTACTAATAATTTTATTTTCAACAGTATTTCCTGAAATATATTTTTAACGCGCCGCGTGAAACGCAAAAGCGAGCTGTTATTAATTCATCCTGTTTCCATAATTCCCCTATAAATGAATACGAGTTCGTTCCGGAACATCCAGAAAATTCAAATTAGGCCTTATATTATTAATTTTACTGTGGAACGATTTAATTTAGCGCGATCTTTCTTACGATTTTCGGGTTATGGTTATAAAAACTCTCATCAACTTTGAATTTTATGACAACTGGACTGCACGGCGGCTAAATTAGCTCTATGCGGGAAAATCCATATTAAATGTGCTTTTATTAAACGTCAGGGGGTTGAAGCAGACGCTAACTTATTTGTTTTTTGTTTATCGCAAAATATTTACAACCACTTTTCTACAATGTATTCCTTTTCTGAAATTCAGATGCCCTTAAATACAAAATGAACTTAAAAGTAACATGAAGATTTTAGCTGCCTAAGGTAATTGTAATTTTATATGAATAATCTAGTTTGATATATACTAGAATCGCCTGTGGTCGAAATTCGACCTATTTAGTTAGTAAGTAATGAAATTCAACTACTTTTTCATATACAATTAATAGACTTATTTGTGCTAAAATTCGTAATTCTTAATTTAATATAGCAGAGACAGTAAATGGAAATTAAATACAAAAATTTAGATACCAGGAAATTTCTTAAAATTAAATAATTCAGCTATTAACCGGTAGAATAATATAGAAAACACAATAAGGTAAATGACAATTGCAATTGAAAGAATTGAATAGTTATGGAGTAAAAATCATATATCTAGAAATTTCAAAATATTCTGTTTTAATTTATTAATAATACAATTTCCAGTTGTATATTGAATAAATTCAGTACATGTGAGACCGAGCTTGAATCGTAAATTTAAAGATTCGTCAAAAATGTTGGTACATATAACCAGATAATCGGACATGCTGTATAAACTAATTTTTCACCACCCCTTTTTACCAAGAACCCTCTAAATTCAACCGCTAATAGGCTACACTATATAATTATTTTCTCTAACGATGTATAATTATAATTGCACTCTTCCCTGTTTTTTAAACACTCTGTATATGCAGCTTCTTATGGGCCTCCAAAATACATTTTGTTTCTAACATATCTGGAATCACCGCCCTATAACTAAGTAAATTTAAATATGCATATGTAATTGCTGTGGGCTACATATAACATTTATGAACATCCTGTATATCCTATAACAATATCGATTGACTTTCATTGTGAGTCTTAAATTAACATGAGAACACATAAGTTTTACCCATCGAAAAATTACCTAACCAGAAGTTTTTACTTTAATTTCTTGAAGGGCTTAGTAATAAAAATATATTGAAACTATTGTAATTTCAAAACTCAACTGTCATAACTGTAACAATCTTTTTTTGTCGGTTATACGATTTTTCCCGAACAAACTATTTCTATATGCCGTTACTATAGTTTTCTAAAACTTAATTACATATAATTAAGGTTTTATTATTAGTTAAAAATATTTTCAGCATTTGTTAAAGAAACATTAAACAGCTTTTCATTGAGAGCTAATATTTGAGATGTCGTGTTAAAATTAATTTAAAAGAATACCTTGCATGAAATAAAACTGCAAAACAATTTGGCTTATGTTATTATTATAACTTAATCAAGTTCTATTTGTACATGTCAAATATAAATAATTAACAGAACACTTGCATATTACATCTCGTGAGTGTTCCGTTATTTTTGAGGCAATAATAGATACACATGGTTTCCCAAAATATTAGTAAATTGTTATTAGAGTTGTGATAAAAGGGGTTACATACTGAATTCGTGATAATCTGAAATAATATGTAACAATTAAGCTTAAAATCACTTACGTAAAAATATCTTGGCTCGCCTGAAAATGCGAAAAATTTGGTCACTGTAATATTGGCTGTTGTCATGGAAAAAAAGTACCATCACAGATGAATAGAAAAGAAAGTTTTGGAGCATAACCTTAGTAAACCATGGTCCATTAATTAAATCATTTTATTCTTCTTAAAAGACAATTGTGTTTTTACTCTCGACTGCTCTCAATTATCCCAATGTCAAATTTGGAATAGATTAAGGCTTAAACTAGTTGTTCATAGATGGCGCCTCGTCAAATAAATTAACTTTACTTATTTTAAAAGAAATAAATAAAGAAACTTTATATATTCTGCACACCTACGGCAAATTACCTTTCGAATGGTATACGTTTCATTACCCTCATTTGAAAATGAAGCCCGAAAAAGGGGAGTGCGTTTAAGACTTCCCGTATTAATAAGAATATGATACTCGAGACTTGTACATGCCAGATCAAGATCATTGTTAAATGATATGCTTTTGAGCAAGACCTGAGACCGACACCGGATTCTCGATACCAATCTTAGATGGATTAGTGTAAAAAGCATCCGTAAAGTGTATCAAATGAATAATGCATGACAAAAAGTAGATTTGCATAATATTTTGGCATTCAAAAAATGGTTCTCCAGTACAATAATTTCAAAACCTCATTCCAGATATAGAGTTTTGTCACTGCTCCCGATAGCTTTTGTTTATCTTCCAAGACACTGTAGCGCAATCCATGGTCTCTCTATCATTCCCTGTCCTAACCTTTTCCTTCCAAAAAATCGACATGCTAAAGCTGTGTCCCACGTAACGGCGATATCCGCATTGCGGGCGGTGCGATATGTCAAAGTGACAATTATAAATTTCAACTAAATGCTAAAACAAACAAATTGAACGATTCGATCACACAAAATCGCTACAATAGCACGAATTTATTTTCCAGTAAGTACAAAATTAATTCTTTTATGTGTTTAGTAGTTTGCAACTGTCACTTTGACGCAACGCATGGCCCGCACTGCGCATATCCTCAGGAACAGAACGCCATCAAGTATGAATCCTAAAATGAAAAATCTGTAAATCAAATTGATCATAATTGGTGAGTAGCTTTGAACAATTTCCAAGCAGTATACATTGTTGTATTCCATATTTAAAATTTAGCGTCATCTAAGTAAATCTTAAAGCAATCCTTCTGTGAACTGAATTAGTCACTTTGTGGTCATATGTCTAGAGTATAAGCTGCACAGTTTAGGTTTTAGAGGTGATTTTTTGTTATTTATTATAATGTTCTTAAAAATAGAGATATTTGTGCACGATACAGCTTCAGAAACGCATGAGTTAAATATTAGTGTTCCACAGGGTTCTGTATTGGGACCACTCTTATACTAGTTATAAATTGACTTAAAAATGTTTGTGAAATGCAGGGTTACTGCCATTCATATCTACGAAACTACAAGGTATATGGCCTCAGCAGAATTTTACCGAAGAAATAAGGAGAAATTTATACTATTCATTTTGGAGGAAAAACTACAAAATTAAATGAAAATATAAAAATAAAATTCTTTCTAACGCATCATGTAATATGTCTGATGAAAGGCCTCATTATAACGAAAACAGATATATTTTTACATATTTTTCAAATAAATTATTTAAAAGATATTAAAAATATAAAAATATTACCCATTCCCCCTTATCTCCAAAACTATAAGCCATAAAATTTTGAAAAATTAGAGGTATATCTGAGTTTAAGAGAAAAGATACGGAGAATCCCTAATATAAATTTTTGGGGGGCAAATTACAGAATTAAATGAAAAAATTTAACATTAAAATTGTTTCTAACGCGTCATGTAATATGTCAAATTAAAGCGCCGCTCATTATGACGAATTCAAACATATTTTATTCATATTTTTAAAATAAATTATTTAAAAGATATAAACCAAAATATAAAAATATTTACCAATTCCTCCCGTTATCTCCGAAACTGAAATACGTAAAAATTTGGAAAAAAATACAGATATACGACCTTTTCTGAAATTTGCTAGAAAAATAAGGAGAACCCACTAATATTAATTTTGGGGGGCAAATTACAGATTAAATAGAACATGAAAAATTAAAATTATCTATGACACATCATATAATATATCAAATCAAAGGCCTCATTATGACGAATACAATTTTTTTTTCATATTTTAAAATATATATTTTAAAATATATGAATAAAAATATAAAGAAAAATTTACTAATTCCCGCTTTATTTCCGAAATTAAAATATCTAAAATGGTGAACAAAAATGTACGCGTATATCGCCTTACTGGAAAAATACAAAGAAATCCCTAATATTGATTTTGGGGAGCACATTATAGAAATAAAAGGAAAATAAAAAAATATTATTTTTTAAAAAGCATCATGCAATACATCAAATGAAAGGGCTTATTATGGGAAATACTAATGTTTTTTTTATATATTTTTAAAATAAATTGTTTGAAGGATATTAACAAAATAATAAAAAAATACTCATTCCCCCCTTTTATTTATTATAAGACCAAAAATTTACCTCAAAATTCTCCTAAACTTTACAGGAAAAATAATTAGATACCCCTAACATTATTTTTTTTTCATATTTTTAAAATTATTTTTTTACATGATATTAACAAAAATATTTAAAAAAATCTCATTTCTCTCTCCCTTTATTTCCGAAACTGTCCTACCTAAAATTATAGAATTAAATGGAAACTAATGTATATTTTTGTCAAAGGCATCATGTAATATATCAAATAAAATCATTTGCTGAAAAGATGTTAACAAAAATATTAAACATGGTTTTATTCCCCACTTTAAATCAGAAACTACATTATCTAAAATTTAATTTTTTAACATTTAACATTTAATTAGTAATTTTAAAATAGTTTGTCTAAAAGATTTAATAATTTATTATTTAAAACTTGACCCATTTCAATCAACCGAATCATGTAGGAGATAAAACAAAAAGTCTCTGTGTCTGAAATAAAATATACGGATATGTACTCATTCCTTGCTTGTCTGAAACTGGAATAATAGAAAAATATATACTTTGATTTACCTACGGTTGTATCAAATCTTACAGGTGGTACGAAATCCTTAGTATGCGAGTCCAACTCGCACTTGACCAATTTATTTAGAAAATCAGCTACTTGCAAAGGCAACAGCAAATACCAAACACTCGGCTGTTGACGCTACGCTGTCCAACAAGAATTATAACAAATCTCCTCTAGTGTCTCCCATTGTTTCACCCGACCTGAACTCAGAATTCTCCCGTTGTTTCACTTGTAGCCGAACTCAAAATATGCCCACCCTGGTGGTCACAATGTTCCCAAGAACGTGATTTATGAAGTGTGTTTGCCGGAAAAAACATTCGGAAATGCGTGTGTGGAACCAGGAAAAACTCGTATAAGTAATGATTTCCTTATCGGAGTGCACAACGCCACTTTTTTTTCGTTTTCTTGTTGAAAACAAGTGGACCATTTCCATGCATCTCTGACGTACAGCTTCGCCGGATGATGATAAAGAGTATCCGAGGATATAATAGTTGTCGGCAAATAGAGAAAATCGATATGATACACTTGTGAAGCGAGTGGTTATAACGCCACTTGGCGGAATACCTATTCATTATAAGTGTGATTAAAAAAATTGCGGCAGAAAAATTAATTTGGACTTTTATGAATTGAAAATTCTAACGACTAAGTTATGGTAGAAGCATTCCTTCGTGATACTCAAACATGAGTATAATGAACAATGAATTAACTCATTAAAGCGAAAGCTTCTTAACGGAGTTCCACATTCACAGATATGAAAATAGATGAGCAAGGCAATGAAATGCATAACTTTAAATTTCATTTGTTTCGACACGATACGACCGACAGATCGACACCATACTCCGCTTCGAACTTGGAAAAAAAGTCCTTTGTTTACATCGTTTTGTTATGGTAATATAATAATCAAAGTACGTTTACCAATCAATAGAGGCACTGACGTATTACATACAGCTGGAACTTTTAAATCCTCTAAATAACTTTAACTAAATTAAAGCTTAGTGGGCAAGAGTCTAAAGCACACGGATGCGGGTTCGAAATACTTTTATTTTAATATTATGTCATTAATAATAAATTTTATGTAGTATTTTCAAATCACATAAAATGAATAAAACTCATTTTAATAGTACATAGAATAAGAACTTGAATAATTTAAATTGTTGCTATCGTTGAACATATAGGTATATAATTTATTGTTTTATATAAACGTTATGTTTGTAATGATGTTAGCTAAGAACAAAACGAAATTTTCGTTGACTCAATATCTTAACTTATATTTCATTGCAGATATATAAATAAATAAATAATTAGTCTTTATTGAGATACATTACATTGTGGCGAAGTTTAGCTAGGAGGCTACTCTTATACTTAACCCTAATGCAACTATATGCAAATGTTTAAGTAACAAATCACATTGAATATTAATATATAAACATACATATACATATACATATATATATATATATATATATATATATATATATATATATATATATATATATATATATATATATATATATACATGTAATAAAAAAACAAACAAAAAAAAAAAGGAATGATACTAAAGCAAGAAAAAAAAACAGATACCTACAACATAGAATATAATAAACTATTTGTTAAGATTTGATATTAAAATGAATGATTTGTTAAGCACTAATAACTATATACAAACATATGTATACAGTCATGTGCACATATAGACATATTTACATACATATACTTGTATACACGCATATACATTCACACATATATACAGACTTCTATATAGTTGCTTTAGTCTGACAAAAGTGGATTTTATTATGTTTTTTAAGTGTTCTGTGAATCGTAATTTTGAATCTACTGTAACACCCAAGATTTTGATATTATCTACTAAAGGGATGATGAATTTTTTACTTTTAGTTCGATGTTCCTGGCTGCTTTATTGTATAAATTATTCTGATCAAATAGGATAGTTGCGCTTTTCTTAGGATTAATTTCTAGACCATGTATTCTGAAGTAGTTGTGAGTATTAAGTAAGTACAGATTTACTTTATAAGAAACTCCTTTCAGAGTTACATCAAAGGAGTAATATAGTTGTATATCGTCGGCATATGTTTGTACCATACAGTGTTCCAAGCTTGTATGTAAATCAAAAGTATATACAAGGTACAGTAATGGATCCAGAACCTGATGGTACATACCCTATACTAGAAATACCTTGAGACGTTTTGACTGTTTGCTTCCTATCTGCAAGGTATGATCTGAAGAAACTCAAGGGACATTGGCTAATCCATAATACTTTAACTTGCTTATTAGAATACTATGGTTTACCATATCGAATGCTTTCGAGACGTCGATAGTTTGCCAGTACAGTGTTCTTGTGGTTATCCAGATTAAGTATGATGTTATCTATTAAATTTAATAAAGCTGTAGTTGTGCTATAGCCTCTACGAAACCCTGATTGATAGTTAGGAAATGTATTTTGTATTGTGAAGTAGTTAACTAACTGCTTGCATACAGCTTTTTCTAAACTTTTTGACTAAAAACATAAAACACTAATTGATCTTAAGCCCTTGAATTCACTGGGATTACTGGTTTTGGCTCGGGGGACAATGACTGATGTTTTCCCAATTATGAGGAAAGTAAGCTGTTTGAAGACATACATTAATAATATGTGTTTTATAGTTTATTATGTACGGTATGCATAATATAACCATATTCTTATTAATATTACCTGATCCTGACGTTGATGATTTAATTGAGGAGACTATATCTATTATTTCGTTTTCATCCTATGATCGAAATTCACAGGGAGTTAAACTATTCGGGTGATAAGCTTCATTGAACCTGTTAACGGTATTATTAATTATAAAGTTTTCATCACAATTGTACCTATAATTAGATAGGAAATAGCTATTGACTACGTTTGGTTCCAGTAAGTTAGTAGGTATGTTAACATTTGTTTGATAACATACATTTAAGCTTCTTAGTTTACTCCATGCTGCTTTAGAGCTAAGGTTTCCGATGTGACATAGATACGCTTTCACTTCTCTTCTAATAGAGGCTAATGCAAAATTTCTCAGACTTCTGTAACTGACCCAATGATTGTTATTTCTGGTCCGACGGAACGTAGAAAAGGCAGTGTCTCGCTCATGTAGTGTGAGTTTGAACACCGGTGTTAGCCACGGGGCTGGTTTTTTGGTTATTCAAATTTTCCTTACAGGAGAATGGTCATTAAATATTTCAGTTAATTTATATTTAAATTAAGAATTAAACGAGGATTAATACTTGAATCGTAGCAAAATAGTGACAATTATTTTATTTCACCTGATATTTATATCCATTACTAAGAGTGACACAAAGGAAGAAAAATAGAGAGAGTGAGATAACCAGAGAATATTTTGTAAGAAGCTTTCGCTTCCATCGTTCAGTCTCAAATACTGCTGATCTTTTTTTATCATTCATGCAGGGCGTAACATAATACAATGCAGATGTCTCGGTAGGTGACAGAATAAACCAGTATAAATTATAAATGATGATTGAAATACGGACGGAGTAGAATTATATTTACAAAAGGCAGTTAAAAACATTATGGTGGTCCATAGGCAGCCGTACTTATAGGATGATTGGAATATAAGAGTGGGCGGTTGGTGGTATAAAAATGTTGGAAAAAATGTGATATTTAAATTATATAGGGTGATTAAAAAACTGTTATATGATGTGAACATAAACAAATCATATACAGGATAGTTGAAATACATGCTAGAGGAATTATGTTATAATTATTTTCAGCATTTTAGTTATAGGTGGAAGTCGACTATATTTTAAAAAATATATTTATATTTCGGTTTAACATTCCAACATTGTAATCAAACTTCTGCAAAGTTGGGTTGAAGTAATTCAGATTGATCATGCTCAGTAAACCATAAGCATAATATCTTGTAATTCGCAGCAGTGATATCACATTTCAGTTAAGAATATCTCTCGAGGGCGAAATGGAAAGAATACGTCTCAAATGCAGTAAGAAAGCATAACGTTGGATAGAATTACAACCAGTTGTCTTGTTGAAAAAAAAAAAAAGAAAACGTAACTTCGAAGTTGGGGTTGAACTTCTTTTCTAACTCCGAGGGATAAAAGTGAGTTGATGTAGTTTAAAATGTCAGTTGAGAATGCAACTCCCAGTGAGTTTTCTAATTACTTCTTGATATCTTCAAGTGGTAAAAGAGAAGAAAATTGCTGTAACGAGGAAAGAAAATTTTTATCTTCAGGGCACGATATAATTTGTTTTTTTTTTTAGAAAATGGGGTCTGGCATTGTTCTGTAGTACTTCAGTTAATTCTGAGCCTATAGATCTGCAGCAGTTTTTTTAAATTCCTTGGTGTTCCTCTTGGAAACTAAATTCCGTTTAAATGTTTGATGTTTTTAACCTTTAACTGTGGACGTCACAATATTGTAACATGTCCATGGACGCGAGGTCTCACAGACCGCTATAAGTTTTGATTTTTTTAAAAGTAAACAATTGTTTTAGTTTTACTTATTTATTTTTTATTTACATTAGAGACATCAAAATCAAAAAATATAACAATAGTTTAGCTTATATAAACTTTTTTTCTTATATATTTATATAAATAATATTTTAAGGCACTTTTTAGCCTAAATTTACCTGAGATAAAAAAAAAACTATAACTTGAAAAATAATAACTTTTTCATAAACCAAGGGTAATTATCTGTAACTATAAACTATACTGAACATAAAAAACAAAAAATCAACTTCTTAACCTAAAACATAAAAATTCTGACATGGGTCAAAAATCAGTAAAATTATTGACATTCATTGCACAAAGGCTTGGAACACTGAAGGCATATCGCTTGTTTACAACTAACACAAGTGTAGTTAGTCTTCCTCTTTAGTTTAGGTGGACAGATTCTACAGGTCTTTCGCTTTAAGGATTCGATTTCCAAAGAAGGAGGCTCTTCTGAAGATAAGTCTGCTCCTAAAACTCGCTTTAGTGTCAAATTCAATTCCTTGGGCAAATTTGAGTTGATGACGCGTCTTTGCATATGAGGCACGACCAAGGATCTTGCTAACTTCTTGAGAAAATCTCCTCTTTCTATTTGTTTAGACAAGTGCTGATTGTGTAGAATATGAGCATTTACACCACACAAGTCCAGAACTGTAAAAAACACAACCATAGGCCACCTTCTAGTTCGTCGACTGCTTGAATAAATAGAGCATTTCTTGTCTGTCTCATCCACTCCTCCTTTGGTAGAGTTATAATACTGAATAATTTCAGGTTTATTGATGCGATCGTCGATGGTGTTACTGTGATGCATTGATGATACCAAAACCACAGCTTTGTTCAATTTTGGACATACGAACACAGAGTTTTGTCTTTCGTAAACCCAAACAAAGCAGAACCAACTTCACGAGACTTGTGTGGCTGGAATTCTTTTGGTAATTCCCTTTTATTTTTTTTCACGGTTCCAACATATGTCAGTTTTCTCTTAGCTAGTTCATCAACAAGTTCAATTGATGAGAACCAATTGTCTGCTGTCACGTTGCGGTTTGATCCTTGAATCGGTTTCGTCAAACGCAAAACACACTGAGTTGGAACCAGAAATTTCTTCTCTTCGGCTGGCAATCCTATCCCATCAGACCCTTTACCAGAATATATATAGCCATTGTAGAAATAAAAAGTTTTAGCGTCACATAAAGCACGAACAACCAGTCCATATTTTCCCGGCTTCTTTGGCATATAAGAGATCATATGACTCCTCCCTCGAAATTTCACCAACATTTCGTCTACAGTGACACATTCGCCAACTGTATATAATTTTTGAGAGTTTGTGACAAACTTCGAAAATCGAAGAGATCGCTGCTAGCTTATCAGTCTTTTGTCGCTCTAGACGATCAACTGGGTTATCAAAACGTAGGCATCGTAGTATAATCAAAAATCTAGTCTCAGACATAGTGCACCTAAATATTTCACAGCCTGTACCATCTGTAGCGAAAATGTAGCTCGAGCTTTCATGATTGGATTTCAAAACAGCAGAATAATACAATAATCCAAGAAAAGCATTTAACTCTACCATATCTAAAGGTTTTAATTCAGATCTATCTTGACGCTTGAACTTTGCTTTGAATTCAGAAATTTTCATATTGGTCCATATCAAAATAGTCTGCCGCATATCTATATCAAAAAGTTTGTCCCAAATACTGATAGGATCCTTGTTTTCGTCCTTGGTCAAACGAGAAGTAGATCGACAGGTAACAATGTTATGTTGAGGAGTTTTTACCCTCTTAGATGGTGGATTAATAGACCATTTGTAACGATTTTTGCCGTAGTAATAATTAGGTAGTGAGTTTGAAGTTTCAAGTCTTCTTTGAATATTTGAAAGTGGCACGTTACTGTCTGAGCTATCATCATCCGAACTATCATTCCTAAAGTCTTGTCTGCTATCTGTTCCGGCACTTTCTTGGTCACTATTATGTTGTTCTATGATGTCTGTTTCATACACTAAACAATCACTAATGTTGTCTTCATTATCTGACTGATCTGACGCTAAAAGTAAGGTACTGACTTCGTTTTCAAAAGAAGGATCGTTGACACGTAATATTTTTGCATGCTTTTGTGATAGCGACGGTGACCTTGAAGATCGTTTACAAGCAGAAGTACTTGGCTTAATGTTTTGTGACATTTTGATTATAAACTACCTAAAACAAACAAAATCGCATTTATTATTTTTTGTAAGGGAACCATGGACATGCGGTCTCACATACCGCGATCGAAATTAAAAACAAAATAACTCACCCAATTTACAGCCGGTGACACAACCTCTCGCCTTCGCAGACGTTTTGACACTAAAACCGAAGCTACTAAGCGCGGCAGGTACGGGGAACGCGGGGAAGTGGGGTAAACGCGATTTTTGAAATCCCAAGCGGTCTGTGAGACCGCGCGTCCATAGTTAAAGGTTAACTAAAACGTTACATCGTATGGTCTGTGGACTATGAAAAATTTTACACATAATTTATATCCAAAAATAACCGACTTTAGAATAAACACCGTTTATTTTCCAAATATTTTCTATATGTTTTGTTATGTGTACCACTTTCTATAAATGTAACTCTAATTTACTGAATCCACACTGTATATGCTTCTGTTTATTGGTTACTTCTATATAACTTATTTGTCTATCATTTTTTGAACCACCCTGTACAAATATAATTCAACTCCACACAATATTGCAACGGTCCTGATATCTTTAAAACCACCCTGTATAAGTATAAAACATCTACACACTATTCACTGTTTCTATTTTTCCGTTGTTTTAATTGTTCCCGTATACCTATGATTTTACTTCGCCCCATATGTCTAGTATTCCATTTATGCTACTGCGCATGGTCTACCTTATATAAAATGATGGTGCTGTGAAAATAACAACCGGAACCTGAATGTTAAAAAATGCAAAATAATAACGTTCATCAAGAAAAAATTAAAAATTGTGCATGATTATATTATAAATTACAATATTCTAGAACGCTGTGAAGTTATGAAAGACTTGGGCGTGTTGTATGATGCTAAGCTAACCTTTTCTAACCATTTCACTAAGATTTCTAGCGAAGCTCTGAAAGTGTTAGGCTTCATCATGCGAAATTGCAGGTCTTTCACTAATATTTTTCCCCCAAAAGCTCTAGATTTTGCCTACGTTAGATCTAAGATGGAATACTGTTCCCTAGTACGGTCTCCTCTGTATGAGATTCATAATCAAGCCTTGGACAATGAACAAAGAAAATTTTTAAAATTTTTATATTTTATTTCGAATGGTATTTACCCTGAGCGTGGTTTTGAACATACCCTTCTTTTAAGCATGTTTAGTATCGACAGCTTACAGCTCAGAAGAGAGTTTTATTGCATAAAATTTCTGTATTTTCTTGTTAATGGTAAAATTGATTCTCCCTTTCTGTTAGGTAAAATTTGTTATCATATACCGAGACCTGGCGTTCGGCTAAATAATCACTCAAGTTTCTACCGTCAGACTGCTCGAACTGGTGTTTTACTTAGATCGCCCATATATAACATGTGCAACTGCTTTAATAAGATTTCTAACCTATGTGATATTAACGAATGTTCTCTTAATCACCTTTTAGAATGTGTTAAGGCAAATAAATTAACTTGACTAATTGATATTTATTTGTGGTTAGCACAATTAATTTCGTTTGATTGAATTATTTATTGTGTCAATCTTGATGATATGTTTTTTTTGTTTTCTTTTGTTCTCTATTTTGCGTAGTTTGTAAAAATAAAAATCAATTCGCATGTACTTCAAACAACCCTGTAATTGGGAGTTTGTCCTGTTGGGTAAATAAAGATTATTATTATTATATGAGCCCCTATAAGCCCCGTAACTTAATTTTGTCTGTAAAAGAAACTGACTTTAAATGAATCAAAATGAAAACCATTACAAACATCCTGTACGATATACTTTCATGATATATCTTGACAATTAATACATTTATGATAAAAAATTGACATTTACATAGTTTTTTGTATATATTTTTCCGATTGAAAACTTCTATGTTTTACGTAATAGAGATATATAGGAATCAAGCTGGAACATATCTTTGTAGAATACAATTTATAATATTCCAATTGCTGGACTTGTTTAAGAGAAAAGAGTGAAGAATAATTGAAATTCACTTATTTTATTTTTCGGTACCATAATGCAGTTCAAATCATCAAAATTGCGCAAGCCTTTTTTGAATAATCGCAGGGCTTGTCTAAAAAAATGCCGACTACTTGATAACCTCCTCTTTTTTGGAAGTCTGTTAAAAATATCGTCCCGCTAGTGTTTTTGTGATAGTATATTTTTGAAATTTTCCTATACAAGAAAATATATTGTTCGTGTGTCAGACACATCACGACTCCCGACAGGCTTTTTGTGAACTACTTTTCCTGAAACTTCATTCATTTAATAGTTACAGGTAGAATTTAAAACTCACATATTTACTTTGATACACCCTTTATTAGTGTCAGATGTTGTATTGATCTTAATGACTTGATGCTTCACACAACCTTTCAATTTTTTTTAACAAGAACTTAATGTGATTACAATATATTTATATTTATTGCATACAATTAAAAATACTATTAAAATATATTTACATAAATATTATATACTATTATATAGATTACATTAAAATTCATAATCCATAATGACACCTAAGGCAAAGCCTTGTGTTGTGTCACTATGAAAAATAGTTTAGGCAATAACAACAATCAACTAACTAAAATTACAATACAACAGAGATTTTCCTATATTATTTATGAATAATGTATGCCGTTTAGGAATAGTTTAAGAGCACATCCCGACAAGTAAGACTACGTGGTTAATTTTTTTAGAGCGGCATAGTTTTTTGTCACGAATTCTTTAAGTTTCCTAGGAAACGAATGTTTGTTTCAGCAATTTTTTATGTCCAATGGTAAGGTGTTATACATTTTTATACCATTATAGAAGATACTTTACTGTTCTATAGTTTTATTGTATCGATCGTATTTATATAAATCGTATTTATATAATTGTTGATCATTTCTTCTTGTTTAGTATTAAATATATTTTATTTGAATAGTGTATATGTTTAATTTCTGCATGCGTGTAAAGTCTTTTACATCCAAAATCTTTTCAACAGTGAATATATTTCGAATTTGTTGTTGCCTCTGCATTTTGTATATGATCCTTATTGTATCATTTTGACAAAGGTGTACTTTATACAGGGTGAGTGTTTTTTGATGATCAGTATGGGGATCTCGAAAACTAGCGGAGATAGAGCAATGGTTAAATTGGGAAAGATTTGCATTTTCGGATTTTTGTAAAAAGTCATGGCTTACTAGATATTTTGAAAAAACCAAATTCTGCCGATTATATAATACTTGATATAGTTATTCATAAAAATAACGGAGTTACGGATGGTTTTCTCTTTTATTTTCACTTTTAACGTAGGTAGCCATGAAAAAGATTGTTTTCAGTTTGACGTTTCCTCATTTGAGAGTAATTAGTAGTGCTGAACTGACAGTCGATATTGACAAGTTTTCGTGATAAAATGGAATATTCTAAGGACGAAAAACGGAATATGGTGGAATGTTATATCATATGCCGTACAAATTCAGTTCGTGCAGCTGAGGAATACTTTCTTAGATAATTTAATCGTCGTGAACCTGCTCTATGTACATTTAAGAGGCTTTACGATAGTTTACGCAGATATGGATCTTTTACTAAACCACCAAAGGAACGTAATCAAATTAACGAAGCAGCACAAATAAATGTTTTCTCAATGGTAAATCAAAATCCATCTACATCAACTCTTGAGATTGCGGCAGAAGCTGGCACATCTCAACGAACTGTAGTTAAAGTACTGAAAGCGCACAAGTTCCACCCGTACAAACTTTCTGTTTCTAAAACTTTGCTTGCTGGTGTCGAACATCAACGTATTTTGTTTTGTACATTGCTTAGAGACATGTGCCTTGCCAATCCCCAGTTTCCATTAAAGGGGTTATGGTCAGATGAAACTAGATTTACTTACTGCGGTATGTTCAATAGACACAATGAGCATATCTGGGCTAAAGAAAACACTTTCCATGTAGAACAAAGACGTCCCCAGATAAAATTTGGTTTTAATGTTTGGTGCGGTATCATAGGGTCTACTATTCTGGGGCCTTTTATCAATGACGAATCACTTACTGGGGAGCGCTACTTGCATTTTTTGCAATACAATTTTCAAGACATGTTCCATAATTTGAATTTGAGAACTCGTTTAGAAATTGAGTGGTTCCATGATGGAGCACTTGCTCATAACTCGTTATTAGTAAGACAACACTTAGATAATATCTATCCAAACTCTTGGATAGGAAGAAATGGCCCACGCAAATGGCCACCCCGGTCTCCCGATTTGGCAGTTATAGAATTCTATTTATGGGGTGCGCTAAAAAACAAAGTATACAAGTGAAAGTATGAGACAGTTGGTGACCTAAGGGAGGCGGTATGAAAAGCAATTGAATGCACTGATAGGCGGTCTGTGAGGAAAGCGGTAATGTCAATCTTAAAAAGATGTATAAATAACAATGGTGGACTTTTCGAACATAAATTGTAACCATTATTATGTACCTTAATTTCTTAAGTTTTCAGTATGTACCTACTTATTTAGTTTTTTTGTTATATCTGATATACCTGATATAAAAATCGTTCAATGTTTTTTTGGAATAATTATTAACAAATTAATCTATTACATGGCTACCTACGTTAAAAGTGAAAATAAGAGAGAAAAGCATCTATAACTTCGTTATTTTTATGAATAACTATATCGAGTATTATATCGTTAAAAAGCTCTAAAAATGTCCGATTTTTTGAGGTCATAGCCAACTATGGTTTCCATTGAAAAAAGATAAGTTTGTGTTATATCTCGAAAACGAGAGCTGTCACGCAAACGAGGATATGACAATCATATTCGGGATACAATTCCCTTCCATTTTGATATTTACACTTTCTTATAAAATCAAAAAAAAGGAGCTAGAGGGATTTGACTAAATAGACACAATTTCGTTTTTTCAAATTATCTAGTAAGCCATTACTTTTTACAACAATCCGAAAGTGTCATTAAATTGGGACAGTAAAATTGCAAATCTTTCCCAATTTAGCCATTGCTCTATCTCAGCTAGTTTCCGAGATCCCCATACTGATCATAAAAAAACTCAGCCTATATAAGGAATTTTTATAAGCATATCCCCAATAGCTTATTCCGTAAATAAGTATAGATTCGAGAGGACTTCTGTAGACGATTAATAACACATTTTTATTAAAAATATTTCGCAGGTGTTGCTCAAACATCAAACCTACATATTTGCAAGCTTCTGTCCTTTGCACAGTTTCATGAGCTCCTACTATAGTTAGCTGGGACAAATTTGTTTTTAAATCAATAGAGGTTGGAGCGAATGCCACATATTTAGTTTTGTTTATACTAAGACATAAATTATTGAAGTCCAACCTTCTTTTCACCTCATTAAGAGAATTTATTTGTTTCCCAAAAAAGATTTTTTTATTTCTTGTCGATTATTTTGGATAGTTGGCTGCGAATAAATGGCGACATAAATTCTATGATCACTCAACCTTAAAAGCCTCTCAGGCCAAAGCAAATTTCATGTCTATCAAGAAATTTGTCGAAAACACTTTCATGGATCTTAGTTCTATATCGGCGTACATCACAAAGCCGCTAATTCAAATATAATATAAACTTTTGCAAACTTTATAATTTCCAGCGAACTTCTTTCACAACTTACCAAAATTCACTTACCGCAAAATTCTTCAGCGCCATACTCCATTGTTGATCTTTCCATTAAAATTCTATTGAATAGTTTATTAACATAAGCTGGAAGTTTACAAGTTTACGAGCTCACGCTTCATTGCTCTATTACTACATTAAGTGAACTATTTCAAGTTTGTTATTGTTGCTGCCAAAATATCTGAAGGCTATGCACTGAACAATGTTATTCAATAACAACACGTGTGTGTGAGTTTCCAAAGTTTTTTTTTACATTCTATACATAAGCTTGCTCGTCATACTTAAATTTATAGCCATTATCTGAAGAAGTCTTCAAGTCACTCCTTTAGTGTAGATTTCCACAATTCGAGTATGTATACATGTAGTCGAACTGGAGCTGACTGATTGAGAAAGCGATAAACGATATTAAAATATATCTTAACCGTCATTAATAATAAAATATCACTAAATAATATTAATTAAACCGTTTTAGAACGGGCGCTGATGACAGAAAAAAACTGGACAATTTTTGCAAGGCTGACTTTGATAGAAGACATATTTGCAGCCGCAAGTCGTAGATAAGTATACTTTAGAATTATTGAAACCTACAAAGTCATACGAGGGCTGCCTTTTATATTTCGGGATTAGAGAACAAAAACAAATATTAATCATCGAAAATCGCTTTATTGTTTTTCAAAATATTCCCCATGATGATCTATACACGTTTGCATGCGTTTGCACCAATTGTCGAAGCACTTTTTCCACTCTGATTGAGGTATCTCCAAAACATGCATTCTGAACGCAGCAACCGCTTCTTCAGGTGTCGAAAAACGTTGACCTCTCAGTGTGTTTTTTACGTATGGGAATAAAAAGAAGTCATTTGGTGACAAGTCAGGACTAAATCGATGTTTTGAGTGATCAAAAATGCAGTTGTTTGAGCCGATGTGTGAGAGCTCGCATTGTCGTAGTGAAGAGTGATCCGTCTTCGGGGGTTGGTTTTTCTCATTTCTTGGAAGACAACTGGCAAACAAATGGTTGTGTACCAGTCAGAATTGACTGTTCTGCGTTGTTCTAGTGATACGGTTGCGACATGTCCAGTTTTTCCGAAAAAACAGGCGATCATTTGCTTGGAAGTGCTTCGTGCGCAAACAACTTTTGTTGGATTCGGCTCATCTTGAAACACCCATACAGTCGACTGCTGTTTACTTTCGGGCTCATACGCGTAAATCCACGATTCATCACCTGTCTCTATGTCATAAACGTGTTTTGAAACACCGCGATCGTATTTTTTGAGCTATTCTTTCGAACAATCGACACGAGCCTTTTTTTTGAACGATTGACAAATTGTGTGGGATCCAAAGCGAACAAATTTTTTTGACATTCAAATGTTTATGCAATATTGAACGTATGCTGGTCGCACTAATTTGTAAGGTTGACTCAATCAGACGATAGGTTACATGACGATCCTGCAATATCAGTTCGCGCACAGCATCAATGGTTTCCGGAACAACAACTGTTTTTGGACGACCTTCACGAAATTCGTCTTGGAGTGAACTACGACCTCGATTGAATTCACCATTCCAACGATAAACAGTGGTCCTTGATGGAGTTTCATCGCCAAAAATTAAATTAAGTTCATCCATGCACTCTTGCTGACTTAATCCACGTCAAAAGTTTTAAAAAATAATCGCACGAAAATGTTCAGGATTTAATTCCATTTTTTGGCCGAGATGAATCCTTTAAGTTACTATAAATAAACATAGCGCTCGTATGTCAAAACATTCTGAGTACGTATAACCTCAAAAATGTCAAACTTCACAATAGAGCTGTCACTTGTCAGATTGCAACACTAGGGTTGTCAAATTCCGAAATATAAAAGGCAGACCTCGTATTTAAACAATGAGTTTACTTTGTATTTAAAAATAACTTCTTGGAACAACGTTTTATAGTCTGCCATGTATTGTAATACAAGGCAGGATTGTGTGATTCATGAAATCTCATTGGCAGACGATTTACTCGAGTAGAAAAGTGAAATATAATAATATTAGTTAGCAATAACAGTCGTGTAACTAAAACCATTTTTTTCAAGTCTGTCAATGACATTGTAGAATATCCTTAGCCTAAAATTGACGAAACATCACATATCAGTCGATTTGCAGTGATATAAACATTACTAACGTATAAGTCAATTAGCATTTTTGTTACAATAACTCGGAAAATTTTTTTCAATTCTGCCTCTTGAATAATTATCAACTTTGACAATAAATATTCCATATAAAACTATTGGCATAAGAATTCATATATCGATTGTGGAAGCCGTTACTTTGTGATAGTCAATTATGATGATAAAATGAAACAAATTACTTTGTTTTCGATCACTAACACATTTATTCACTAAAACATGTAGTTTCGATGCCTAGCGCATCATTTTCAAATATATATAAACAATGAAAAAACCCATCTTACAAACCTTAAATACAAAACTAATGACCAAATACACCGACATGATAGTTAGCCGGTCGTGGTCAAGAACATAATAAATAAAAAACTAAACGGATATAAAGGTATTATACAACTACCTGATATTCTAAGATTATCACCAGGAATACCCGTCCTAACGTAGTAGTTCGAACAGGAGTGTTTTTATAAAGTTAAGCTGATCATTAAGTAGCAAATCTGGGAATTTATTGTGAGAGAGGTAAATTTGAACTTGTCCTACGAAAGATGTTTTAAAATAATTATTACTGAAATGCAAAATTTTTGTGTTTTCTATTGTGGGAAAAGTGTGCCCTGTTTGAATTACATGGTTAGAAAAGGATGAATCAGTTTTATGTAGTCTAAAAGATCTAGGTACCTTTCATTCATTCCCACATAGAAGCTATTACACTCCGAACATATCAGCTTATAAACTCCTTACCTGTTGTAAATACTAACTTTGTCCTTGGCGTTAAATAATAAATTTGCTAAGTTGAATTGTGATTTGAAGATAACTATGATATGCTGGGATGATAGAATTCTAGCTATTTTGTTACTCACGTTTCCAAAATAAGTTAATCAAATGTACTTTGTAGGATCTGTATTTTTGACAGATACTTCGAAGAGGACACATTTTTGCAACTCTACCTGGTCATTTAAGATTAAATTCGAAGATATAGGGTCGTTAATATTCTTGAAAATTTGAACTGATTCTAAAATGGTGATTATCGGTTTAAAACTGTGTACATGAATAATTTCTGTATCTTCTAATTTTGGGTTTTCCCAAAATTTCAGGCAGTCATACTTTAAATCCCCGTTATTTTTAAATAGTATGTCTGTATTCTAAAAAATTAATAAGCTTTTTACAATGTAATAAAATAATACATTCATGGGTTTTTCCCAATTTTCATGTCATAAATATAATCCATCATTATATCTAAGTAACAACCATTGTATATTTGTGTATAAATTGTAACATTGTAAGAATCTGTAATTCATTCATCCGTTCGGTCTTGTTTGATAATGGCATAGCCTCTTGCCGAAACTAGTCACAGTAAAGTGAAAATAAAAAGTGATATATTAACTAAGTTAAATTCTGTTTTCTTTCATTATGACTGGCTCTCAATCTGTCAATATTTCCTGTATCCGAGCCTGGTGAGGTTTCCCGTAATTCGATTTCTTTTTCATATTATTCAATTCAATTACAGTAATGAAATAAAATATATTTTGTTTTCATTTAACATGACTAATATGGTAAAAACAGTAGCAAAAACTGGACATTCACAATTCCTGGTAGACAACTATCAGAACGACTAAGAGCTCAATAAGATTTATATATGAAGACGTTATTCATGTCGTAAACTCCTGTAACAAGCTCTCAATTAGGAGTTTCCAATGCAAGATGTTCGAGTTTTATTGTAATCTATGGCTGTAATTGAGCATTTATAGTTCCAGTGACTTTCCGGTGCGGCAGAATTTAACAATCGGTTATTTTTACAGCGAAGCGAGCACATGTTGAAAAAGAAACAGTCGAAGTAAGTGCAGAGAAGTTGGAAAAATGTTTTAACGATTGAAACGAGAAAAACGACCATTGTAAATCGACAAATAAAAGTTGAGCTCTAATTAGAACAGCAATAAGGTACTAACAAACTAAAGTCAATTATTGAATGTAATTTAGTAGCAAGCGCAAAGGAATTTCGGTAAGTTAATAGTTCGATATTATCGAAAAAAAAAATGTATGAGAGATGGATAGTACTCTACTAATTCGACTAATACTTCATCGACATTTATTATCAATTTCATGTACACTAGTTTCAGAAAATGAATTTGAGTAACATCTTTTTAAGTAGCTATTTGGTAATGAAAGAGCTAAAGATAAGGCTGAAGTTAGTTGGTGCAGGTTGTGACATAAACCTGGTATCCTAAATTTGGAAAACTCCAAATTCAACATAAAACCTACCTTGATTTGTTCACATATACTAAGGCAGCTGCTGTTCTTCGGGGAAGATATGGGCGTGGGTAAGATAGTAAAACACAAAAATTTTATTTATAAATTAGGGCGCCATTTGGTTGAAATCCTATAAGAAATAGTATACAGTTATGATGTAATCACGCCGGCTGTAGTGATATTATTATTGGGAATTCAGCCGGGGGCGTGGCTTCTCCTTGCGGTAGAAGCAGTTACTACTCTAAAACGCATTTTTAAATCAGCTGTTGTGTTTTTATCTGGAAGTGTATATGTACATGTCATTAAAATCAAATTTATAATAAAAATTAAGAGTTTCATTGGCGGTGAAAATATACTTGATGCAGGACATCTAATCAAATGTGGTCTACAGCAAATAGATACTAGTTGTGATAATGAGTATAAAATAATTGCATACTGTCTACAAACTTCTCATTTAAAAAATCAACCGCATGAAATTGTAGGCGTAATGTCACATGAAAATCATGAAATCACTTTAATGTTAATATTATATTTTATACACAATACACAGATCTACATTACATGGGATGTCTTGTACTTGATCATCTTGATCTGTATCAATAATAACAGATGATTTTTTATTCAATGATCTCTGACGTTGTCTTTCGTTTCTCTTTTCAATTTGATTCACATTTGGTTGATCAAATAATTTTAATGATGTTTCAGGAAGATTACATGATGGAACGCTTGTTTTTTTTAAATGAGAACGACGTGGATTGGCACTGGCTGCAATGAAAAATTTAATGTTTATTGTTTATTATTTTTTCTGACAAATATTACACTAAAAAATATTTTGCTTCATATTGATGGTAAACATATAATTATAAAAAATATTCTATAGGTAATTACTTAGATGTTGGTATAAAGTCATGTTTGGTGAAATGTAATGAACACACTTTTTTTGACTGTGTAATTGGATTTCCAATTTTCAATGCTTTTATCCAAGCTAATCGACGGTCAATCATTTCATCTTAACCAAATTTATTTTTTATGAACACAAAACTTGAATTTGTAGGAGGAAAGGTATAAAATCGAACTGTATTGTTCTTAGTGGACTTGCTATTGCATCCATACACACAGCAAAAAGTTTTATTTTTATTTTCTCGAGGAGGAAACTCCATGATGGAAAATGTTTGATCAAATATTAAAATTAAAGCTATTTTTAAATAATAACTAAGCTTATTAATTATAATTAATTACTGAATATTTCAGAAAAAAAAACATAAACACCTTGAAACTACAGCTTTGGCATATTATCTAACATCAGCTGTTTATACTCGACCTGCTTAGAGTAGTTCATATTTTATCCGTCAGGTTGCGTACCCAAGCGGATGAATTCCCAATATTCCTTATGAACAATCTGCTAATAATCTGATTCTGTTAAAAAAATACGTATTCAATACTTTCAGTGGTGCTTCCAAAAATTCCTTCACTATCGATAGGTTAAGTATATAAAATATATGCAAAATACAAATACAGAGAGAAAAGAAATTTGTAAAATCTGCAATTTACATTATGAAATATTGCAATATAGTCCATGGGTTCAATTTAAAATTATAAAGCTAATACTCACTTTCACTTTTCTAGAAACTTTTATGTATATCGAATATACAACAGCTGATTCAAATATTACAATAACAATTTTACATAAAAGCTCTTCGTACAACCACCTGAACTCGCGATCGTGGCCTGCTTCCTTTATAAAACCAGCGCCGAATTCTCAGTAAAATCAGGCATCACTTCTACAGCTGTCGAGTCTTTTCGAGAACCATTTTTTATCTCAAAGCGATTGTTGCCGTACTGAAATGAAACAGGGTCGGCTTTGGGTAAATTTCGTAACAATATTTAAAAATCTGACTTAAAAATCACAGTGGGAAGTTTAAATGTTTACAAAAAAGTTTCTTCCTGAAATCTACAAAAAATGTACTCAACTAATTTATCACCGACTGAACATCAGTTGAATTCCATCTAGACGGTTAAATTGGTTCTAGAGCAAATAGTAACTTCAAAATTCCATCTCGAATATAACAGTCCCAAAACAAAGAAAGTCCTACCTTCAAAAATCTTAGTTAGAACATGGCTCCAAACGTAGAACAATCTACCGTAAAACAAATCCAACATAAAACATGATTCAAAACGTGGAAAATTCACCGTAAAACAGGATTCAAAACGTGGAAAATATCCACCGTAAACAGGATTCAAAACGTGGAAAAATCCACCGTAACTTCCTTAGGGAAAATCCTCCCTAAGAGTAAACTTCTTTTCTACGACCCTGAAATAGAATTTGCACGTGACGAATTCATTTCGCTAAAATTGCTCTGCTTACCTTCACAACGAAGGGCTAATTTTATCCAAAGAAATCTCAACCATCAACGTCACTTTATAACGGTATTCTTCACCAAATAATACCATCAATTAGCCATCATTTCCTGACGCGGAAAAATCGAACAACTAACTTAAGGGAACGCCATTTTCAGTAGCTTACAGAAATCGCTCAACAGCGAGGCACGGCTTCACTCTCTTCGAGACGAAAGGGAAGTGTCTTCCCGAGTTTGCGTTCTTCGAATCAGAAAATCACCCTACACAAATGAACCAAACAAACTCTAACAGCACAGGAGCGGCTTCAGATAAATTACGAATTAGAGGATATGAATTAATGTCACAGATTTTAAGAAGAAAAGTATTTTATGGATGGCATCAAACTAACTGACATTGTACTGTGCTACAAAAAAGTATTGTCCTGGATATAGCCGGTTTGGCGAAAAGTTGAACAGACAACGGACAAGGTACTTCAGGAGGCACCAGAACACCAAGTGGGTCAGAGAGAGCGTACTATAGGTACATAATCTCAGTCAAATAAATTCTATGATTACTAAAGAAGGCTTCAATTTTTTTACACGTTATAAGGTCAAGGAAAATAAATAGCTTTAAACTCATTTTCAATACCTTCTTCTTCATTTTCTGCATTAGTAGATTGCTTGTCGTATGGATTAATATACATTTACTATTTTAGGTAATTAATATATTTACTGACCGGTTTCAATTTAGTTCGAGTTAATCAAAAAACAATACGTTCATATAAAATTATAGCAACCTGTAGTACAGCTAATATTAGAATTGGAAAATTTATAAAGACTAATGTAGCTCATAGGAAATAAATGGCTAGGAAAATTAATTAAGAAAAAAAAAGGGAAACCACTAAATTTTAGTCATATATATAGTTACTTTGTAAGAACTGCTCTAAATCTTATTATACGTCTATGTATGTCCCAATTCGTCAATCTTTTGGACTTTTGAGTTTTTTGCGATTTACAAAATGATTTGAGAAATATTCCTATAGGTTTTCATGACCGTTACTGTGACATTATTATGGTGGATCTGAAGATTTCAACAACGTTTACAGGGTGGGCAAATAAGAATGGCCGCTATTCATATCC